>JAJJWW010016607.1:0-250492 GCA_023531295.1 Papaver armeniacum
GTTACACAAACCTAAAACGTGCATTTCATTTGTGTGTAACAAGCTAAGTTTCGATCTAACGGTTGAAAGATATTATCTTGAATCTAATCAGGTTTTCATCTAACAGTGAATATTGAATGCTTCGTTACCAAGCTAACATTGATTACAAACCCTGATTTGAAAGACTATATAAGGGAGAAACTCTAGCAATTGGGAAACCTAATCCCTACACCTCCTGTGTGATACTAGTTGTATAAGCTAGAGTCAATTACCCTTTAACCTTAGGTTTCTATTGAGACCCTGTAGGTTAACGAATTGAAGACTTCATTGGGATTGTGAAGCCAGACCGATACTACTTTCTCGTAGTTGTGTGATCTGATCTTGTTGTTTCTATCGTACTAAGTACAATTATAAAGATTGGCTTGAGATTGATTTCTCTGATAGGCAAGATATAAAAGTAATCACAAACATCTTCGTCTCATCGTTTGTGATTCCACAATATCTTCTTTCGCCGCGTCGATTAAGATTTTTGTGAGGTGATTGATAATACTAGCCTGTTCTTCGGAAATACAAGTCCGTGTTATCAATTGGTTCCTGTTCACCTTGATTTATCAAAAGACGGAACAAAACTCATAGGTATTTCTGTGGGAGACAGATTTATCCATTATGAAGTAGAATTTTTCGTGTGATCTGATTTGTTTATTAAAGTCTTCGACTTTGGATCGTAGCAAGTCTTAGTTGTGGGTGAGATCGGCTAAGGGAATCAAGTGCGTAGTATCTGTTTGGGATCGAGAGGCGTGAGGAGCGCAGCTGTACCTTGGATCAGTGTGAGATTGGTTTTGGGTTCAACTACAGTTCAGGACGAAGTTAGTTTGTAGTAGGCTAGTGTCAGTAGCGGCTTAATACAGTGTGTGTTCAATCTGGACTAGGTCCAGGGGTTTTTCTACATTTGCGGTTTCCTCGTTAACAAAATTCTGGTGTCTGTGTTATTTCTATTCCGCATTATATTTTTTTTAGATCAATCAATTAGAATATCCAACCTTTAGTTGTTGATTTACATTGATTTACACTTGGATATTGGTCTTTGGTACCATCCAAGTTATCTCTCTTGTATTTAATTAGACTCATGATTTCTATTTGCTTGAGTAAGAATTAAATCGAGGGATCGAGATATTATAACTCTTTGATATACTTTTAATAAGATTGAGTCTAGTTGATTCTCTTAAAAGTATATTGGAGTTAGTCCATACAGATTGCTAAGCGAAATATTGGGTGTGGTTGTTGTACCCCCACTTTTTCAATGTGATTATTACGTATCTCTGAAAGAATCATGAGATAAAAGATATTTACAAAAAGGCCTGATAACCTTTTGTTACCCAAATCAAGTGACTTTAATTAGACCACAATGTGCGTTTACAATTAGACTGGACGTTCACTTACGGAATGGAACAATCATATGAATGTGGTATATATAACCGTCTAAGTGGCTAGTTGATTTAGAGGGGATAGACATGTAAGGTATTTTTGTTTATGTATTCACAAGAAAGTTCCTGATTTGTGTCGATGGTACAGACATGATGGGTGCTCTTGATGAAATAAGAGATCCTACAAGCTACTCTAAATCCAAATTTGAGATGAGAAATCTGGGGAAAGCTCGATCGAAAATTGAGCTTGTGGTATATTATTCCACCGGTTTGCATAGGTCTAAAGTTTTCTGGCAATTTAACAAATACATGCAATCCTAATAGCACCCCCATGATTAGTCGAGGTTCAAATGTAAGTAAGTGACCATTTATTCTAAGGGAAGATGACGAAGATGTGTTGGGAGATGAAATTCTCATATTTAAGTACAATAGACACATTGTTGTACTTAATATAATAATGTACTCAATTAAATTTTACATTCTCAGGGAACTTATTAACTAGATATAGCTCAGCGCCAACGCTACGTCATTGGTATGGTATAGTGAATGTAATCATGTGCTTAAAAGTAACCATTGACATAAATATGTTTTATCCTTGCAATGACATAAAAAGGAATGCTAACGAAAGTGCAATCCAGAGGTTGTTGATTATGAAAGAACAATAATCTCTTCTCCAACGAAAGTAATCATGGGGGGGGGGGGGATATGGTAGACAATTTTTTAATTCATTACCGATATTCAATTCGAAAAGTATTTAACTAAAGGAATTGTCTGGAAAAACTCTGAAAGTAATCAGGGGGAGATGCCGACATCAGGGGGAGGATCCAAGGATATGATGTCGACATATTTTACTTCGAAATTGAAGCTGTGTTGTATTCTTTTTCTCTTCGATCAATAATATATTTTCCCAAAGGGTTTTGTTACTCAGCAAGGTTTTTAGCGAGATAACACTAAAAACATCAAGTATGTTGAACGTTGAAGACATAAAGATCGCGTTGATATTACTGAAAATACGGGATCAAAGAAATAAAACGTGATAGTCTGTTAAGCATCGTAACTTCCATATTCAACAACGGGGTCTTATAAACATTCAAATCACCAAACTAAAGTGTGATAAACTCCTTTTGACTACATTAGACTAATGAAAATTGTCTGACATCAGGGGGAGCATCTAATGGCGTGTTGAACTATTTTTCTTCACTGAGGTTTCTTTTTCCCACAGGGTTTTGTTAATCGGCAAGGTTTTAATGGGGAAACATATTCAAGTCCAACTATGTTCTAAGTTTGCTTAATATTGTACTCTTTTTCTTTAATTCAGGTTTTGTTCCTCTGGATTTTTCCTGACGAAGTTTTAACGAGGCAATTAACTTAGACTAGTCGGTCTTTAAAGATCTAATTTCATGTGATGAACTATTTGTAAAGTATGGGACAACATGTGAAGTACTACATGTGAAGAGTTGTACCAAGGTTTTGTCCCACTGGGTTTTTCCTTGTGAAAGTTTTAATGAGGCAATTGATTTCGGCGCAAGTCATCAAGGAGAGGACAACATTTGATCAAGAACTATATTCGAAGCACTTTATGTGAAACACTGCATACGGAGTTCTATTGGACCTCACAAGGGGGAGTGTTGTAGGGCTTATGGCCCATGGATGTGCGGCCTAACTAGGTACCTAGGGTTTCCCTTTCACATTTATATACTGTTCCATGTAACCTGATGATGTTGTTTAATGGAAACTACCCTCTGCCTTTTTACTTTCCCCTATATTTCCACTGCAAAATTCATAATTTTTTTATCCTTTTTTTTTTTTTTGAGTATCCTCTAATTTGTGAGAGTATCCCCAGATGAGGGGTCTTCATGATGTTCTCGTGTATCTTGTAAACATCCATGTAACCTCTTTTTTTTTTTTTTTTTTTCTTCTTCTAAATCATGAAATTTTATTACCAAAAATGTCAAGTTACAAAAATAGCCAAGAATATTTCATGGCAAATCAGATACAAAAACTAAACTCAGAAGGCCATTTTAAGAAAATTCGTACAACGGTATCATGGAAATCTAAAGTAAATACCATTTTCACTCTCCAATTCCCCTAGAAAGAATGTTTTCTCTTCATATAATGTTACTTCACCTCTATTTAGCATTACACATTTCTTGGCCATCTTGTCTGCAGAGAAATTTATCTCTCTGTAGGAATGCCTGAAAGAGATGACTGGTAGTGACTGCTTGATTTTATCCCATATATTTTGAACAATCCATGGAATTTTATCATTTGTGAAAGCCGTTCATACTGCTTTTGAGTCCATACTGAAACATATATCCATCAACTTTTTGTTGACATCCCATTCACCTACAGTAATAAGAGCCATTACTTCTGTTAAATAATTTGTAGCAATCCCCAGGACAGCTGAAGCAACACATATACAATCACCACAACTATTTCTTGCTATGAACCCAAGACCTGCCTTCCCTGGATTTCCTTTAGAGGCACCATTACAACAAATAAGTACTTGATATTGAACAGGAAGCTTGAAGAAACATTGTTTCACCCTATTGTTGTGATTTTGAATTCCTGTAATGCCAAAAAGTTAAAGAATTTGCAGCTCATACATTGTACCCAACATTACTCCTTTCATTCTAACACTACATTCCTTAGTGAATCTTGTAATCTTTGGTTTAAACTTCTCCACATTTGGTTGAATACCTTCATATATTATAGTATTTCTGGCAAACCACAATTCCACCATGATATTGAATGCACGGTTAAACCACACCTATTTGATTACATTACTTTTCCATTTGGAAAATTTTAAAATTTCATCAAACTGGATGGAATTATACAATGTAATATTCCACTTAGCCAATGCCAAATCTGTTCACTAAACTCACAAGACCATAAGATATGTTGCATTGTGTCATGATTGTTACCACAAAGATCACACTTAGAAACTGTGTAAAATCCCTTCTTCCTAACTGTTTCCTCAGTCGCACAGGCACCTTTTAGAATTTTCCATAAGTTGGTAGATGTATAAGGGTGTATAAGCCTTATAGATGTACAAGGATGCCATACCTGATGTGTCCAAGCCTCCACAAGATAATGTTTTCTCACCATTTAAGCTACATTTGTTACTGTAAATTTTCCAGTGAGGTCATTTGTCCAAATTCTTTTATCTTTACCATTCCCCAGAGCTGGTAGTTCACTCAAATCAAAGTACTGTAATTGCTCTGGAATTCACCATTTACCAGCTTGAATCAATTCTTGTACATTCATATCATAGTTTTGTATTATGAATTCATCATCAAGATGTCTTTTAATTAAAGAATAGTTTTTGATCCATTTATCTTTTCATACTGAGATATTTATTCCATCCCTCACCAACCAACTACTACCTTCATGGAAATCAGACATCACCCACTTAATGTCAGGCCATATAGAAGACTGCTTGTAATATTCAATCAATTCTCCATTCTTGTTCTTCTATTTAGCTCTTATAAATAAAGATCATTCCCCATCTCCTGTTTCTATCTTCCATAGAAGTTTCATTAATAGAGATTTATTCATGATTTCAAGTCTTCTTAAACCTAAGCCACCCTTATCCATTGGTGCATTTACTGCATCCCACTTCACAGTAACCAACTTCTTCACAACAGGGTCACCAAACCACAAGAAGTTTCTTATAATTCTTTCACATACTTGAATCACAGACTTGGGCCACTTGTAAAATGACATGTTGTAAATGGGCATGCTACATAAGACAAATTTAACAAGTGTTAATCTAGCAGAGAAAGCCAGTAATTTTCCCATTCAACATGCTAGCATCTTCTGCATCATTTCCACCATCCCCCATACTTGATGTGACTTAACTCTTCCTGGATTAAGAATAACCCCTAAGTACTTGTCTAGAAATGTAGACAGCTCCATTTGCAAAGATTGTGCAATTGCATTTCTTCTTGCATCTGATACTCCTCCCACAAAACAGTTGCTCTTAGATTTATTCATCTCCTGACCAGATGAAATTTGATATTTCATTAGAAGATCCATCAAGTTTTCTAGAGTCTTTTTATGGCCATTACAGAAAATAAATATGTCATCTGCAAACATTGAATGTGTTGGTTGGCAGCCACCTCTATTCACCATTGTTTGTATTTTTACAATCTGCACCAGTTTTGATATATTTCTACTCAAGACTCCTCAGACAAAACAAAAAGAATTGGTGAGATAGGGTCACCTTGCCTCAATCCTCTTCCCACCTCAAAAAAACCACAAGGTCCTCCATTTACTAATACAGATATTCTAACTGATTCAAAGATCTTCCATAACCAGTTAATACCCATTTCAGAAAAGCCAAATCTTCTCAGCACCTCAAAAAGAAATTTCCAACTCAAGGAATCATAAGCTTGAGTAATATCAATTTTAAGACCCACATTTCCTCCATTTCTTTTAATATCTAATTCATTCACTAGATCGGAAGCTAATACGATCTTCTCATGGATATTCCTCCCTTTAATGAAAGCTCCCTGTTGGCATGATACTATTTTACCAATCACAATACTAATCCTTTGAGTTATAATTCTTGTGATAATTTTGAAATTGAAATTTGCCAATCCAATAGGTCTAAAATGTTTAGCCTTTTTGGTACCAGGAACTTTAGTTAGAAGAAATAAAAAATTAGAGTTAAATCCTTTTGGTATGAACCTGTTTCTCCAGCAATATTGAATAACTTCTACTAGTTCAACTCCCACCACATCCCAAGCAAATCTGTAAAAAATTCATGGAAATCCATCAGGTCCTGGGGCACTATTTGCATCCATACAAAAACAAAATTTTTAATTTCAACTTGAGAAGGAATAGCATCAAGAAGTACATTATCTGCCTCATTTAAAATTTTGGGAATAACATCAAATAATTCTTCAACAAACTCAACATTTTTTGCTTCAAACTTCTTTTTATAATGTGACACTAATGTATCAGCAATTTGATCCTGACCAATAACTAAACTCCCTTCTGTTGTGTCCAATTCAGAGATATTATTATATGCTTTTCTAATTCTCATATTTGCATGGAAAAAAGCAGTGTTGGCTCCACCTTATTTAATCCACTTAACTCTTGCTTTTGCTCTCATTACTTCATTATACTGTTGAGCAGCCAAATCCTTTTCCCCCCTGCAGTAACTAGTTTATCAAGTAATTCAATATTCTCAGGATAAACATCTGATTCCAACGAGGCTGCAAGAACCACCTCTTCAGTTGTTTTAACTTTATTTCTTAAATCCCCAAACACCTACCAGTTCCATTTTTTGAGTATATTCTTCTATCTTTTCAGTTTGTTGAGAAAGATAAATGCAGGGTTTCCAATACATTCCTCATCCCATGAATCTTGTATAACTTTTAAAAAATCCGGATGAGTAGTCCACACATATTGATATCTAAAAGGAATGTTACTTGGCTTGGAAATATTAACAACACCACCCAGTAATGGACCATGATCAGATGTACCTCTTACACCCACTTTATAACACCAACCTTCATATTTCTCCATCCATTTAAGATTGTAAAAAGCCTTATCTAAATCACACAGAATTCTTTTCTTTCTCACCCTATTATTACACCAAGAATACTGAATTTCATACTTTCGAGCTTGTATTAGATTGCATGATTCCATACATTCTCTAAAGTCTTGCATGGATACCCTAAGAGGATTTCTTCGACCATTTTTTCTTCACAAGTTAGCACCATACTAAAATCTCCTACCACCAACCAATGTAAATTTAACTCACTTACACAAATTAGCTCTTCCCATAAAATTCTTCTATCCACATTAAGACAAGTAGCATGAATACCTGTAACCAAAACCTCTCCTACCTGTACAGTGATTTCCTGTCTTGTAGAAGATAGCACAGAAGGAACTGATAAGGACATGTGCCAAAATAACCAGATATTGCCTTTTAAAGTGTCAATAGTATTATGTTTTAATGTCTGATTCATACCAGGTAATTTCAAATTCTTTAAAATATTACTTGAAACTCTAACTTTTGGTTTTGCAATCCATAATATAGAAGGGCTAAATTGATTTACTAAACTTCTCAGTTTGTCTTTGGCTTGAATTCTTCTCAAGCCTCTGACATTCTAGTAGTGAACTCTCGTTGAGATTGAGAAGTCTGAGAAGTATTTGAAATCCCCACACCATTATTCATTTTCACTAAATTGCTTGCTTGTTTTCTAGTTGTAACAGTATGTATACTTTTAAATTTACCTTTAGTGGGTCTACCAACAACTTTTGAAAAAACATTATCTTGTTTCTATACTACCTCAATTAGAGCATTAAATTTGCTTGGAGAAGCAATAGACTTACTCCCATTAACACCATTTGTTATTAAATTGAGCTTTCTAGATTTAGCAGCTTTACCTGAAACATCTTTCCATGCACCCATACTATCAGTCTCAAAGTTTATATTTGATAAAACTTGAGCAGATATTACCTCATCTGAGTCTTCCAAAGGTAATGACATTAAAGAAACACCCACAACATTATTCAAAGAAGGAATACTTGTCCCAACATCCATCATTTTCTCTGTTGATAAGATAGGAAATTCATTAGGAGATTCTAAGAGACCAGTAAAACCTACATTCTTCTCACCTTGAGGTTTGCTCTGACTAAAATGAGGAATATAAATTTCCCCTTCTTCCACTTCATGTATTACAGGAATTTCAGATTGTGATTTACTTATATTCTTCGGAGTAAAACAGATATCAAAACCACCCACAGATTGACTCTGAACTTTTTTAGGAGTGTATCTCCATTGTTGCTTATGTATAATCTGAGAATCATCATTATGAGTTTTGTCTCTCCTCTTGATTCTACATTCAGATACATAATGTCCTATGACTTTGCAATGATTACAGAACTTAAGAAGTTTAGAAATTCTAACCTCTTGTTCAAACTTACCATATTTCGATTCAACCCATACCTTATTTGGAATTACTTAAGCTAAATCAATTTCAACTAGAATGCTTGCATAGTAGCCAATTTTTTTCTTCAAAGTAGTTTCATCCACACGAATTGGTCTTTCAATTGCACTTCCCATTGACATGAGTATATTTTTCCTTCCAATATTCAATACATAACCCTGGGAAAACAAATCATACAAAAGCAGTAGATTTTTTTTGTAATTCTGGTTTGAAATCACGTTCCCAATACCTAAGTCTTAGAACTTGAGATTCAATCTCCCAGAAACCCTCATAGATGAACTTCATATCTTCACCATTATCCAACTTTATAATAAAGAAGCCCTTACCAATAAGAATGAATTGACACGTACCTTTGAGTGTCCATTGCTTTCTCAAACACGATTCAGCAGCTGTTAACTTAATCTTTACAAGATCCAAATAACCAATTAAGCTAAACCTCCATTCATTTAAGCTTGCATCAATAACCTCATCCCGAATAAAAACTGAAGTACTAAAAAATTGTGGAACAGAAGTATTATCAGATCTGAGATTTTTGCAACCTCAAAATCTTGATTGAGAATTTGAATAGTTCGACATGTTTGTTCAAATCAAACATTACGAATCATCATTACAAAAATATGAATCACCCTGAAGATTTAACACAGAAAGATGAAATCAATCTTCACCTGAAATGATGAAATTGATGAACCAGGACGCAAAATCGAGAAGAAAATTTTCGCGGAGTTGCAGAGCTCAACTCAGCCCGACTCAGTGATATAATTTTTTTTAGTAACATCCATGTAACCTCTATTTTATTTACCATGAAATAAAATGTTACACGATATAAAATGTTACATGATATCAAAAATATCCAGTTTAGTACAAAATCAATTTCAAAAATATTTTAACTTTATCTAGATTTAGAAGTAATAGAAACCCAACCATAATTATTAAGATGAGTTTTACCACGTAGACCATGAAAACCTTTCCAAACAAAGGTCTAATATTGACCTCCAGTACAAGTAATTTTTTTTTAACTTATTGTTGGAAATGCTCTTATATATGTGTATGCTACACCGTGGGAGTACCGTTCCCAAACCAGTATACCAAGAAAATAAAATAAAAAAAAAAAATATCACGTTTTCCCGAACCGCACATTGTTTTATACTCCCTCTGTCACTATTATATAGGCGGATTTTACAAAATCTCTTAGATTAAGATTTTATCTTGATTTCCTAAATATCCATCTACTTTCCTGTTTTAACCTATGTCATACTCTCAACACAATTATCAATATACAATAAATAAGGGTATATATAAGAAAAACCCACCTTGAAATTGGTATTCCACCTATCTAATGGGACTATAAAAATTGAAAACTCCGCCTATGTATTGGGGACGGAGGGAGTATGTGTCAAAAATTAAGCTGCTCACTAGGGCAACTTCTTGGCATCAAGGCTTTCCATGTGTATCTTCGATTCCACATGCTTATCATCACAAGTACAATCACGTAGTTTGATAATATTTTCTTTTTCAAGCAGCAACTTCTCTACCTCTTCGAGTGGGTATCCCTTGGTTTCTGGAACGCACAAGTAGATGAACAATCCGACAAGCAATGAAAACAACTGCAGCAGAAAAAGCACATACAGGACGCCATGACTGTCACCAACAACATCTAGAAAAAAGTAATGGACCAGTATTTTAGAAGCTGAGTAAGCCATTGTACCCCGTACTCCACCAACAGTTCTATACTTCATTGGGTATATCTCAGAATTGATGATCCATGGGACCGTGCCTATATACCCAATGAGTAGAATATAAAATACATCGCTAGTGCCACCAATGCTAATAATCCAAAAGTCGATATTCCTTCTTCATTGCTATGCCAAATATGACCCTCCACGCTAAGGTCATGGCCGCTAACTCCGACGGAGAACACATATGATAACAATCCGAGGGATGTCATGATTCCAGATATGCTAATTAAAAGAAGTCTTCTCCTCCCTAAACGATCTACCAAAGCTGTACAAAAGATTGTGCCGATAATAGAGAGAACAGATGTGACAAGAGGAATTGCCAGGGCTGCCTTTTCAGCTACCTCAGCGTCATTTTCACTGATATACAGTCCAGCGCCAACCAAATGAAATACTGTGTAGCAGTAGTGCATGATCATGTTCATACCCACAAACTGTTGAGCAACTAGACAGCCAACACCTGCGATAATCCTTCTGTATGGTAGGTTAGCTTTTAAATCTGCATATCGTCTGAAGAAAAGCCTGAGCGGATCTGTGGTCCGATACAACTTTTCATAATCCTCAATCCTACCTTCTTTGGCTATTTCAGTTTCCATTGCCGACTTCATTATCCTCATCTCTTTGGAAACTTCGCAAGGAGATCTTATCTTATGTAATGTTTCAACAGCTCTCTCTTTTTTGTCCCTGAGACATAATGCGTTACATTTTAATACCTCCATAAATATGTGCGAAACATAAACAAATAGCTGATTTAGTTCACATTAATGACGATAAATCTACACCTCTCTATAAAGCCACCTAGGAGACTCTGGAAGTGCACCCATGATTAATGCAATGACATGAATTATCGCTGGAATTCTTCCAATCTTCCAATGCCATGCCTCGTCTTTCTGCAAAGATATATGAAAAAATATAAAATTAGTGAACAGTTTCAATCATGGGTAAGCACACTAGCTAGGAATGAACATATTCAGGCCAATGGCAATGCTGAGAGAGTAATATAGTAAAGATAAAAATAGATATACCTAATACCTTAGTTGAGGACATTAGATTGATAAGAAGGTAAAGGATTTTGCCTCCAGATATCTGCAAGAAAATTGTGCTAACAAAGGCACCTCTTGTGGTAGATGAAGAAAGCTCTGAAATGTATATTGGTAAGCTTGTGATAGCCATTCCCCATAGGCAACCTATACTAAGCATTCCCATCCAGGCAAAACCCACATCCTCCTCGGAGAGTAACATGAAAAGCGGAACAAACACGATGGGAAAGAAATCAATACATCCCATCAACATCAATCGACCTCCGGAGTCATGGAAAAACTCAACTGCAAGTGCACCGGCAGCCATAGCTGCCAAATCCATCCAGAATATTTTTGCGACATCCTGTACATTGGACCCAAAAAAAAAAAAACATGAAACATAAGAAAAATACCAAGGCAACTTAACCTCAAGAAGTGAGACACATGACGAGGAGATTATCACTCCTTTCTAATGAGGCTTTGAGTAAGTTATCCTAGCCATTGTTATGCCCCGGTAACTATGTCTATAAATACGATTCTAACATTTTTATTTTTTATGCATTAATCATCTGCGGTCACATGCTAACGATAAGGATGATAATGCACGCCATGCCTGGTGGATCCTTGTTTATTTTTATTTTTGGTGATATATGGAGGATGGATATTTTGATCAAACGAAGTAGCTCACTGTTTCTGGTAAAAAAATCCAAGGAGATCTCTGAAGCTCTAGTCCAGAGTAATAAGTTGCATAGGTTATTGCTGCACCCACAAACATTACAAAAGTTAACAGAATTAAGTTATGTTGATTAGTTAAGAAAATACGGCCAGCGAACAGAAAAACACAACTAAAATAAGAAGGAAAAATTGTAAAGGAGAGTTATATATAGCCATGTACGTAATAATATGTTGGAAAATTGTAAATCAATTTACAGATGAATGAACATTCTTAGGTTAAGTTCCATAATGGATTTGGGAGTTGGGTTATTGTTTGGGCCTTTTATGACTTTGGTCCTGATATGAAAGTTAGTTTCACGGAAGTTTCACTTCCAAACTAACAGGCAAGAGAACCTTTCACAGGGAAAGGATGCAACCCTTCGTTATAACCAGGTAGGGATTCATGTTTATCATCCCTTGAAGAATCTCCATGAAACATCACATAGTTTCAATGAAGAGGAACCTAACATCTATAAATACCCTGCACACAGTTAGATTAGAGATCAATTAATTAGAAACCTAATCATCATTCTACTTGCATCCTAAAAGTTTGTGTCAAAGAGAGAGTTCATCACTTTAAGTTTTGGTTCGCCGTTTCTCGAAATTTGGAGTGCTACTACATCGAGAAGAAAGTCGTTGTATCCTGGGAGACAGACATCGATAATCCGTAAGCACCATTGCGGGGTGAATCTGTCTTAAGGCTAGAGGATATAATCCTTGCCTCGACTTTGGTTTGTCTAACTGAGTTTGCATCCTTCCTCTCTTATCTATTCTTCTCTGTTTGTTTCATTACAGTTTATACACAAGATTGCCAACAATCTTAAGACAGATTAATTTTCCTTTTTGTGTGTACTGAATGTTTTTTGGTTTACTTGCGTTTCTGACCTTACACTAATAGAATTTGTTTGTTTAGTTTGCAAGTATAAGGGCACTCGGCGGGAACTTATTTGTTTCTATAGTTCAGGTTCTCGACAATTCGAACAAGGTTAGATTGACGCAACTGTAGAGAAAAGGACGAGTTGCCTTTGATTAGTGGTTTGCAGACTTGATTGAAAATTCAATTGGTTTGTGTGATCTCCTGATCATTTAAAATAATTTAATCGTTTGTTGGTTCCTATTCCAGTTTCAATCTCTCTTGTTTATATACTCAAGGTTGAAGTTCGTGAGACTCATTCTGAGATTCCGTTTAAGTGGATTCCTTTACGGTAGTTTAAATTATTTCATCTTTTTCTTCACAAGTTTGTTTTTTTTCTTTATTGATTAGCAGCATTTTTATTCCGTGCTATTTTGTGTGTGGCTTAACAAAACTATCTTGGAGTTTTACATAGTTAATAATGGAGCCTGAGGGATGCACAACTATGATGGCGGTAACATCAGAAGTCAATAACAACACCAAAAGTTGTCGGAAAAGGGAAAATCATTATCAAAATGATTTTTTGGCAAAGAACTAAAGTAACGTTCTACATGCGCCAGGAAAGATATGGAATCTTTGGCTTACACGGAGGATTAAATAAATTTATTTTATTTATGCAAGTTCAGCATAGCCGGAAAAAGTGGAGATAAACCTAGCAAGTGTGTTAGATTTATCGAAATCGTCAAACTGTTCGGATCCAAAACAGTCTGCGCAGTTGTTGGAGTAATAGCCAATGGGATTTTGAATTCAAATCTAAACAGATACAAGTCCGTTTGTATTTGGATTAATAACCTTGAACAAGGTGCTCCTGCTCCACATAACCACTGTGAAGAAAGCATTGTTCTTATGGTGTCTCTTTGATGCGTCTGTTCAATTTATGTACGAACATTCGATTTTGTGTAAGGGACACTATTTTCCGAAAAGGTTACCATCCAGTCACTGATTGGTGATCTGTATGAGATCTAAAAGATGGCTAAGAATTTGGGCTTAGATTTTTTCTTCGACCTCATACTAACAGAAGGAATCGTCATTAGTGGTTATAACAAGATCTTCTTCATCTTTTGGAAGAGACTGTTGAAAAGCCACTTGTACATACACAGTAAGAATTCAAACTTGGCTTGGATTCAGGGATTATTGATTCAAGTTTGGTGGCTCAGACTTGAGATGCAACCTTTCGGATATGTGAGTACTGTTTTGAATGGTACATCTTGCTTCTTTTCTGGAATGGCATATATTGATTCTTTTCATGCCAAGTAAAGTTCCTAGAATATGAACTTGTGATGTACAAAGAGACAGTATGTGTAGATTTAGATCAGATGAATTATCTAGATTCTATGGTGTATAATCCACATACATATAATGTGTGAAAAGAAAATGTTATATGTGTCAGGTGTGGTAATGTTGAATTCCAACAATTGTGGGGGTAACTATGGGTTAAATTCATGTCAAGGAAAGCTAGCTTTGTCGACACATAAGTAACTGAATAAGGAATGGCCACCTTATTGGAAGAGTTACATGAGACCGTGTACATATATATGACATGAAAACTATGATAAGCATGCACTAAGTTACGTACAACAAGTTGGCATAATCTCTAGTTAATAGTCGTATGAGACCGCGCGTGACATGATAAACTAGAGATACAAAAGGATCATCGAGGGGAATGGGCTTAAAGCCTACATATACCGAATCGTATTAAGGGAAACCCAACCTAGTTGACTGGAGATCCCAAGATCTAGGTTCAACGGGACAACATAAATTAAGAACGATTCACACGTGAAGCACTGGGGAACATAACTCTAGATATGTTTCTACCCATTCCTATGATGAAACAGTGCAGCCTGTCGCGTAGTTAAGGGTAAGCATTGCTTTTAATGATTCCTAAGATTTGGAACTTCCAAATAGGGTATGGCAAGGATACTCTTAATAGGAAATCACCTATATGAAGTGAGAAGTGTGGCCGCTTAGTGAGAACCTTTGATAGGCTAGGTTCATCTAAAAGAGCTTCATGAATTAGGGTATGTTCAGGGTAGAAACGAACACAACCATGAGAACAAACTTGGTGAGGAAATAAATTGTGTGATAGTTATTGTCTTGGTTTACACTTAAAAACTGACAGTTCAAAGCCTTTGGCACACTGACCCAGTAGTAAGCCCGATAGCTATTCACTAAGGAAGGTTCAAGGCGAAAGCTACCTATCCCCATGCAATTTATTTCCATTTGAACTCTCTTTAGTGTCTGTCTGCATTGTCATTTGCATGGTTAAAAGAATTTTCATTCATGTGGGGGATTGTTGGAAAATTGTAAATCAATTTACAGATGAATGAACATTCTTAGGTTAAGTTCCATAATGGATTTGGGAGTTGGGTTATTGTTTGGGCCTTTTATGACTTTGGTCCTGATATGAAAGTTAGTTTCACGGAAGTTTCACTTCCAAACTAACGAGCAAGAGAACCTTTCACGGGGAAAGGATGCAACCCTTCGTTATAACCAGGTAGGGATTCATGTTTATCATCCCTTGAAGAATCTCCATGAAACATCACATAGTTTCAATGAAGAGGAACCTAACATCTATAAATACCACGCACACGAGTTAGATTAGAGATCAATTAATTAGAAACCTAATCATCATTCTACTTGCATCCTAAAAGTTTGTGTCAAAGAGAGAGTTCATCACTTTAAGTTTTGGTTCGCCGTTTCTCGAAGTTTGGAGTGCTACTACATCGAGAAGAAAGTCGTTGTATCCTGGGAGAAAGACATCGATAATCCGTAAGCACCATTGCGGGGTGAATCTGTCTTAAGGCTAGAGGATATAATCCTTGCCTCGACTTTGGTTTGTCTAACTGAGTTTGCATCCTTCCTCTCTTATCTATTCTTCTCTGTTTGTTTCATTACAGTTTATACACAAGATTGCCAACATAATATGTTATGATCAGATTACTGTTACGATAGTAATAATTCATCTTCATATTAAGAAAATTGTTACCAGAGTAATAGCCAAACAAGAGTGCCCCTAAACCAGCTGCGATCACAATCTTGCAAGGGGCGAGAAATCTTTTCTTCCACAAATCATGATAATCAATATCCGAGCATCGGCATTCATAACGTACTCGGTTGTTTATTCCCATTCCAGAAATTCCAGTTAAATATCAAGTTTTAAGGTTGGGGTTCAGAGAAAATAATACATATGGTGGATGTGGCGCAGATAAAAATAAAATAAAATAAAATACTGTAATACCTATCTAAAATTCTAATCCTGGCATTTTTAGGGGTGACCCCAAACGAATTAGGGGCGACACTAAAAGTCAAAAAAGGTCACCCAAACGTAAATTTAAGCTACTGTTGGGATATATGTTTTAAAATAATTCTTTTGTACGTTTATATCAACAATTCGAGCTTAGACCAGTGGTTAAGCATTTTGGGCCTGGAGGGTTAGGTCTCAGGATCGAATCCCTCCCCCTACTGATGGGTATATATATATAAATATTATATATATCATTAGTCCGGGAGCGGGGCCTTGGGAGTCTTGGGAGGTCTCTTGAATTTGCAAAGTATTTTTTGCTTTTTTTTGAAAATATTTTCAAAATTCAAAACGTTTTCTTGCCCTTAATTACGTGATTAAATAGCATTGATTTGGTTACAATTATGTTACCGTTTTGACTGTTTTATTTGTGGAAATTAAAAACAAAATTTATTCTCATTAATTTCGTTTTTAATGGCAAGATTATAAAAAAGCAGTTTTGAGGTCAGAGAAAAACATAAGTTTTTCAACACCGTTGTTTTTTCTGAGAATTAAGAGACCAGTTTTCTGAGCAAGATTAGAAAGAGTAAAAGTGATCAATCTCCATTGTGTGCGTGAGGGATTGAAGAGAGTTTTATCTCAATTTGTTTTATCCGGGGGCGTTGTGACAAAGAAAGAAATGCTTGCACAAAACTCAAGGCAGAGCCACGAAACGTCTTAAAGAGAGCGACCTGGTCGTGACTCAGCCGATAACTTGTTTTTTGTGTTTAATCCTTGTTTTGCAGGTGTGAAATCGGCGACTGTTCCAACAGCTACCCCTTATCTTCGATTTTTCGAAATGGCCAATATGCCCTTATATAATCGGTAGCCAACACCATAATCGGTAGGTTAAAGGGGAATCGGTAGGTTAAATTGAAACTATACCTACCGATTATTGTGTAGATACTTCGGCTAATAATACTTTTTATAATCGGAGCTTATCCAACTTGTAAGACTACCGATTATAAGGAGCCCCATATTCAGCCTTGGCGAAATTCCATAGGTTTTGAGGGGTGCAAGCGAACCATAACCACTTGGCTTGAGCTGTGGATGTAGCCATAATCGAAAGCCTAATATGTTACATACACTACCGATTATAAGTTGCCCCAAAATGAGTTTTTCTAAAATCCTTCACGTAATGAATTTTGAAATCTACCATAATCGGTAAGGTATATAATTATATAACCCATCGATTATAACGAGCCACAGATCCAACCTTTGCCATATTTCATAGGTTTTGAGTGCACACAGCCAGCCATAACCACTTGGTTCGTGTTTTGGATGCAGCGTTAATCGGAGTTAAATATATTACCAAACCATCCGATTATGGGTTGCCCCAAAATGAGTTTTTTCTAAAATCCTTCATGTAAGGGAATTTGAAATATATCATTGTTGATGGTGGATTTTCATTTAAGGTTAAAATTGTAAAAACCAGAAAATTATGCGCCAACATCTTGTAAAAGATAAAGCCATTAATAAGTGTTGAATACTTCTTCACTTTACTAATTCACCTAGAATGGAGCATGTGGCAACAATCCCATTCTGTGAATTAAATACATGAAATTCATCCAGGTTGGAGCATGTAGCAACAATCCCATATACCCTGTGAATTTATAGCATTATTAATTAATGCGTGAGCAGCCTTGTATTTCCTGTACTCATTATCAGTGCGGCATGACGACTGAGTGTTGCTCTCCACAGAGCAACACGAACCTCCAAGCATTATAATGAAATCATGTACGAAATACCCGTACAGCTGCAACTCTCGGTGTGTTATACTAGCCCGATTGAGAACTCTCGGTGTGTTATACTAGCCCGATTGAGCATCCGGACTGTCCGTATCAGTCTGGATATGATCTCGTTCATCCAACCTCACCAGCATGATTGGATGGCCCAGATCAACTCCATGGGGAATATTCACTGCCGAACCAACGCGGATCCCGCATGGTCGGCCTCCCCAAAAGATTGGCATAACGTCCAAACCAGAGCGGTATGGATGGAAAACCCTAAATTAGGGTTTGCGGCATATTACATGTGTCGCAAAAAAGTCTCAACCATCCATCTTCGCAGGTATAGATGGAGGGTGTAGATGTAGATTCAAAGGGCCCGAGCATGTCAACACAATCTCCGTGGCCCGCCTACATACCTGACCAATCGGTCAGGACCAACCATGGTTGGTCATCCCAATTCGTGCGCCCAAACAGAGTATGGTTACACGGCCGTGAAAGCCAAAATTAGGGTTTCGAGCATCACGAGCGTCCATCTTCTCCGGCACGAATGGAGGGTCCCAGATTAGATTAAGCAGGTCCGGTCATGCCAGCATGACCACCGTGGGCCCGTCTCTCCCCTCACCTGATCGGCCAAGGCATATCATGCATGACTATCCCAAAACGCGCGTCCAAACTAGTGTGGTCACACTTCCCAAGCGCTGGCCGATCTCGACCACTCAACTTCTTAGGACGATTTGAGTGGCTTAGATCACGTTTTCATGGGACGATCAGGTATAGGCGTGAACACCAGCCTACCACCTACACCTGCACCGATCGGCCAAGACCGACCAAGAATTGGTTTTCTTGGAACGCGCGCCTGAAGATGGCGTGATGTGCGGCTCTTGCGGAACTAGTTTTCTGTCACAAATTGATCTCGACCACTCAACTTCACCGGACGAATTGAGTGGCCCAGATCATACTTTCGTGAAGTAATGGGGTATGGGCGCTTACACCGTCATGCCGTCTACACGCATGTACGATCGTCCTGGCCAAAATCGTCTCCCAAGCTTAGATTCGACCAAGTTGAAGAGTGATGCCTGCGCACCTCTTCAAAACCCTAATTCCATCAACGGTCGCAGATGAGTTTCTCAAAGATCATCTCGTCCGTCCAACTTCACCGGCTTGGTTATACAACCATGGTCAGGAGTTAATTGGTCAGTGAGGCGTCATGGTAATCACCACCCATCACTCTACCACACCATGATGCAGTACCTGCATAGAATACACATGATACTTCACAAGTATCGACTTCCTAAATAACTTAGTTATTTAATCTAGCATTACATGCAATTTCTGTGGGTCCCATGATCCACACACTCGAGACATCGATCATGTCACAAACTGGGGGATACATACTGGGGTATTGGTCTGGCGGTTTACAGCGTGCATCGTGCAACGCGCCATCACAAGAACGTGTCAGGAAGTCATGGACGGTTAGAGATGACAGAAGAAGTGGGCAAGCCTGGTCGTGTGACACTGACACATTACTCCACTATTCCATCACTCCACTTTCTCCACTTCCCACGAGAGACGTGAATAAGGCTCAAATGACTTGTATAAATAGGTTATCCTCCCTATTTTCCAAACAGGAGAAACAAGACAAACCAGACAACAGAGGCAAGTGTTGATACAATCGTATTCAAACATCGGAACTGATAGCTTACACCCTGCAAGCCAGTTCAGCTTTCTGATACAAGTCATTCATAGCCAACACCTTCACATTCTCAACACCTTCTTCGCTTCCCTCCCTAAGAGCAACCCCATCTCCTTCACTTTGTGACCGAAACAAGTCTGGAACGGCCATTTCTTGGTTTAGGCCGGACTTGCACAGATTGATCTCTCGAATCTACAAGCACTCACCACGCAGTGCATTTGTTTAAGGTTTAGACTCATTTCTCATCCACACACCCTAAATTACCAAAACCGTCAGAAATAATTTTCACCCATAAACGATTGGCGACCACAGTGGGAGGTTAATCTCTCAGTTGCAAAAAATTGAATTCTCAATTTTTCGGTTTTTATCTCGCGATGTATCCTCACCAGGAAACCACAGGTGGTTCAGATACCATGGGAAGTATAGCTAGAATGCTGGAAGATGTCTTGGAAAATCAAGCTGGTATCGCTAGAAGACAGAGCGAAACATTCCGCCTTTTGAATGATATAACAGCACAATTACAAGGAGGGTCGACAGACATCTACTCAGACATTACGGGAAACGCTGGATCCTTAGCCAGGGGTCACACCTTTACCGGTGGAGAAGCAAAAAGAGCGCGTAATCGCAGGAGGCTCAGGAAAGATGAACATGGTCCAGCCAACAATGAAGACTCGAGGCTCCACAGAGGAAAGGACTTGTCCGGAGTACTACAACGTCTGCCAGATAAAGAAAGGGAGCCTGCAGCCTACGGAGCCCTGCTAGAAGATTTATATCTCATGACTCTTGTTGAAGCCCGGAATACTGTCCAATCCGCATCGACCTGTCAACCAAGCGAAGAAGTGCTTGAGGAAGGAGAGATCAATCAAGGAATACGTGAATACAGAGAATGGGAGCGTTCAATTCGATCACTCAGCAGTGATATTATGACACCTTCCACATCCCTTTACCCAGGCAAGCGATCCGCAGATATGATGGCACTCACAAGTCTTCCAAATTCATCTCCGAAACGTGCTCCACATCAAAACCATGTAGAGACACCACAACGCCCACAAACGCAGGAAGAGCTAGACTCGAAGTACCTACACTTTCCGTTCCCAATGGAAAAGATTTTAGAGTTGCTGGAGGCGTGGGTACGAAACAGAGAGGTGGAGCTACCTCCTGTATGGCGTCCACCAACTGATCAAGAAGTAATGGACCCGAGGTATTGTCATTTCCACCGGTTTCTTCACCACCCTACCAGTGAATGCAACGCTTTGAAATGCATTGTTCAGAAGAAGCTTAATTCATAGGAATAGCTTTCCCTATCTGGGAGATTAATGCGGACGATTTCCTTAGAGAGGCTACTTCGGTTTGATACAAGTAAGGCTTCAAAAGAAAGTAAGTTCTACTCAACAATTTTACAAGAAAGATAGTTTTAGAATTCACTGGGGACTTGGCATCCCACACGTAGAGAAAAAGGCTCAATGATCAAATGCCATGTTTGTTTTCATTCATACTTCCCTTTTATGCGACATTTGCGATTTCATATGACATGTGCAATCATTCATGACCAAGATGCAAATTCCATTTAAAATAACCTCTTTCAGAAAAGTTATTCACAAAACTATCTCAAAATAAACCAATTCAATTACCTATTAATTCAAAACCGGAAGTCAAATTATGAAAGGAAATCCTCACTATAACTCAAGAAGAAAAAGAAGAGACAAGTATATGGCACAAATCCTTCAAGGAAAGTCCTTCAGCAGCAACTCGTCCTTCTGGGCAAGAGCGACTTTCATCCTTTGAAGTACAGCCTGCTTCAGCTTCAACTCCTCAAACAACTTTTCAACCTCTTCTTCCTGGCGAGTAACACATTTTGCAGAAGGGGCTTCACCTTGTAATTTCTGGAGCTCATGAATCTCGGAGAACCCTTTGAGGAACCAAGGAGCATTGAAGTCGTACTGCACAAACACATCTCGATCGCACTTCCAGTCTTCAATCATCTCCTCAGAAACCGTTCGACCAGTTGTGACGCTCATCCCATGGATAGAAAATAAAGCCTCCTGAACGCGGTTGACCAATGCAAGACGACTTTTGAGCCTCGTAGTGGTAGCAATGTGGACGTGTTTCTCCCATATCGCCGTGTACAACTCTTTGAACCGAGCCGACACACTGAATCCTCCAACCAACACATGACCTGGATAAGGAACAATGAAAGGAGGATCGAACAAAGCTCCAGGTTGCGCTACCAATACTTCACCAGTCACAGGAGCCTTGTCAGTTGCAGGAGGTCTTTCAGAACATTCTTCAAGGGGAGCCACCTCAACAATAGAGGATGTTGCCTCTCTTACATTCCTCCCGATATCTACTTCGCTGTGGGTGCTAATTTCCATCACGACCCCATCAACAAGATCACTTAGGGAGGCGCCTTGTCCAACCGAGCTTGCATCATCTCTGTCATGGTCTGGAAAAGGAGCGGTTTCTTCAGACTTCTCAGCATGAAGATCAGTATTACCAGACTTCTCAACATGAAGGCCAACATTACCAGCCTTCTCATTCTGAATGCGCGCCAACCTTGTGAAGACATTCTCTTTCGGAATTCCCTGATTTTAAGCAAGGGTCACTCTTAGAAGAATTTACTCTGGAGAAATGAAGGAATCAACAGAAAGAGATTTAAATACCTGCATATTGGAGTAATTGAGGATCACCGAACCACATGCCTGCCTCTTAGATCTCTCTCCTGCTTGGGGACTGCAATCCTCAGCTCTGGTCCGTTTGGATGGAAATGGCTTCAACCGGAAATGCTTCTTCAGGACGTCAGAAGATGGCTCACCACGGGAATCTGTCACAACATCCTCCGAGAATTCTTGGAAAGCCAACAGTTGCTTCCTCCAAAATTCCTTATACTTGTCGGTTACCACCGAGTTTCTCCCAATAGGCCAGAAGGGAAGACTCTGCGATGCCAAGAATATGTCAGCATCAAAGATAACCGGGAGAAGTTCTTTCGAAGCCTCCGAAGGAAGAATAAAGGGAACACCCTGGTCAAATCCCATTTTACGAGCAGCCCTGTCGATGTTGTACGGAGTCACAGTAAGAGCTTCGTTGAATAGAGATGGGATATACCCCGGAATGCAGCTGTGCAGATAAATAAGTTCTCCAAATTTCATAGTCTCGGCATCGGTACGCAACGCAGCATCAGGACCATCAGAAGCGATAGCAAAAGTCTTTGGCTGAACAATGGAAGGGTGGATCGCCCCCCATGGACAGAAATTTACAGAAGACACATTATCAAAGATATCCACGAGTTTCGCACCGGTTCTGGGACGCCTCCTCTGCCAACGAAGTATTCTCGAACCACCATACAAATTGCCGAGCGAAGTTGCAGGAGCAGGAGCATAAATTTTGAAATGTTCCCACAAGAATGCCTGAAGAAAAGCGAAGTGGACATAAGACTCCACCTTCTTGTACCCGTTGGAAACATGCATATCCATTGCTAAGGCGTCCAGATGAGAATACAATGATCCAAGGAACAATGCACCTAAGGGAAGAACTTCGCCTTTTGCTATCTTTATAGCAATCTTAACCAGAACACCCCTTATGGTTTTCTTTCCAGAACCGTCGTCATATATATCTCTGGATAACCACAAAGACAGGAATGCAATCACACTGAGCTCGTTTTCCAACTCCTGATTCGGCTCTGGGTTTACAGGAGGCCATTCCGATACCCACCAGGTGTAAAAGAATCTTGTATCTTTTTTCTCCTCCTTGTCCAGATCGTCGAATTCTGCCACCTTTCGGAGTATAGTTTCATGATCACGTTGTTCCGTGTCAGAAAGCTCATAATAAAGATTCCCAAAACAGGCGAGTTCATCAATGCGGAATACGCTTTCCAGAGTAATAGTCATCTCTCCCCATCTAGATATAGCTGTATGAGTAGAAGGGCACCACCGAGAAATTAAAGTAATCAAGCCTGCAACATCTTTCTTAATTTCAAGAGTAGCAGATGCCATGACTGCATCGAGGATTTGCGCTTTGGTCAAATTGGATTTAATGTTCTTATTATTCAACATGCGCCTCATCCATCCTTCATAAGAGGCCAGTGGAGTATGACAAGTCTTGAAGTCGATAGGAGATGGCGGATATTCATTTCTTTGAAGACAAAACCTCATCACAAGTGCCGAAGAAGAAGATGGATCAGCTTATATATTTTCTGAATCGAAAAGCAGGACTATCCTGTGAGAGGGATGTTTCCTAATATTTGGAAAAGACAACGTGAACAACTCATCAGCAATGTTCGGCATATCTTTGAAGCTGTCAACACTTCCCGACTTGGCACCAGCATTATCTCCAGAAGACATATCGACAGGAGTTTTTTTTTTCATTTTACAATAAATACAGGAGTCAGTACTTGTATAAAAAAAAAAAAAAAAACGAGTGCAAACTGCATTCACGTTGGAATGTACAAGACTGGGATTGGGTCCAAGCACCGGCTCAAGTTTCAAGTCCGGTATAAGTTTCAAGTCCGGTATTGGTTTCAAGTCCGGTATAAGTTTCAAGTCTGGTATTGGTTTCAAGTCTGATATTACTCAAGCTTCATGTCCGGGCACAAGGCTAGTATGAGGTCGACTTTCAGTCAAGCATGTGTGAGTGGGACCCGCGTTCGGATCAAACGCACATGGTGGGACCGCATTCGTATACACGTATTATAACACGGTTTTCTCATGAGAATTGTGTTCATGAAATTCAAGCCAAATTTCTCTCCAAGCTACAACCTAAGAAACTAGGTTTTGCATGCAACGATGGAAGAAGAAGCAAAAACGGCATATTCATGGGCTCGCGGAACTAAACAATTCTAGCAAAATGGGCGGTTTTACTATCAATCTTGATGGAAGCTGGGCATGATCTATCTATCAAAAGATTTTTACCTAAGAAATTAGGGTTTTTCCTAAAAAAAAACCGAAACTTACCTCGGACGGACGGCGACGGCGGCGACTCCGGCGGCAGCAACAGGCCGGCGGGAGCAGTGGTAGTCGCGGACGGGAGCAGCCAAACAAAAAAAAATCGTGAGAAAAAGAAAGGGGGTTGGTCTCTTTTATAGACAAAAAATTAGAAGAATCCCAATAGAACAAGGATTCCTCTTTTATTTGGTTTCCTCTTTTGATTCAAATACCCAAAGAAGGAAACCGGTCCCACCAAAGGATTCCATACAAGCACAACGGCATGGACAACTAGCGGTCAATACTCTTCCGGATAAACTTCCTTTATCCTGTCTTTCTCATATATGTATGTCACCATCTCAATCCTACCCCACAATAGTGTAACCATTATGTGCTAGGCAGGGGACTTAATGTTGATGGTGGATTTTCATTTAAGGTTAAAATTGTAAAAACCAGAAAATTATGCGCTAACATCTTGTAAAAGATAAAGCCATTAATAAGTGTTGAATACTTCTTCACTTTACTAATTCACCTAGAATGGAGCATGTGGCAACAATCCCATTCTGTGAATTAAATACATGAAATTCATCCAGGTTGGAGCATGTAGCAACAATCCCATATACCCTGTGAATTTATAGCATTATTAATTAATGCGTGAGCAGACTTGTATTTCCTGTACTCATTATCAGTGCGGCATGACGACTGAGTGTTGCTCTCCACAGAGCAACACGAACCTCCAAGCATTATAATGAAAGCATGTACGAAATACCCGTCATGTGCCGCAACTCTCGGTGTGTTATACTAGCCCGATTGAGAACTCTCGGTGTGTTATACTAGCCCGATTGAGCATCCGGACTGTCCGTATCAGTCTGGATATGATCTCGTTCATCCAACGTCACCAGCATGATTGGATGGACCAGATCAATTCCATAACCCCCAAGCAGGTATGGAATATTCACTACCGAACCAACGCGGATCCCGCATGGTCGGCCTCCCCAAAAGATTGGCATAACGTCCAAACCAGAGCGGTATGGACGGAAAACCCTAAATTAGGGTTTGCGGCATATTACATGTGTCACAAAACAGTCTCAACCATCCATCTTCGCAGGTATAGATGGAGGGTGTAGATGTAGATTCAAAGGGTCCAGAGCATGTCAACACAATCACCGTGGGCCCGCCTACATACCTGACCAATCGGTCAGGACCAACCATGGTTGGTCATCCCAATTCATGCGCCCAAACAGAGTATGGTTACACGACCGTGAAAGCCAAAATTAGGGTTTCGAGCATCACGAGCGTCCATCTTCTCCGGCACGAATGGAGGGTCCCAGATTAGATTAAGCAGGTCCGGTCATGCCAGCATGACCACCGTGGGCCCGTCTCTCCCCTCACCTGATCGGCCAAGGCATATCATGCCTGGCTATTGATAGGTGTAGAATACACAATATTTACTAACTAGTATTTATGCTTTCTTTGCTACTTTTCTTGTAAATTATGTATCTTATGTTTACTTTTGAGTTATCTAGGTACTTTGGAGTCATTCGAGAGAAAAGAAGTGGAACTTGCTCAAATGTTGGATTTATTTTCATCATGGTGACGAGAACGGAAAGGCTAAACTATCGGCGAAAGAAGGGGGTCACTCGAACGTCATACGAGAGAATTATGAATAAAAGCAACGATGAAGCTTGTCAGTTCCCTAGAACTGACAGTTGAAAGGATTGTTTAGGTCGCCCTTATCCAATCATTGGTTGCCTATACTAATTTGTTCATTACATGCCCCTAGAGCAGATCGGGACTATCATTCTCCATTACAATCCATTTACAGTTCAGAGCTGAGGGAAACATGGCGGCAGTTGTCTGAGAGTTAGAGACACAGAAATTGTTCAGAGATTGAGGGAAGAAATCGACGATGAAGACGAACGGGAAACACGAGAGACAGAGTCTGTGGATGAATTGGCTGTTGGAGTTGGAAGTGGAGGAGTAACAGTCTAGGGTTCGAATCTGTGGTGATTTTGACAGAGTTTGAAGTTGATAATTCAGGGAAGAAATAAGGGTTCCTGCTAAAATCTGGTGATCGAAATGAGAAGATTAAAATGGGTTATGGATGAATTGAAGATTTGGCTTCTGAAATTGAAGTTAGGGTTTCAACTGAGAAGAAGATTGAAGGGTTTTTGAGATGAATTGATGGCTGAAATCAATATGGGTTTGCTATAAAAGGCTCGAGAATAGCAAGAATTTGAGAAGTTGCAACGAATTGAGCTGGAATTGCAGGTCTGGGCTTTGATCTGGTGGTGATTAATGATGGGTTTGAAGTATTGGATGACTCTGGTGGTACAGGGAATGGAAAATAGGCATTTCTCTCATGGGTTTGCTGTGGTTGAATCAAGAAACTGAAAAAGAACTATGTTGTTGCTTTGTGTGGTTGAGTAAGGGAATGATTATGCTGTCTGGTGTGTGGTTCTGGTGGAGTTGTGAGATTTCAGGTGTTGGTGCCTTGTGTTGGTGCTATGCAAGAAGTAGCCGATGGAATTACGTTGCTGTCGTGTTCGGCTGAGTTGCAGAATGCATTGAATGGCTTGAGGCAATTGCAATTTGAACCGAAAAGGCTGCGGTGGTTGGTTGGAAATGGTATTCTTTGGTGGGATTCAAGGGAGAGTCTGCTAGGCTAAGATGATGCTGTGGAATTGGGTTTTCCGTAAAATGGATGTCACAGGAAAGATTAGTGGTGGAGTGCTGCTGCCATTTGAAATTCAGGTAATGGTAGTGGTGGTTAAGCTGGAGCAAGGCTGGAACTGGAAGTGAGTTGGGTTGATTAGATTGAGAAGGAAATGGATGTGAAAATGATGTTGCGGGTGGATCTTTGTGGCTACTGAGAAATTGCAGGTGGTGCTTGATGAGCATATGGCGGTGAAGGGTGTTGGGTGAGTTGATCTTGCTGTTTTCTTTGTGGGTTGATGGCAGAGATGTAGATGTAGGCATCTGGGTGGTGTTAGCTCTAGCATAGGAACTAAAATGGGGGCAAAGATTGGTTTGCTGGCGAGAATTGCAGGAGCTGCTCATATGACAAAAAGCTTCAGAAAATGGAATTGAAGTGCAACAATTTGTGAAATGATCTTT
The DNA here is from genome assembly GCA_023531295.1 of Papaver armeniacum. Classification (NCBI taxonomy): domain Eukaryota; kingdom Viridiplantae; phylum Streptophyta; class Magnoliopsida; order Ranunculales; family Papaveraceae; genus Papaver; species Papaver armeniacum. Next base: position 27,484 of record JAJJWW010016607.1, read on the forward strand.
GAGAAAAAGAGGTCTTGTTGGTAATTAGATGCAATAGGATTTGAGAATTGGTGGTTATGAACATTGCAGGTGCATTGCGAGTCAAGTGAGAGCTAGTCTTTGTTGTGCGAGGGTGTCGAGTACCAGGGACTGCAGATGAGCGAAGGGCTGGATGAGAAGATTCGGAAGTGCAGGTGGTGATGTTGTTGTCGCTGCTGGAGTTAAATTGAGCTGTAGGTGGTGGCACTGTTGCCTGGAGTTGAATTGCAAGCTGGTATTGCAGGTTGATTGCAGGTGGAAGTAAGGATTGTGCATCACAAGAGTTTGGCCAGTGCAAGTGGCTTATGGCCTGGCAACTCAGCCCAATCAGCCAGAGAGATAGCTGACTCTGAACCTGACTACATCTGACTCCGTCCTGACTCGATTGATTTGACTCAGTGATCTTGACTGAGTTGACCGAGCTGACCCGCCGATTTGACCCGTTGACTCGCTGAACCGGTGACCGGGCGGACTTTGCCGGTCACCTGAGATGTTTTCCGGCGACCCTTCCGGCCAATTTCCGGCCACAATACCAGATTTCCGGCGACCACTTTTGGGACATATTTTCTACATGGGTTTCTCCCTCTTATGGGCTTGGTGGATTTTCATCTAATGGACTTTGAAGACTAGACCTAATTTTAGAAGTTGGAGAAAAGCTATAAAAGGGAAAATCTCCTACAACTTATGATATATCTTATTCTTGGAATTTTGGAGGGCCGGTTTTTGTCTTACGCTTCTAGGGTTGGCTTCCAATTGTTTTTCATCTTCTTCATTATTTTATTATTGATTATTGATTATGATGAACTCAAAAGCTATGAGTAGCTAAACATATCATTGGTTATGGGATAAAAGTTGATTTCTCAACATGTTTTTGAATCTATGAATTAGTTTTGTCTCAGTAATTTATTGTTTGTGATTCACAATTAATAGTGTGACATGATTTGATAGTTTGTTTGGTTGAGTCCGGAATCAATCCGATTTACATTCATCTCTAGAGCTATATTAGGGTTTTCAATACGAAAAAGTTGTTTATTCCTGATTCTAAGTAGCATAATTGTGGGTAGTGCTTGTAGTGATATATCCTACTAGTCACAAGTGAATCATAACTTTTGTTAAAACGTTTAGTGCTTTTACACATTCGTTTGCATTGATTAGTCTTATTCCATAGAACTTAATGCTTTTAGGGAGTTAAATCTAATTGTGCTTTTACACTTTAGGTTGCTTTCTAGGAAGAATTCACATATGCATCTTTTAATGTGGTTGTGATGAAAACATGGAATTAACGGGTTATACTTGCGATCAAGGTATCCTAGGACTTTTAGTAAATACGAGATTAAAATACCAATTCTAATCATTGATGAAAATACATGTTTGTGAATGATACTATCCCGTGACCAATATCTTCTCCTTATTGATTATTCCAATTATTTACTTTGCTTTCAATTACTTTTATTTCTTAGATAAAACAAACATCCCCCCTTGGTTACCTTAGAAACTTAAAATTGCATAACAACAATTGCCTCTCTGTGGATACGAACTCTTCCTTACCTCGTACTTCATTTAAATTTAGTGAGTAAGAAAGTGAAATTATTTTTGACGGATTGACAACCGATCAAATTTTGGCGCCGCTGCCGCGGAGGCATACGGCTTGTTATTGAGTTTTTAGTTTTTTTTTACAATTTCTGCTTTTATCTTTGCTTTTCGGTTCTTGTCTTGTTTCTCACTTGTTTGGGAGAATTGTTTTCAGGTACCTAATCCCTGGATTCTAAAGATTGGAATTATCCAAGGTGCGGGATAGCTACTCGGAGAGTCACAATACTCCAACCAAGTCAAGACGCAACAGAAAATCTAGAGTTAAAAGTGGAAGGAGAATTACAAATAGAAGGAGAACAAGAGGTTCCAATCATAGACGAACCACACGTTGAGGAAGAAGAAGCAATGGGTGATGCAAATCGTTCACTCAAGGACTTATCTTCTCATAGGCTTGATACACAACAGGGGTGTATTCAAACGAACTCTACTTTTGAGATAAAGCCGGGGTTTCTTAGAGAATTACCAAAGTTCCATGGCATGGTGAATGAAGATCCAAACAAACATCTTATGGACTTCCACACCATTGTCATGGCCATGCTTCCAGCGGATGTTGAGGCGGATGGTGCAATGTTGAAAGTTTTCCGTTTCTCTTTAATGGATAGTGCTAAGGATTGGTTGTACTGTTTACCTCCCGGAAGTGTCACAACATGGAATGGGTTGAAGAAACTCTTTTTGGAGAGATATTTTCCTGCATCCAAGGCTACTCAAATTCGCAAGGAGATTTGTGGGATGAAGCAAAATGTGGGAGAATCATTATATGAATGTTGGGAACGATACAAGAGATTGGTGGCAAGCTGCCCTCACCACCAATTCAGTGATGCTATGATCATCCAATACTTCTATGAAGGACTCCAATCAAGTGATAGGAATCTTATTGACGCTGCGGGTGGTGGTGCACCAGTTAGCAAAACGGTGGCACAAGCTAGAGAGTTGATTGAAAACATGGCAGCGAACTCACAACAATTCTTGAGTCGTGGTTCGGATGTGATTCTTAGAAGGGTGAATGAAGTGAGCGAGGTGGAGGAACTTCGTCAACAAATGGGTAACATGACAGCAATGTTGCAACAAGTTGCATCCGCGGTTATACCAAGTTCTCCTCAATCTTATGAAGACGAGCAAGCTAATGCGATCTTTCCACATCAACCAAGACGGTATGATCCCTATTCCAACACTTACAATCCGGGATGGAGAGATCACCCCAATTTTAGCTATGCCAACAAGCAAGGTGCAATTCAACAACCTACTTTCAACCGTCCTAGTGGATTTCAACCACAACAACAACAATTTCAGCAACCTCAAGCACAACAATCAATGCAAAATCAAGGTTCGGATATTGATTCAAAGCTTCAAACAATGATGCAAGGCATTTCCACCATGTTCAAAGAAAGTCAACAAGAAACTAAGAGTGCTATTAAGGAGTTGCAAACACAAATGGGCTCCATGGCTATTGAGTTGAACCAATTGAAGGCGCAAAATAGTGGGAAACTCCCTTCTCAACCTATTAACCCAAAAGAGGGTGTCAATGCTATTACGTTGAGAAGTGGTACACAACTTGTGCAACCCGAAGTTACTGATTCGGGCAAGGTGGACACACCAAAGGAACCTATTTTGGAGGAGAATAATGAGGATTCTCCCCAAACTTCTGAGGTACCTATTCCTAACTCTAAAACTCCGGTTTCTACTTATGTTCCTCCTCTACCTTTTCCTCGCAGATTTGCAAGTTCTAAGAAGGCGGAACTAGAAAAGGAGATTTTAGACGTTCTAAAGAAGATCCATGTGAACATACCACTCATTGATGCTATCAAGCAAGTTCCAAAGTATGCAAAGGTGTTGAAGGACTTGTATACCAACAAACAAAGACTCAAAGGTAATGAAGTGCTTAGTGTGGGGGAGAATGCTTCGGCAATCTACTCAAGCAGTGCAAGAAATGCTGAATCCTTGGTCAGGAGTCACACCTTTACCGGTGGAGAGGCAAAAAGAGCGCGTAACCGCAGGAGACTCAGGAAAGATGAACAACATGGTCCAGTCAACAACGAAGAACCGATGCAACTCCACAGAGGAAAGGACTTGTACGGAGTACTACAACGCCTACCCGATAAAGAAAGGGAGCCTGCAGCCTATCGAGCCCTGCTAGAAGATTTGTATTTCAAAACTCTTATTGAAGCACGGAAGACTGTCCAATCCGCATCGGCCTTCCAACCAACTGAAGAAACGCTTGAGGAAGGGGAAATCAATCAGGAAATACCTGAATACAGAGGATGGGAGCGTTCAATCCGATCACTCAGCAGTGACATCACGACACCTTCCACATCCCTTTACCTAGGCAAGCGATCCGCAGATATGATGACACTCACAAGTCTTCCAACTACCTGTTCCACATCAAAGCCACGCAGAGACATTGCAACGCCCGCTAACGCAGGAAAAGCTAGACTCAAGGTACTTACATTTCCCCTTCCCAATGAAGAAGATTCTGGAGCTGCTGGAGACGTGGGTGCGAAATGGAGAGGTGGAGCTACCCCCGGTATGGCGTCCGCCTACTGATCAAGAAGTAATGGACCCGAATCTTGTCATTACCACCGGTTCCTTCATCACCCCACCAAAGTGAATGCAACGCTTTGAAGCGCATTGTTCAGGAGAAGCTTGGTTCAGAGAGATAGCTTGCAGAGGATTTTCTTAGAGACTACTCCGGTTTGATATAAGTGAGGCTTCAAAAGGCAAGTAAGTTTTACTCAACAACTTTACAAGAAAGATAGTTTAGAATTCACTGGGGACTTAGCATCCCGCACGTGGAGAAAGAGGCTCAGTGATCAAACGCCATGTTTGTTTCCATTCATACCTCCCTTTTACATAACATTTGCAATTTCATGTAATATGTGCAATCATTCATGACCAAGATGCAAATCTCATTTAACATAATCTCTTTCAAAAGGGTTGTTCACAAAACTATCTCAAAATAAGCCAATTCAATTACCTATTAATCCAAAACCGGAAGTCAAAGAAAATCCTCACTATCACTCAAAAAAGAAAAGCATATAAGAGAAAACGCCAGTATATAACACGAATACTTCAAGGAAAGTCTTTAAGCAACAACTCATCCTTCTGGGCAAGAGAGACTTTCATCCTTTGAAGCACGGCCGCTTGACTCAGTTCTTTAGACAATCTCTCAACCTCTTCTTCTGGCGAGCAACACGGTCCGCGGAAGGGACTTCATCATGTAGTTTTCGGAGCTCCGAATCTCGGAGAACCCTTTGAAGAACCAAGGAGCATTGAAGGCTGCATCTTGCGCAAACACGTCCCGATGGCACCTCCGGTCTTCAATCATCTCCTCGAAAGCTGTTCGACCGGTCGTGACGCTCATCCCATGGATAGAAACTAAAGCTTCTTGGACGCGGTTGACCAACGCAAGACGACTCTTGAGCTTCGTGGTGGTGGCAATATGGCCGTGTTTCTTCCAGATTGTCGCGTACAACTTTTCAAACTGAACCGGCACGCTGAATCCGCCAACCAACACATGGCCTGGATAAGGGATAGCAAAAGGAGGATCGAACAAAGCCCCAGGCTGCATCACCGGTAATTCACCAACCGCGGAACCTTGTCAGTGCAGGGGCTTTTCAGAAGAAGTCACCACAATGGCCATATTGACCGGAGCCTGTTCGGGACGAATTTCAAGGGGAGCCGCCCCAACTACGGCAGCAGTGCCGCCTCTCTTTCTCACGGGTGCTAATTTCCATCACGGCCCGTCAACAAGATCACTAAGGGAAGCGCCTTGTTCCACCGAGCTTTCATCATCTCTGTCGTGGTCGGAAAAGGAGCGGTTTCTCCGGACTTCAAAGATGAAGGTCGGACCGCCGAGACTTCTCGGCATGAAGGTCGGCCGCCGAGACTTCTCGGATGAAGGCCGGTTCGAGACTTCTCATCATGAAGGTCAGATCGCGGACTTCTCAAAGCATGAAGGTCAGTACTGCGAGACTTCTCAGCATGAAGGCCAACATTGCCAGCCTTCTCATTTTGAATGCGCGCCAACCTTGTGAAGACATTCTCTTTCGAAATTCCCTAATTTCAAGCAAGAATCATTTTTAGAAAAATTTATACTGGAGAAATAAAAGAGCCCGAAGAGATTTAAATACCTGCATATTGGAGGAATTGAGAATTACCGGACCGCATGCTTGCCTCTTGAGTCTCTCTCCTACTTGGGGACTGCAACTCTCATCTCTGGTCCGTTTGGCTGGAAGTAGCTTCAACCGGAAATGCTTCGTCAAGGCGTCAGAAGATGGTTCGCAACGGGAATCTGTCACGACGCTTTCCGAAAATTTCTGGAAAACCGACAGTTGTCTACTCCAAAATTCCTTATACTTATCGGTTACCACTGGGTTTCTCCCAATAGGCCAGAAGGGAAGGCTCACCCGGTCTAAGAACACATTGGCATTAAGAATTTGTAGAAGGAATTCTTTCGGAGCCCCTGGTGGACGGATAAATGGGACACCCTGATCGAATCCCATTTGGCGAGCAGCCCTGTCAATGTTGTACGGAGTCACAGAAAATTCTCCGTCGAATAGAGACGGGACATATCCAGGAATGCAGCTGCGCAGCAGTAAATAATTTCCCATATCTCATGGTCTTGACATCGATGCACGCAACACAACGCCAGGATCGTCAACAAAGGTCTTTGGCTGAACGATGGAAGAGTGAATCGGCCCCCATGGACGAAAATCTACGGAAGAAATGTTGTCAAATACCTCCACAAGTTTCGCACCGGCTTTAGGACGCTCCTTATTCCATCGGAGTATTCTCGAGCCGCCGTACAAGTTAACAAGTGAAGGTGCAGGAGTAGGAGCATAACTTCTGAAGTGTTCCCATAAGAGCGCTTGAAGAAAAGCGAAGTGAACGTGCGACTCCACCTTCTTGTACCCGTTAGAAACATGCATATCCATTGCTAAAGCGTCCAGATGAGAATACAGCGATCCAAGGAACAATGCACCTAGAGGAAGAACTTCACCCTGCGCCAGCCTTATAGCAATTTTGACAAGGTCACTTCTAATTGTCTTCTTTCCGGAACCGTCATCAAATATATCTCTGGATAGCCATAGAGACAGGAACGCGATCAGGCTGAGCTCGTTTTCCAACTCTTGATTCAACTCTGGGTCTGCAGAAGACCACTCCGAAACCCACCAGGTGTAGAAGCATTTCGTGTCTTTTTTCTCCTCCTTCTCCAGATTGTCGAATTCCGTCACCTTTTGAAGTATAGCGGCATAATTACTCTTCTCGGTATTAGAGAGTTCGTAAGAAAGACTTCCAGCAACAGGCAGGTTCATTAATGCAGCTACACTCTCCAAAGTAATAGTCATCTCTCCCCATCTAGATATGGCTGTGTGAGTGGAAATACGCCACCGAGAAATGAAGGTAATCAAACCCGCGGTGTCTTTCCTAATTTCGAGGGTAGCAGATGCCATGACCGCATCGAGAATTTGTGCTTTGGTCAAATTGTCCTTAATGCCCTTATTACTCAACATGTGTCTCATCCATCCTTCATAAGAACCCAGTGGAGCATGGCAAATCTTGAAGTCAATAGGAGAAGGCGGATATTCGTTTCTTTGGAGACAAAATCTCATCACAAGTGCGGAAGAAGAAAATGGATCAGCATCCATATTTTCTGAATCGGAAAGCAAGACTATCTTATGAGAAGGATGCTTCCTAATATTTGGAAAAGGCGAGGTGAACAACTCATCATTGATGTTCGGCATATCTTTGAAGCTATCAACATTTCCTGACTTGGCACCAGCATTATCTTCAGAAGACATATCGACAGAAGTTCTTTTCTACCGCAATGAAATAAAAGATAGGAGTTAGAACTTGTATGAAAGCATATGAGAAGTGTAGTCACACACGGCAAGACACAACTCATACAATGGTCGGTCCAAGCATCATTCAAGTCTGGTATTGATCAAGCTTCGGTATAACTCAAGTTTTCAAGTCTGGGATAAATGTCAAATCCGGTACAAAATTCATCTCTGGTATTGGTTTCAAGTCTGGTACAAATTTCAAGTTCGATGCAAATTTCAGTCAAGCATGTGTGAATAAGACCCACGTTCCGGCATACACGGCGGGCCCACATTCATCCGCATGCATCATAACACGATTTTCTTTATTCATGGGAATCGTGTCTATGGGATTCAAGCCAAATGGTGGAAAAAGCTAAGCATGCACATGTCTTACAAAAGGTATTTACCTAACAAAACTAGGGTTTGACCGTTAAAAAAAAAAAAAAAAAAAAAAAAGGAGCGAAACCTACCTTGGACGGCCGGACGGGAGCAACTCCGGCAATGGACGGCAGCGGTTTCCGGCAACAATTCCGGCAGCGGTAACAGCAGCGGAAACAATGGTCGACGGCGGCAGCAAGGTTGCAGACGAGAGCGACAAACAAAAAAAAAAATTCCGTGAAGAAAAGGAAGGAGTCTTGGTCTCTTTTATAGACAAAAATTAGAAGAGTCCCAATAGAAGAAGGATTCCTCTCTTATTTGGTTTCCTCTTTCGATTCAAATACCCAAAGAAAGAAACCGGCCCCACCAAGGGATTCCATACAAGCGTGACGGCGTGGGAAACTAGCGGTCGGCCAACACTCTTCCGGGTAAACTTCTTTTATCCTGTCTTTCTCACATATGTATGTCACCATCTCATGCCTACCACACAATAGTGTAACCATTATGTGCTAGGCAGGGGACTTAATGTTGATGGTGGATTTTCGTTTAAGGTTAAATTTGTAAATAACCAGAAAACTCATGCGCTGACATCTTGTAAAAGATAAAGCCATTTATAAAGTGTGGATACTCCCTCACTTAATTCACCAAGAATGGAGCATGTAGCAACAATCCCATTCTGTGAATACATGAAATTCCTCCAGGTTGGAGCACGTAGCAACAATCCCTTCCTATGAATTTCATATCAACCTTGTATTTCCAGTACTCATTATCGTGTGGCATGACGGCGAGTGTTACTCTTACAGAGTAACACGAACCTCCGAGCACTATAATGAAACCATGTACGAAATACCCGCACAAAGTTGATTCTCGGTGTGTTATACTAGCCCGAGCCCTATCGGTGTGTTATACTAGCCCGATTGAGCCCCTCTCGGTGTGTTATACTAGCCCGATTGAGCATCCTAAGACCGATTGACCATATCGGTCCGGATATGATTCGATGCGGTCATCCAACTCCACAAGCATGATTGGATGACCCAGATCAATTCCATCACCCCCAAGGGTATGAAATACACGGCCGACCCCGCATGGTCGACCATTGGCCTTTTTGCCAAGAAACCGTCCATACCAAGCATTATGGACGGAAAACCTAAATTAGGGTTTGCGGCATATTACATGTGCCGCAAAACGGTCTCAACCATCCATCTTCGCAGGTATAGATGGAGGGTGTAGATGTAGACTCAAAGGGCCCGGAGCATGTCGACACAATCACCATGTGACCGCCTACACACTTGACCAATCGGTCAAAACCAACCATGATTGGTTACAACACATTCGTCCGCTTTGAAAGAGCATGGTCGCACGGCTTTGAAAGCCAAAATTAGGGTTCAAGCCATCACGCGCGTCCATCTTCTCCGGCACGAATGGAGGGTCACTGATCGGATCGAGCAGTCCGGTCATACCAAAGATGACCACAGTGGGCCCATCTACCCCCTCATGCAATCGGCCAAGGCATATCATGCCCGGCTAATCCAAAACGCCCGCCCAAACATGCGTGGTTACACTTCCCAAATTGCAAATTGATCTCGACCGCTCAACTTCACCGGACGAATTGAGTGGCTTAGATCACGTTTTCATGGGATAGTCGGTATAGGCGTGAACATCAGCCTACCATCTTCACGTCAAACCAGCCCGGCCAAGACCGACCAAGTTAGGTCGTCTTGGAAAACGCGTCGGAAAAGAGTGTGGCGCGCGGCTTCTTGCGGTATCAAACTTCTATCGCAAAATCAATCTCGACCACTCCTCTTTGCCGGTCAAATTGAGTGGCCCAGATCGCGCTTTCATGAGGGAACGGAATACAGGCACCTACACCATCATGCCGTCAATACGCATGTATGGTCGGTCCTCTCCAAAATATTTCCCATGCTTGGTTTCGACCAAATTGGAGAGTGATGCTTGCGCACCTCTTCAAAAACCCTAATATTCATTAACGGTCGCAGATGAGTGTCTCAAAGCTCATCTCATCCGTCCAACTTCACCAGCTTGGTTATACAACCCTGGTCAGGAGTCAATTGGTCAATAAGGCGTCATTACCCATCACCTTACCACACCACAATGCAGTACCTGCATAAAATACACATGATACTTCACAAGTATCGACTTCCTGAATAACGCAGTTATTCAATTCAGCATTACATGCTATCTTTCGTGGATCCACGATCCACATTCCAGACATCAATCATGTCACAAACTGGGGGGATACATACTGGGGTATTGGTCTGGCGGTTTACAGCGTGCAGCGTGCAACGCGCCATCACAAGAACGTGTCAGGAAGTCATGGACGGTTAGAGATGAACAGGAGAAGTGGGCAAGACTGGTCGTGTATCACCGACACACAACTCCACTACTCCATCATTCCACTACCTCCACTTCCCACGAGAAACGTGAATGAAGCTCAATGACTTGTATAAATAGGTTCTCCGCCCTATTTCAAAGAGGACACAGAACAACACAAGTTTAGACGACAGAAACCAAGTGTTAATACAAAAAACCGTATTCAAACACTCAGAGCCTGCTTGCATCAACCGTAAGCTTGCTCATCTTTCTGTTACAAGTCATAAGCAAGCCAACACCTTCACAATCTCAACACCTTCTTCGCTTCCCTCCCTAAGATCAACCCCATCTCCTTCACTTTGTGACCGAAACAAGTCTGGAACGGCCATTTCTTGGTTTAGGCCGGACTTGCATGATTGATCTCTCGAATCTACAAGCACTCACCGCGCAGTGCATTTGTTGAAGGTTTAGATTCATTCCTCATCCACACCCCAAATTACCAAATTCTGCAGGAGTAGTTTTCACCCATCAACAACATGGATCTTCAAGGATATATACAAATATTAAAGGATAAGTACAAATCTAGGTGGTTATTTTGGATAACTACAAATCTAGGGTTATTAAGGAACTAGATTAGGGTTTTTTGCCTATAAATAGAGGCTAAAAATCCAACTCAAGGACAGAGGATTCTAGGTTTTCTAACCTTTCAAGAATTATTATAATCATCATATCAATAAAATCTCTCCCTACGGGATTCCATCCGTGGATGTAGGCAACACTTTCCGAACCACGTTAAATTCTTGTCTCCATTTATTTTTCCTCAATTTATCTTCTTTTTTTTGTTAACCCTAATTTCGCAACGTCACCATCAATCATCGTGTTTTGTGCCTAGAATTTATTTTGGGTACAAACAACAAGTAAAATATTTGAATTTTCACCGACAATAATCGGTTTATATAATTTCACATGTGATCCGATTCTAGCTAGAAAAAGATACAGAAAAAACAGCATAATAATCGGATTATACAGACCCCACACATAAACCGATTTTTTTAAGGACCCTCGACGACATGTCGAGTAGACCGATTGTTTGTCTGTGTCTAGAAAACAGAATTATTGAGCATGCATAAACTTGTTTTGTGATACACATAATTATAATTAAAACTTTAAGTGTTTTAAGTTCAACACCAGGATCATCCAAAATAAAATCCTTAACCATCCCAAAAGAGTGTTAAAACTTAAACAATCAAGTCTTAAAACCTTAAACTTTTTAATACCTAAAACTTAAACTTAAAAACTTAAACTTATAAATCACGGAGCAGTAACACCAGGAGCATTTGCAGCAGCAGCAACAGCAACAGTTTCTGCTTTAGTAATGGCTTGAACTTCAGCCATTTCTTCAAACATATCTTCCAAATGTCTGTCGGGATCCCTCCCAGCTGAAATCAAATCCCTCTTTCTCTTCACAAACATGATGACCTCATGGAGCTCTTCCAGTGAAAGCTTGTCCACCAGTGCGAGGGTTTTTTCCAGACGGGTCTCACCGCCATAGGCGAACTTGTAGAGCTTCTATGTGGCACGCGTTTTGGTACCCTGTGAATATCCTCCTGGTGAGCTCTCGAGAGTAAAATGCTAGGTGACTGAAGTCCATATCTACAAAAAAACAAAAAATAGTTAACAATCAGTATATAGAAAAACATATGTAATCCGATTGTAAACACAAAAACACACAGAAATTTCAAACATCTGCAATCGGTTTATGTGTTACATGTATAAAAACCGATTGTGAAATGGAATCTGAAGAGACAATTCACAATCGGTACATTAACAAGCAAATAAAATCCGATTGTAGAATCCAAGAGTTCAAAAGAATTTAGTACCCGGAATCGGGTTATTCTAAAGCACTTATAAACTGATCTAGAGAAGTATTTTCATATTACGATTCAGGTCCCATAATCAGTTTATGTTAATCATCATCTAAACCGATTACTCTGCATGATCTTCATGGCCGAAGAACAAAACCCAGAATCGGTTTATACGATAAGTCAACATAAACCGATTCTGGGTAGATCAGAGATTTTGATTTTCAAAAATTAAAGATTTAAACATATCAATCAATGAAGAAACGCGAATACTACAACGGGTTGATGGAGATTTACCATTTTCTTGGTTGGATCGCAGATCGTTGAAGAAGTGGATCAATTTTTTTTTATTAGGGTTTTGAGAATTTGGAAAGATTAGGATGAAAATAGAAAGTTTTTTTGATTTAGCTTTTTTATGTTCTTGGATTTTACTGAAAATGGTAAAGATTAGTATTTATATGGGTTAGTTTTAGGAATTAATTTGGGGGTAAATTAGACTTTTTGAGAAGTTTGGCACCCCATAGCCATTTGATAGAGTTGGGAGAGAAATTTGATAGGTCCCAAATAATTGGCTTAGTCCCCAATTTAGCCAGGATATTAATCTTAAGCGAGCAAAATAGGAAAAATAGGTAAATAAGTCATTGCTACCCTTTCTCCTGATCTGTCGCATGGCAGCAAGTGCACACTCGCCTGGCCCATGTAACAAGAAACGGCTAGCTGTGCCATAACCATGTTCAAGCCCAAAGATACCCTATTCGGCAACAATTCTATGTAGAATGAACCCAACCCTATTATAGGGGTTCCAAGGGTTTATTTTTAGGTGTCCAATAGATTCAAATGTCCTTGGTAGCAAATGTATGTAGATTGAACCCAACCCTATTCTAAGGATTTGGTTTTGATGGTTCCAATAGACTCAAATGTCCTAAATGTGTATATGGACCTAATATTTAAAAAAAAAATACAAAAATACCTTTGATAACTAACCTAATTACCCTCCAATAACTAACCGAAATCCAAATGCTTAGATGCCTACACAATATGAGCTTCCATGTTGACCGTTGATGAAATCTCCAATTCATATTGGTCGAAATAGGCCTTTTGTGAAGCAAGAGTTCTGCTGAGGATACTTTGCAAAGTTTGATTGGTGGAAATATTGTATGGTAAAAAAACTCACTTTCCGATTGGTTGTTATGTTTAAAAATTATTTGTCTTCCTTTTACATCTAATACTTGATTGTCAATGTCACCTATTATGGGTGGGTAACACCTCGGATCGACAATTTACGTTTAATCATCTTTGTCTTTAATAAAAATCTATTGTTAAATTTAATTTTTTATATACCAGGCAAGGATAGAGCAACAAGGAGGTTTTTAAAACCTAGAGAATAAAAATCGTATAAATCGAGTGGTTGATAATGTTGATGATGTAACATTTGTAACTGATGAATTCATTATTCGAATCAGAATCAAATCGAGACATATAGATTTAACATGAAATAAAAAGAAAATATCAATTTTCCTGACTAACATCGCATATTTGAATCTACTTTCCACGAAAAAAATAATTACCACCTAAATATTCATTTGAACTTGCTTCTTGCTATGAAAAAAATAAAAATTATCACCTAAACATTTATTTGAACTCGCGTCTTGGGATTCTTTTTTTTTTTGTTTAGTTTTTGATCAATCTTGGGTGCTTTTGTGATTTATTTATCTATGTGATCCTATTATAACCTTTAGTAATAAGAGTAGGTAAATATCATTGATAAGATTGTTAGTTGAGATTCGATAACTAAAGATAATCCCGTGATATGTGTGGAATAGATCATTCGATTTTACTCATTCCTATCAGTTGAACTCAACACAATCAACTTTTTTCCTTGAATCTTTTATCCCTCAAAAAGAAGTAAAGATTGGTTTTAATAGGTTGCGAAGAAGATAATAGACAGCGAGTATTATTTCATATTTTCCCGATCATTTGGCTTGGCACTTCATCATTAATACTGATCATTGGATATTTATGATTTCTTGGCTTCGAAAAATTGTCCAATTTTTTTTCAATTTTTTTTGTTGTTCGATCCAGAAGGGGAAAAGATACCAAGCATATATATATATATATATACAATTTCTTTTAAACAAAAATTACATATCGATGATTTTATGTCACATGTTTCTATTTTTGTACATTTAAATTCCAAGTTTCTTTTTCAGTGTTTTGAGTCGTTGACGTTTCTCTTATTGATATCCAGGGTCAGGTTAATGTTTCAATCTCTTTATAAAATAACCATTGTATTGAGGTAGTGCTTTTTTCTTGGGAATGAAAGAATGACCGACATGATAGTAATGATGGTGGCGCTCTTGCTACTGTCCTAACAACATCATTCGAAGGTATAAACACAAAATCCAGATATAATCTATGCATAAGAATAATGATGTAGCTCTTGCTACTATAATAACAACATGGCTCAAAGGTATAAAAACAAACCAGAATATAATTTACCTTTTATATGGTAAATTAACATAAGGAGTAAATATGTTTTGCAGTCGTACAAAGAAGCGGCGTAATAAATTTTAGTTCGTGTCAAAGTTAACAAATTATGCCTTGATTGCTTGTTGTTTATCGAAAACAATTTGTCAAATGGTTGAAGCAGATGAAATTAAGCCAAGCTGGAGTTTCAATAGAGGTATACGATTGGATGATTGGTATTCAACCAAGGAAGAATCTTGAGATGGCCCGAGATATGTTCAACATATGGTCTAGGTCGCAGATGTTGTCTTTAGAAAATTGATCTTCGTTAGGTAATCTTACATCTTTGATAATGCAAATTTATTTCTCAATGATAAAGATGCCAAATGAAAAACTATCAAGTAGGATTTTTTCACTTTTAGAGTCCGGTAATGCCAGCAAACCATGATGAGATGATTGAGGTTCATATTTTTGTAATTATGTAATTGCAACTTCAGCTTAACTATCGTTAAAAAAAAGGTTTCTAAATGCTTTTCGATCATAAACTCAAAGTAGGTATGGTCCCTTCAAGACTTGACGAAAAATCTCTCAGTAATTCACATTTATGTAAGTTTAATCCATTATTTTATCTTCTTGCTCCTTTTCTAGCCAAGACCCTTTTCCCTCTATTTCAAACTCTTAAAATACTTACTAATCCAGATTGGATGAAGAGGGTACAAATTTTCGAGTCAACTCACCTTCAAAGCTCGGTTTCAAAAACCAAATCCATGTGTTAATTTCATATGATTTTGGATTATCTAATCAATCTTGTTTGATCTATTCACATCTAATAATGTTCTCAATCGTTTTTGAATGTTAAATAACTTCAGATCTTTCGTAGAAGTGATCTTCCGAGTTACATTTTAAATTTATTTTATGATATTTAAAATTACAAAGTTGTTTAACAATAACTAATGGAGTTTTAATATTGTTTTGCAGATCTCCATGTTATTCATCACGTGTAGTCACCAGTAGTGGTTGGTCCCTGTTTTTCATCATCTGAGTTTTGAAGCAATAGTGCTCTCTTTCAAGAAGTGATTTTTTTTCTTTTTTTCTCTGACTTAGGCTTGGTGTTCGAAGTAGTTTGAACAATTTATTACAACACTGCAAGGTCCCTGTATCCGCATCATCATCTTCATCTTCCTATATATAAAAAAAAAAACTCCATGGACGTGTATAATTTCTTCAACAATACCCAGTCCATCCTCCGATTCAAATTGCACTGTTGCAGTGAGCATAACTGCAGCAGTAAATTTAGGAAAGTTTCCCTCTCATTCAAATTTCAAAAACCAGTCAACTCAATGATCCCGGTAATTGACCAAACCAATTTTAGATCTCAGCATTTATTGATACATATTGATCCATGTACCTTGGTGACTATTATTATAGAGGCGAAATTCAGAATAATAATAGACGAAAACTAGAAAACGGAACACACTAGAAACCAGATTCGAAGAAAATATCTTCTCTAGATTATGAAAAAAGAATACTATTAAAATCCTCTCTTTGTTACGCTCACAATCACTTTAAGTAAATAACTTTAAATTGTTTGCTAAGCTTGCTTTTACAATAGTAATTGCCTCACAAACTTATCTTTAGGTGATTTTTTCTCAAAAACTTCCCTCTCTAGGTGTGTTTGTATCACAAACCACACTCTAGATGTCTTAGATATGAGGTAAACATATCTATTTTTAACTTTAACGGTTTCCCAAACTTTTTAGGAATCTATTTCCTTATCTAGGATTAATTCCTTTTCTAAGTATATATTTCCTTATCCAGAAATATTACCTTGTCTATGAAGTATTTCTTTTCTAGGTATATATTTCCTTATCTAGGAGTATTACCTTGTTTAGGAATATTCTATTATCTAAGAATACTGCCTATAAATCAGTTTTCCTTCCACGAGTAGAAGTCTATCCTCAATAGGGGTGTACAGAATGCCCGGAAGCCTGCGGCCTGCCATGTACCGCCTAGATCCGAAGGAGCCCATGGGCGCCCGACAGCCTGTCATGGGCTAGCCCGGCCTGCCCGATAATTATAAGTGGGCGGACCCGGGTTTTTGTTCAAATATTGGAGTCCAGCCTGTTAGCCTGGCCTTGCAGCTCGTTTAGTTACCCGGCATGCCTGACTGCCAATAAGTTTTCTACTAGTGTGATGGATTTCTCAAGAACTTAAATTTCATATGTGGACAATTTATTGGGTTAGAGAAAATTCTGAATTACATTTCACAGTAATGAATATGAATTGCTTGAACTATCATTTGAACGAGTTACAGATATATCATCATTCATCAATCCAAAAAACAAACATATATACTTTAAAATTTTGAATTATCTCTTGGGCCCGAGGCCTGCCCGACCCGACCTGGCCTGGCCTGTATTGTTTCACGGGTATGGACGGGCCATGGGCATTAAATTTTTGTTATTGCCCGGCCCGGTCTGGCCTGTTAAACTTAATGGGTAGTAAGGACTACAAGCCCGTCCGGCCCGGCCTGTGCTATAATCGGGCTTGGACTGGCCTGCCCGGCCCGATGTACACCCCTAATCCTCAATATAACTTGAGGATTGATAAGTTCCCAAAAAAGGAAAGATACACATGTATCATTCATGGAACCTCCAGATCCTGCGAATATCTTTGCCTTTTATATACAAGTGAAATATCCATTGAACACTACCATCCCTATCAACCCTAATAACCTAGACCTAAACTGCAGAAACTTCGTATCACCTATAGAAGTCTCTTCTGCAATAATCAAGTGGAAAATGGTTGGACAAAGCGACCATTTAGTTGATAACTTATCTTCAAGGATGCAATTTGCTAGCATAAGTCAAGCAAAAACCAAATCAATCAGGAGAACTATATAGTTTAAGGAATTCTAAAGTTTCCCTTAGAGAATGGAATCTGAATCACTTTGGTAACATAGACCAGAAGGTTAAGGATTTGAGAAATCAGCTACAATTTTTGAGTAGTCAACCACCCACTACTCAAAACATTGAGTCTGTTAGACATGTTGGGAAAGATCTTGCACACTGGCAAAAGGTTCAAGAGGATTTTTATGCTAAAAAAGTAGGGAAGAATATATTAAGTGCTTTGATAGTAACAAGAGTTTTTATCATACTTCTGTTAACATAAGGAAACACTAAAACCACATTTCTGCCCTTAAACTTTATAATGGTCTCTGGACAGATAATAAATCCCAACATGAAGACTTATTAGTCTCTCACTTTAGCTCTATTAATACTACGACCAACCCCATTCCTAGATAGTAATGTCCTTAATTTTACTGACTCTTTTATTACTGGTAAGGGAAATGACAAGTTATTGAGTCCTGAGACACTATCAGATGAAACCATGGACTGCCCCAGGGCCCGATGGCTTTCCTCCGGGCTTCTATAAGCAAAATATGGAACTACTTGAAGTGGATGTTTGGAATATTACTTTGATTCCAGAAATCTTTTAAAAGAAATGAATCACAATTTTCTTACTCTCATTCCTAAGGTATATAATCATTCTTGACTTTAAGCCAATTAGCTTTTGTAACACTAGCTACAAAATAATTTCAAAAATCATAGTCAAAAGAATGAAACCCATACTAGGCAAACTAATATCTCCTTTCTAGGCTGTATATGTACCTGGAAGGAACATATATGATAATGTAGTTATTTCCCATGAGCTGGTTCACTCTATGAAAACAAAGTCTAACAAAGATAAGCATGGTATCATGGGCCTTAAACTTGACATGTATTAGGCTTTCGATAGAGTAGAATGGCATTTTCTTATTAATATGTTGAAAAAATTAGGCTTCTCAGACCATTGGTGTAACCTAATCTTCCAATGCATTAGTACCACTTATAATTTTACTTTGCTAAATGGTTCTCCATGTAAAACTTATAAATCCTCTAGGGGATTAAGGCAAGGAGATCCCCAATGTATCTCCTTATCATTTGCATGGAAGCTTTTTCTAGATACCTTATTCACGCTGAAGCAAACCACCTGATACACGACTTTAAGATAACAAAACATGCGCCATCTGTTTCATATCTTTTGTTTACCGACGATTGTCTAGTTTTCACTAAAGCTAGCCATCAAGAAGCCAATAATCTTATTCCCTTATTAAAGATTTTGGTAACATCTCCGGGCAAGTTATTAATTTTCAAAAATCAAGTTGTTTTTTTTTTTAGTAAGAATGTACATCCCGATGTTTGTGTTTCCTTGAATATATCTATTAAGGTTAAGAAAACAACCCTAGATGACATATATTTAGGGATCCCCTTATTCATTGACAGGTTTAAAAATCAGACTTTTTCTCATTTTATCGATAATTTTGATAGGAAGGTGCCAAACTGGAAAGGTAAGCATTTAACCTAAGCTGGGAGATCTATAATGGTGTAAAACTTCTTAAAGACATCTCCCATATATCATATGAACACTTTCCTTTTACCAGATAATCTTTTTCAAAAAATGGAGGCTAAACAACGAGATTTCTGGTGGGGAAGACTAGTCCAGGTGGTATTTATCTCCAAAATTGGGGCAATGTTTGTACTCATAAATCTAGCGGTGGTCTAGGTTTTAAAAACCTCAAGCATTTCAATGTTGCTTTGTTGTCTAAAACTTCCTGGAGATTAGTACACTTCCCTGATGATTTATGGGTTCGCATCTTGAAATGCAAACATTTCAAGAATTATCACCTCTTGCAATACCAAAAATCCAAAAATTGCTCTTGGGCCTGGACTAGTATATACTCTGGTCTTGATATAATCAAAAAATATTCTATTTGGGGAGTCAGAAATGGTCTTAACATTCATGCTTTTAAGGATAATTGGATCTATCATATGTTTGAGCCTTTATGTAATAGTTATCCTAATCCTGACTATGTGGTCAGTGATTTCATTGATACTAACACTAGAAACTGGAATCGTGATTTGATCGCTTCTTTCTTCATCCCAGAGAATGCTTCCAAGATTCTGAATATTCGAATTCAAATTTCAGGCATATATAGATTGGTTTGGCCTACACAAAAGCAGTTACTTTTTCGGTTAAGTCATGTTGGAAATACTGCACAAAAATCAAATCTCAAACAGCTGAGTCGCGCACTAGGTCGCTCTCTTAAGTTGTTTCACGACTTTGCCTCTTGATTGTGCTAGCAGTCAATTCTTGTCCTATGGGATAAAACAGCTGATAACTCCCTTGTTCGATTTCTCTGCACTATGAGAAATCAAACCAACAACTACTCTTTCCACACTTGCTCAGAACTCAAAATAGATAAAACTATTGTATCTTCATCATCTCCAGAAACTGGTCTTTTATAACTCACAAGCAAATCAATGCGGTTTTAATGAAAATAAATTTCGGAATAAGTGCCACTGAAAGTCCCTCCTAACAGTCATAAAATGGAAACAATATAATCACCAAAATTAATAGAATTAATTAGGGAATATTAGGTTGAAAAACCATTTTGGAAATCAAGAGTTAAAACATCAAAAAATAAGTTTCTTGATCAGCAGACCTCCCAAGACCCCCGAAGCCCCGATCCCGGACTAATGCAATATAAGTATTATGCGATATAATATATACCCTAGTGAAATTATATGGGGTGGGATTTTCACCCATGCTTATAGTGTGGGAGCTCAAAATAATACCACCACACTATCTCTCTAACTTTGGCATAAATTTACAAAATTATATTTTTAAATATATACCCCAACAAGTGATGCTATAAAGTCATCACTAGGACATATGATACCAATACTCATAACCTAGGTAATGATGTTACTTATAAATCCATATGGAGTCTGCCAATCATCCATGAGATTCAATTGTTCTTGTGAAAATTCTATGAAAATATTATACTTTTCAAAGCTAGAGTAGGAAGTGGGTGTTTGATTTCTACTTTTGCTCTGCAAATCGGGCGACATTAATGAGTTGACTCAGTAGAAATTTTTTTCATTTCAATCTCATGATTCTACAATTTTCTTCTCAACATTTCTACATCTAAGTTTCTTTCTGGTTTCTTGTATCATCTTAATGACTTAATTTGCTTTGGTTTTCTTACTTTAATCACTCTTGGTTAATTTCTTTTTATAATTTGTGAATCGCCTCTTATTTGGTTTAATGATTTACTAATTTTTTTGTGTCTCTTCATCATGTGTGTGTGGTAGGCTCGGAAACCTACAATAAAATACTGCAAGTGCACAATGTCTAATGAGTAGACGATGGCAAGTACAGGTCGTTCCCACGAGGAGTGTGAAAATACTACTACTAACTAATATCAAAAATAACTAATTAACAAGATGATGTTTTAACGATTTTCAGAAATTCGGACAAAATGAAATAATAATAATTCAGACAATAGACAAAAATGGAGATTGCGTTATTAGGGTCTTCGATTTCCACCAATTCAATCATATATAACTCTACTAATTTCTATTTATCACTCAAGACAAATATCGAAATCAATCTCATGTCCCGGAAGATGTTATATTAAATTCTAAAATATAGTTTCTCCACTGTAACTTCCTTCGCTTCGTATGTAGCGATCCTAAAGCATTACCTATCTATCCTTGCATACCACGTCTAGGGATTTAACCGAAGCACGAAATATCAATTCAAAAGAATAAATAATCAAGAAAATCACATGAACCATAAAACACCAAGTTATATGAAGAGAAATCACTAATCAATGAATCATTATTAGAAATATCATCGTAGAGTCTATATAAATAAATTGGTTTCGATCTAAACCCTAACAAGACTCTAGCTAGCCATGGCTTTCTCAAAAGCCATAAAAAGATTAAAATCAAACTAGCTAAACAAAAATGAAATTGAGAGAATGAAACTTCAAACCCTCGTATTCTCCGCGGCTCTCGGCTGTGTAGCCGCAGCTTTCAGTTCTCGGAACCCCTGTGTCTTTTTTTCTCCTTTCCGTCTCTCTTCGCTTATAAAGCTGCTGCGAAGAAGCATGACTAAGACCTAGCGAAGTGCCAAGGCACAGCCCAATCACTGCTAATATCCAACACCTCCTTCTATTTGGACCATCTGACCATACTCAATTCCGTCAGCACCAGTCTCTTCTAAAACCAATCGATGCCACCATTCCTAGCCGATTGTTTCACAAAAATCAACAGCAGCAACACCTTCCAATTCACTGGCAGTAGATTCAGCCGATTGCAACCTGTTTTAGAACCTAGCTTTGCCTCTGCCAGTCCATCTTCGTGTCTTCATCTCTTGACTCCGTCTGCTCACAGCCATGACCAAGGCAACACCACTTCCTTACCAGCTCAACCGACTACCACCAATGCATGCAAACTGTAGATGTGGAAAATCCTACTTCTACATCCGAAGGTAATTAAACATGCACGCCAAGAAGCAAAACAAACAAGGAAAGTAGAAGAACACGAGATATACGTGGTTCGGTATGATTACCTACGTCCACGGGGGTTAAAGGATGATCTTATTGTTTAATTCAAGGTTACAAGACGAGTGTTTCTCTCTCAATGCTTTAAGTGTGCTCTCTTTCCTCACTTCTCACTTGAGTTCTACCTCTCTACATGGTCTCTATTTATAGTTACAAGTGATGATACATCCAGTACTACGGTGTTAGGCCTGGCGTATCTTCCTCGATGTTCCTCTCGGGTGATCAGTCGATACCTCAGCCGATGTTCTTATTTGTTCGGGTCGGGATGTCAAGCCGAGTGATGTCTTCTTCTGCTATCTCGTCACTCGATGTCGCTCACTTGGTGGGGATGATCGATGTCGCCCTTTGGATCCTTGGCCGAGTCTTCCTTGACCGAGCTCTTCTTATCTCTTTACCAACTCGTCGGCGCATTTATTGCTCCAAAGCACCCGATGACCATCGCATCATAACTTTTCCCTTTTTCGTCGACTTCTCGAGCTGTCTCCGCTTCTCTTTTCTCGCGCCTGATTCGGAGAAGTGATCCGGTACTCTAAATGCATACTTTCTCCCAGACGCCATGGCTTAGGATTATTCCACCTGTCCCCGTGGATTATTTACACCTACATTTATGCCCCTTCTTTCACTCGTGTGGTCAACACGTGGGAAGAAAACCGCCTCGTCTTCCCACGTCCTCGGTCATGCGGTTTTGCGCATCTCGTTCCCCACTCGCTTGATTCGAACCGGTTCACCTTCTTTGGGTTACCACGGGGAGGGGTTTATAAGTCCGACATCTAAACCTTGTCTCCTTTTTATTTCCTTCTCTCGCAACTTCATTCTTTCTCTATCCTCTCTGCAACTTCATTCCTTCTCCATCCTCTCTCTGCAACTTCATTCCTTCTCCATCTTCTTTTAGATTTCTTCTTGTTGGCTGTTTCCTCGGCAGATCTCTTTCCTCTCTTCCTCATTATCCATCGTCTTCTCCGTCTCCGTTGCCGCTGCAACCTCCGGTTCCGGTTGTGTTTCGCTTCTCCCGCCGTTTCTCTCATTAGTTTTTATGGCATCTTCAACTCCTCAAATGACGGAAAGAAGGTGTGTGAGTTATGTGTTTTCTGATGAAGACGGCGTACCGCTTGATTCCCTGTTTGTCGTAGAGAGTCCTTCCAAGTATGATTACCGCGCTCTAGATTCTATCTTTCCTGATAACCCATCTTCGTTTTCTTGTAGGGCTGACAAGAGGACTGCTAAGGACTTAACGGACGAGCAATACGTTCAACAGCTGAAAGACGAGTTCGGTCTTCACGGATACGATGTCAGGCTCTTGTCAGGCCAGAGGGGTGTTCTGAAGAAGGAAGATGTTTTGAGATTTCCTCATTCAGCCGAGGCGACCATTGTCACCAGGGGCCAGCTAGAGCTCGGGCTGCGTTTCCCCCTATATGATCCTAGTCGCCCGTTCCTGTACGAGGCCCTTTCTAAGATCCGTCAGTGCCGTGCCTTGGCTCAATGGAATGGTAACACTTTCCGTATCTGTCCGAGTGGGAGAAGCGTAGTCGAGGCGAGTGTGCTCCTACTACTTGGTCTACCTACGATCCTTCCCGAGGCGAGTGACTATACTCCTGCCGGTTTACTGGATAATTATGGAGGCGGGACCACTAC
Source organism: Papaver armeniacum (assembly GCA_023531295.1). NCBI lineage: Eukaryota > Viridiplantae > Streptophyta > Magnoliopsida > Ranunculales > Papaveraceae > Papaver > Papaver armeniacum. Next base: position 51,036 of record JAJJWW010016607.1, read on the forward strand.
TAATGGCGATCTCGCCGGTTTGCTGCCACCCTCATCGTCATAAAACTCTTCCCGAAGGAGTTAGGAGACTTCTTTTGGATGAAGATCCCGAGGGAAAGAGTTCCAACAAGCACGCCCGTCATACTAATGACGCGGCTTGGGACCGGGTTCCCTTGGCTATTTCCGGTCCTCTTTTGAGTGGCAAACTCCCTCCTCCGGCCGAATTTTATCCTTTCTGGGTAGTCAATGTTGATCGGGTCGATGCATTTTCTGTCTCTCTAGTTTGATTGATCGGCTCAGGCGACTTGCGGGGTGATGTTTTTTTTTTTGGTGTTTTTAGGACTAAGTCCCGTGGTATTCCTTCCGAGGCTTTCGTTCATCGGAAGAGAGATAGAATTGCCGAGGAGGAGGATGCGGGGAAGGTAACAAATATACCTATTATTTTTTATTTAACGTACATGTACGTGCCCCTATTTGTTGCCTTGCATGGATCCGACGTCGGCTCATGACGAAGGCGAGGTTGACAAGGCTGCTTGGTGCTTCGGCGAAGGACGGTGAGGATCCCGATGATCGACTACCTTTGTCACATTTCCTGGGGAGGTCGCCTCGAAGTCGTCCGACGATTCGTCGCGCCTTTGTAGGTGGGAAGCCCAAGGGAAGGGGTAAAGAACCTAAGGAGGATGCGCCTGCCCCGGAGAAGAATGTGCCCCGGGAAGTGGCTGATGAAGGGATTGTTCTTGCCGATGGCATTGTGTATGTTGTGTCTGAAGGTGATGATGAAGAAGGTCTTTTTGATGATGAGGATGATACCCTTGGTAATGAGGGGGAGTCGGGTCAGACGGAGAAGTCGGGTGGTGGTGGGGACCGATTGATCGGCGTGATGTGGAGAATGTTTCTTTGTCGGAGGTCAACCGTGAAGACTTTCCCTACCGTGGTTCCTAATTCCGGTAGCAGTACCTCCTTCACCGTCTCGGGCCCTATGTGCAATTCGCTTGGGGCACTTATCTCTCCCGATTTTGCCTCTCTGTCCGATGAGGAGAAGATCAATGCCGTCTCGTTGTATGAAGCCGGTCTGAAAAGTACCTTTGATCTCCTGGTGAGTTAAACTGTTCGGGTGTTGCGTTCTTGTTTTTGTTTAGTGCTGACTATGTTGGTGTTATTCTTAGGATGTCAACCGCCATTTTGTTGAATGCTGCCATCCAACGCCGGAGGCCGTCGAGAGGGAGGGTCTTCGTCTCTTGTTGCAGCGGGGAGCGCGAACGGTCTCGAGGGTTGGAGAAGGAGTTGGCCAAAACCCAAGGTATTCGTTTTTACTCGCAACTAATTATGATTGATCTTGTAGTGCCAATATCCTAAGTTTAGTACTCCTGTAGCCGAATCTTCTATTGCGGAGGCCGACGCGCGCCACAAGGTGTCGAAATGCATTGAAGAGGGAAGCGAACATAGAACGAGATCACGTTTCGAACTTACAACAGAGAATAGTTAATAAGGATGCTAAGATTGATCGTCTAGAAACCGATATTGAAGATCTTCAATCCAAACTTTATCGATGCGAGACTTTTGAGTATGTTCAGGAAATTGATAATGCGAGGGCGGACCTAGCTCATTTCCAAGGTATAGCGGCCGATAAAACATTATTGGCCGACAACTTAGAGGATCAATGTGGTCGGCTAAGACTTCGAGTTCGAGATTTGCATGCGAGATCGCCTCCGGATCTTGGGGGAGAGGACGTCGAGAAGTGTGGCGAGGAGTCCCTTGAGAAGCTTAAGGAGTCCGTAAAGGTTTCGAGGAGTTGGATTGGGTTCGTGCTCAATTGTCGGGTTGCGGGCTGCCCACTTTTCGACGAGGGACGAATGGAGGGATCACAAGAAGTATTGCCCCACTAATGAGTTTAACGAACATGATATCTAGAACTTTCTTGAAGATATCTTCTCTCGAGTGTAGCACTGTCCGAGTCCAGGAGTCCATTAGAGTAATTGCCCCTTTGTTGGAAGGTGGTGTGCCTTGTGAAGTGCTTTCCGTGTTGTTGTTTCACTGTTGTTGTTGTGTGATCGACCGTTCTTGTTGTCTTGGCAGCCGAGCGAAGAAGGCAGCCTCGTTGGAAGAAGAGATCGTCCGTTTAAAGGGAGGGAGGCTCATTTGCTCGATCGAGCGGCCATCGCTGAAGCGGCATCGGAGCAGCTAGCGCAGATCTTGCTGCCGAGAAAGGCGAAGTTCAGTGATGAGCTCGTCTCGAAGGTCAAAGCGGTGTGAAGGCGGTGCTTGATAAGAAGCGGCCGATCTGCCGCCAAGAAGGCAGTTCGGGTTCTACTTCCTCCAAAGAGTGATCATGTTTTTGCGACTGTACAAGGTCGCTATCTTGCCCTTTTTTTCTGGGTTGTAATTCGTTTGAACACCTTTACTTTCTCGTAAACTTTGATTGGGGTCTTTGCGTTGCCGGTTTGTTTGCTCTTCTTGCCACCGACGCCATTATACTACGATGTTATTATCCTTATTTATCTTTGAGTTGCACGTGTGTGGTTTGCTGTCGTAGCCTTGTTATGTATGCCTGTACGAATAGATAGGTTAGTCATAAATGCCGTTTCCGTCGAACACACTCAACAAGGAGGGTCATCGGGCCCGATGCCATGTCCTGACTGAGGCATCTCATCACCGTCTTTCGAGATCTAGTGGAAGGGAAGTGGGTCTTGCCTAGTTTCTATGGGATCGACATCCCAAGAAGTTATCGATTAATCTTCTTGGGCAAGTGATTTCGGCCACTTGCGAGGAGAGCAATGTTGATCGCTCGACATTTGCCGAAAGTACTCATGCCTCGACAATCGGCCACTAGTTTCCAACCGCTAGGGCCTCGAACTACCTCGGCACTTGCGAGTGCCATCGCCCCGAGTTCGAATAGTCCGTGTTAGTGTAAGTCGCCCCGGCACTTGCACAATGCCATCGCCCCGGGGTCGAAACGACCATTCAGACGCACTTGTCATATTTCCAACCCCACGCGGCCTTTCACGGAAATAGATGACAAGATATCTTACCTGGTTTCATGGATGGTAGAGCTTTAGTCGTGCCGCGTTCCATGGTCGTGGCTCGGGTGTTCCGTCCGGCTTCGAGATCTTGTATGCCCCTTCTCCAACCTTCTCAACTATTGTGTAGGGTCCTCCCCACCGTGGTGCAAGTTTACCGCCCTTCTTGTCACGCTCATAGCTAGGTAGGTGCTTTAGTACCAGCTGCCCCAATTGGAATTCTCTTGGTCGAACCCGTTTGTTGTATTCTCGTTGGATTCTTCGTTGGTAGTTTTCCATCTTTTTGCGGGCCATCTCTCTCGTTTCTTCTAGATCGTCAAGTTTAGCCAAGATAAGGTCCGCCGAGATGTTTCGCCTCCACGCTTCGGTCCTTGTGGTGGGTATCATCGCCTCCGTAGGCGGGATGGCTTGAGCCCGTATGTTAACATGAAGGGTGACAATCCGATTGCCTCCTGCGAGTTGTCCTATATGCCCACAAGACGTTGTAGAGCTCTTCACACCATTCCCCATATTCCCGTCAAGTTTCTTCTTCATGTTATCGGCGATGGTCTTGTTTGTGATCTCGGCCTGTCCATTGCTTTGGGGGTATAGGGCGTGGACTTGCTCTTTCGGATGTTGTAAGTGTTGAATAGCAGTCGATGTTTTTGCCTTGCAATTGTTTCCCGTTGTCGAGACGATTCTTTAGGAACCCCGAATCGGCATATGATGTGTTCCCAGATGAACCGAAAAACATCCTTATCCCGTATGTGCCTTAGCGGAGCGACCTCAACCCACTTGGTGAAATAGTCGGTGGCTACAATTAAATACTTCCTTTGTCCTGATCCGACGTGTAGTGGTCCTACGATGTCGATTTCCCATTTAGCGAAGGGCCAGGACTGATGACGGAGTTTAATGTTACGGCCGTGCGTGTATCTTCTTCCCAAATTTCGGCACTCGTCGCAAACGGTGGCCATATGCTTCGCGTCCTCATTCATGTATGGCCGTAAGTATCCCATGGTTTTAGCTCGTCTTTGCTAGGTGCGACCCGAGTGTGGTTTCCGCAGACCCCATAGTGTAATTCGTTAAGGATCATCTGCCCCTCCTCCTTACTCAGGCACTTTAGCAGTGGTCCTAGATATGATTTTCTGTATAGGGCGCCATCCCGAAGTTCGTACGCGGCGGCTTTGCTCTTGATCTTGTTGATCTCAGGCCTCCCCTTGGGCAACATTCCCGTTTCGAGGTATTCATGGATCGGCTTCCTCCAATCATCGGCCCGGTATTGATCGGTAGTGGTTGCCGCGACTCGTGCGCCGATATCCACGTTCTCGGGCATCAAGGCATTAGGACCCTCATGATTCTAATACCCTCAATGCTTGAGTCCGTCAACATGGAAGAGATATATGCTAAGGGCGTCCGAGTGGCGGTTGTCCTTCCTACTGGATGTGTCGAAACTTAATGCTTGGTATCCGGCCGATGTAGAATTGGACGAGCTCCCGCATTTCGTAGTTGAGGGTCATGTATGGCGATCGCCCATTGATTTGCCGGATAACCGGTTGGGAATCGCTTGTAAGTCGCACCTCCCGGATCCCCATCTCCACTATCAAGCGCAGGGGCATGTACTACCGCCTCGTATTCCATGACGTTGTTAGTTGCCTTAAATTCGAGCCTAAAGGAGTGGACCATCTTTTTCCCTTTGGCGCCGTGAAGACCAATCCCAAGCCCGAACCATCCTTATTAGATGACCCGTCCACGAAGACCTCCCACCGTGTGTCGGACTGCATGACTCGAGTAGGTCGGATGGGTCTTCTCCATCTTCCTCCATTCCGGTATGTCTTCTACCTCGTCTTATTCGCCGAGGGGGAAATGCCAGAAATCGGCCTTTTTGTGCTTTTACTGTTGTTCTCATCACGTAAACAATGTCGAAGCCGCTTTATTTGTGCACTCCACTTGGAGATTCGCACCCACCCGGCCGCATTGTCGAGTGCGATTCTATGGGGGACTTTGTTGTACCACGATTCTATAGGTCCGGAAGTATGTCCGAGCTTCGCGTTGCGAACACTAGTGCTAATATCGGTTGCTCGATCTGGGTGTAGTTTCTCTCGGCCATGGGCGCATGGTCTTGCTTATAAAATACACCGCTTTTCTTCCCCCGTCGTTCTTGACTAGACGGCGCCGATGGCGTGGCTAGTTTCCCCAAGGTATAGCGTTAGTATGTCTTCTCGGCTCAGGTCTTTGCAAAGTTGGTAGACTCGCGAGATGTTGCTTGATCTTTTGAAACGCTTCTTCACACTCCTCGGTCCATTTAAACTTTTCCCCCTTTCGTGAAGCGTCCGAAGAAGTCCTTGCACTTATCGGACGATCGCGAAATGAATCGCCCAGCGAAGGAGCGCCAAATTTCCGTTCAATCGTTGCACATCTTTTACCGTTACTACAGCGACGGCATTTCCACCACTACCGACCTTATCCCGGTCGGCCTCAATTCCTTTGTCGGTGATTATGTATCCTAAGAACTTGCTCGAGGTGACCCAAAAGGTACACTTGGCCGGATTGACCCTCATCTTGTACCTTCTCATGGTTTGGAATATGCCCCCAAGGTCGTCGATGTGCTTGTCGGCCACCTTGCTTTTGACCAACATATCGTCACATACACCTCGATGGTGTCGTGTATTTTATCTTCGAACATGTCTTCCACCGGCCTCGGTAGGTGGCGCCGCATTTCTTAATCCAAATGGCATTTTGGTGTAGCAAGACAGCCCTCTTGGTGTGAAGAAGGACGTATGCTCTTGATCTTCGGGGCCATGGGTATTTGATTGTACCCTCGAGTATCCGTCCATGAGAGTTATCGCCTTATACCCGACAATAGATTCCACTAGTCGGGTCGATCTTGGGGAGAGGAAGTCATCCTTTGGGCATGCCTTGTTCAACTCATCATAGTCACATGCAGATTAAATACGCCCCGTTTCTTTTTAGGGACTATCACCATATTAGATATCCATTGTGGATACTGAGCCTTAGAATGATCCCTGCTGCGTACAACTTCTTGGTTCGGCCTCCACCCCTGGGTTGTAGCTGGTGCGATTCTTCTCATCTTCTCGCTCGATTGGTTTGAACTTGGGGTCTATCGCGGGTGGTGCGGAAACATTGGGTCTATTCCTTCCATATCGTGCATTTGCCGGGCGAATATGTCCATGTGCTCCTTGTAAGGGTTATCAACGTTGGGATTGCTCACTTGTTAAGAGGACCCTATCTTACTAATCTTGGCTCCTCCTCGGTACCTAGATTGACTTAGGAGTTGGTTCTAGGCCGAGAAATTGTTCTTTGGCTCGCCGGTGGTGGTTCACGCTCTCCCGTGGATTGCTATAAGGTCTCCTTCTCGCCGGCTTCATAGGTAGCGATGGCTTGCGACATTACCATTTCCAGCTCCTCCGCCCTTTCTATTTCTTTTGACTTCTTCTTTTCTTGACGTTTCCTTGACCGCCTCTCCTCATTCTCGTTGGATGTCTATTTGCACGCTTGCCTTGCCGCTTGGGATCGCCTAGTACCTCTACCACTCCTCGGCAGGGGGGAACCGCAATTTCGATGATAAGCGGCGACCCCTTTAATCCCCCGCGAGCCAGGGTCGACCCGGGTGCCAGTATGGTGACACGACATCGACCACGCAAAAGTGGTGAGTGTGTCAAGGAACCCCTCCCCCGTCCGAGAGACTCGGAGGGTGACTTCTCCCTTTGGTACTATTCTCGTGTCGTTGAAGCCGTGGGTCGATAAGTGGGACGGGACCGAGGATATCATCGGACAACTCCATCCTTTTGAAAGTGTCGTAGAACAACGATTACGAATCGACATTTAAGTTTGTCCATTAGTATCTGCGGACTCCCCATTCCTCGATCGGTAGGGTTATTACTAGGGGATCCTCGGCGCTGGCCGTTCGATGGGACGTCTTTTGCCGAGAAGGTTATGGCTGCATCATCCATGGTTCCATGGGTAGGGTCTTGGCCACACTGAGGATTTCTTTGCCAGATCGGTCCCTCTTATGGATTCTTGAGGTGATGCCCGTTCCCAGGTCGTACCCCTGAGTTGCTGAGTGTGATATAGTGTTACGGTGAACCGGGTGTCGCGATTAATTCTTATCTGGTGCCTTGGGACATGCGGGTTTGGCATGTGTCGGCGATGTCTTGACGAAGTGCCGTAGGTACCCATCGCGGATCGAGTCTTGGGACGATGTCTTTCACTTCTCTACAATCATTGGTTGAATGGCCGCTTTAACCGATGATAATGGCGAGAACTAGGGTGGTTCCTTGTCCCGTCGAATTGGATTCCCGAGTCTTGGGATAACGGATGTCGTTCCTCTTTTTCAACCTCCTTGAACACTTCTTCCAATGGTGCATTTAGCGGAGTATATGATCTTGGCTCGTGGCAGGCTTCTTTCCCTTCTCGACCCAAACTTTCTTGTTTTCACCCAGGGCCGGGCGCCAGGCCTTTCTCGGATCGTTTCATGGCTTCTCGCGGGGTGGCCTCTTGCGGTGCTCGCCTCTTGTATTCCTCTATCTTGCGCTCCTTAGGAATCTCCTCCAAGGCGATATAGTGCTCTTGCATCTTCCAGGATCTCCTTAGTGTCTTAGGCTTCTCCGTGTACATTGCCACCCGGATGGGATCCGACTTTCTTAGCGAGTTCTCGGCCGAATATCTGTTGGTCGACCGGTGCTTTCCTATATCCGTGCATAACTTCCTCCATGCGTAGTTAAGGAACATGGCGGCTCCCGAGTCTTCGTGCCGGGGTGAATAATTTGTCGACTGCAGGCCGAGCTATCTTTTGTTATGCATGTACGTCTCGAGAAAGGTTTCCACCAAAACCGCATAGCTCCCGACGGATTTATCGGGCGGGGTGTAGAACCAACTCTTCGCTTCTCCTCCAAAGGCGGGAAGAATTTGCACATGACCACATTGTGATTCTTCCACTGTAGAAAGGACATGTCGTACATCTTGATGTGTTCTCTGCGCCGCCCGTGCCATCAAACCTAGATGGGAAGATTGGCGACGTACATTTTGGTGAAATGGTGTCTCGGTCCAATTCCCCGTGTAAACGGGCGTCTTCTCTGGCTTCATTGATTACTTCGCTAACTTATCATCCTCACTTGTCTCAGTCGGTTTCTTAACCATCCGCTTCGAGCCGCTCGATCTTTTGTTTGGTGGACGCGTCCGTACTCTCGTTGGTTGCTTCCTCATCGGTAGAAGAATCCTCGGATGGCCCATACCCTTCTCTTGGCCGATTAGGGTCGGGTATTCGTCCTCGGCTTGGTGAGGGGGTGGGGTCCCTTGGTGGAGTGTGGTTGCTAGAGGCGCCTCGGCTTGATGATCCTCTCGACCCCGCTCTCCGTTGCGGAGCTGGTAATTTTCGTATTCTAGCGCCGAGTTTCTCTCTGCGGTTCTCTCATTAGGTCCTCCCTGTCTTCTTTGGCTTGCCAAGATATAGCGAGTAACATCTGCCGGTGCTCTCGTGACTAGAGTGACCATTCACTTGGTGTCCCGTTGTGTTAGGGGGTGCGGTTGGGGGTCTCGCAGGTGAGAGCGACAGGAGACGATCGGAGCCGTTGGGTGATCGATCGCTCACCGGGAACAACCGGGCGTGGGGTGGCTAGCCGATGCCGGGGAACAATCGGAGCTGTGGGGCGGTTGATCAGCACGGGGATGTCCTATTAGGGTCCCTTGCCAAGTGTACTTGCCTAAGCCTCTCGGCTTCTCGTTCTAAATCTCCTTGGTGCTCGTCGGTTGTCTTTTCTCCTTCGTTCCTCGCGTATCGTTTGAACTTCCTCCTCCTCCTCGGTATCCGATGCGCTTCTCCTGTCTTCCATGCTGCCCTCATTCCTCGGCCCCATCTCGGCTCGGGGTTGATCCTCAACATCCGGGTGGGAAATCGTCATCTCGACCCCGGATCGACCTCCTCGTCGACCGTAGTCATGCCTTTGATCAACGCCCGAGTCTCGCCCTGGTTGTTAGGTCGACGATCTCCGTGGCCGGAATCCGTGAGTCCCTCTTGCCCGCTAGATCCCTCCGTGACCCGGTTCCTCGGGATCCGCCGTCCCGGAGGTGCTTGACATTGCCTCTGCTATCGCTTCGTTCCTCGGATCGCCTATCCGCTCGCACCTACGTCAGCAAAGTAGACAAGACTTACTTCGAACCGCCAAAAGGTTAAGGATGAAGTACAAATATTCGGTGGTAGTGAAAAAGGTTTTTATAGTACGCTTCCATTTACGCTTAGCGTGTCGGTCTCACGGTCAAGTTGTTTTTGCCGCAAGCGACAATTTTGAAAAGCTGTTTTGACACATCGCTTTGGTACTTTCCCTATGCATTAATCATTATTTTCCTAACATTCCTAGCGCCGAAGTCATTAATCATTCGTGCGTTAAATCGGAAGATTTCTTTCATGGCGGTGATAGGTGGTAACCACGACCCTTAACAACCGTCGTGTTGATGGCCGCAAGATTCCTGCCAGGTTTTCCATCGATCTTTGTGAGGCTCTTAGCGTAGGATTATGGTGGGACTCGGATGTTCACTATAATCCCGCCGGCCATGGTTTCCAAGAACTAGACTCAATGATTCCGAGCCTAGCCTGTTTCCGCCATTATCGTGCTTCGCTTATCTTGCTAAAATGAAGACAGGTGTGAAATGGAGATAGATGTGACAATATCTCTCCCTAGAAGATAGACCTAGCAACCTACGCGTTGCGCTTGTTAGAGTCTTTCGTTTAGCATCAACTATCCTCACTAGATGTCGATAGGAGCTGTTGAATCTCTCTTTTAACGGGGTTTGAAGCCACATATCACGGTCAGCGAGATGGGATCCCCTTCTAGCTTCTACCAACATCGAAAGATGCTATTTAGGAGCTCATGGATCATCCGATAACTCGGCGAGGCGTCTTAAGCAAACAGGCCTATCTTGACGGAGCGGTCTTGACGACTTTGCTTAAGCGGAAAACATGTTTTGCTTGGAAAATGGAGACTATTAGTTAGAACACAAAACGAACTTATATCAACTCGACGAAATGTCGCTAAGAAAACGAAGGTAACAAGTAGGAACACAAAGCTAACTTTTATCAACTCGACAAGATGTTGCTAAGAAAACGAAGATATCAGACCAAAAGAGTTTCTCTCTTAGCATCAACCAGCACACAAGGTGGCTTAGGAGCTCGGATTTTCCTCTTTTGGTGTCCGATTTCAAGGTATCCGGAGATGTTATACGCTCCCCTTAGTCGGCGCAGAATGTAGATGTGGAAAATCCTACTTCTACATCCGAAGGTAATTAAACATGCACGCAAAGAAGCAAAACAAACAAGGAAAGTAGAAGAACACGAGATATACGTGGTTCGGTATGATTACCTACGTCCACGAGGTTAAAGGATGATCTTATTGTTTAATTCAAGGTTACAAGACGAGTGTTTCTCTCTCAATGCTTTAAGTGTGCTCTCTTTCCTCACTTCTCACTTGAGTTCTACCTCTCTACATGGTCTCTATTTATAGTTACAAGTGATGATACATCCAGTACTACGGTGTTAGGCCTGGCGTAGCTTCCTCGATGTTCCTCTCGGGTGATCAGTCGATACCTCAGCTGATGTTCTTATTTGTTCGGGTCGGGATGTCAAGCCGAGTGATGTCTTCTTCTGCTATCTCGTCACTCGATGTCGCTCACTTGGTGGGGATGATCGATGTCGCCCTTTGGATCCTTGGCCGAGTCTTCCTTGACCGAGCTCTTCTTATCTCTTTACCAACTCTGTCAGCGCATTTATTGCTCCAGCACCCGATGACCATCGCATCATAACTTTTCCCCTTTTTCGTCGACTTCTCGAGCTGTCTCCGCTTCTCTTTTCTCGCGCCCAGATTCGGAGAAGTGATCCGGTACTCTAAATGCATACTTTCTCCGGTACGCCATGGCTTAGGATTATTCCACCTGTCCCTGTGGATTATTTACACCTACACAAACTAACAATACCTTCGAGAGCGGGTGCTTCTGATTCCGGAGGAGAACTCGAACTCGAAGTTCATCCTTCTTCAGTCGCTCGATTTTATGGAGCCATACTCTCCCTAATCTGGCTGATGTCATTATTTGAAAACCCACTAATCCATTGCATAAACGAGAGAACGCCACCATTGCCTTCACATATTTCCCACCGCCAGCTGCAACTGTTTCGCCAATCCCTTGCAACGGATTAAAATCATTCTCCCAACTCCGACACATTTCAGCCACCGTCTCATTCAAACACAGTGCCATAGAACTAACTCAGCCATCATCCATTCACGAGCTTGCCTGACCATGCACGTTTCTTCACCTTGTAGCCTGATTTCGGGTTATTTGCTGTATATAGCTCGAACCAAACACCAACCAACTCCTTATCACGACCACAATTCTCCATGCAGCGGCCATCATAACCTCAACTTCTCTGCCGTCATTCAACAGCTTCAGTGCATCAGTTCCAGCTCCTTCCCAGACGCAAACGTCAGTTTCAGCCATTTACCCGCAGGCCTTACAACACCTTCAGCAGACTAGAACCATCTCTGCCAGTCCATCGATTCCATCTTCTTTTATTCGAGACCTGGCAGTTTAAGTACAAACCAGCCATCTCCACTGCTTTGCTTATTCTCTGATCAGCTAACCAACAACAACATGCATCTCATCTATTTTCGACTAGTGCAGCCAACAAAAACCTCCACTTCGAATTCAAATCGGCCAACAAACATTCCACGAAACCCTGACCACCATGCACGTACCAGTCACCATCATCAGCCAGCACCGTTCTTCTCAACTTCTTCCTCTGGTGGAAATCAGCACAACCATCCTCTGACCGTCTGAAATATCCCCTTGCCGTTTGCAAATTCCCATCGAACCCATGGCATAATTCGAGCATCGAACAACAATTTTGAAGACCCATTGTAGGTACGAGAAGACACCACTGCTTGCAATCATATCTGAGGTCCACAGCAACCATAGCCCTTGTAAATCTCGGCTGCAACCAGCTATATCACCTGTTGCAGTAAACTAAGCACCGTTTCCATCTTCATGTACCTGCTACAGAAACCTCTATTTGCTGTTTAACCTCGATCTTCCATCGTGACTGCCATCATCAACAACACCACTCTCCACGGAAGTAAGCTGTTCTTCTTTGTTGTCAAACCATCTTCATCTCGATTCCTCATCTTTCTTGGTTGGCACAGCATCAGTTCTCGGAACAAGATAGCCAGCCTCCAAAACCCTTTCTGACTGCTCCCATGACACACACTTCAGTCCATACGTAACTCATATCCACCCGTCTTGAATAATTGATGCCCTTTCTTCAAGCTTACTGCCACTGGCATGATGAGGAAAACTTGGTTGCGAGTGAATAACGGCAGCTGCTTGAAACCCAACTACTTGATTCTTCCATCATCCGAATCTCTCCATGAATCTCGATCTCGCCCCACAGTTTCATCTTTGTTTCCACCAACATATGTGAAATAAAGTTAGAGACTCGGCAGCTGCTTCGAATTCTGGCCAAGAAAATGCTCGAGACCCCTTTCTTTTTGAGAACCACCAGCTCGAACATTGATATTGATGAGAAATAAGACAAGGGACGAAATGTGTATCTTCTGACAGATGGCATCCCACCTTTCTCTTAGCAGCTCACGTGTTTGGCAAACACATTTCTTTGTCTTGGTGTACTAATCCCTGTCCGTCTCTATGGCTTATGTAGCGAAGCAGGTGGCTTTGGCAGTGGGCACATGAATTTTTGGCTTGCCAGACCACAGACTAAGGTTCTTTGAGAAGTAACATGTTCGTTGCAAACACCATTTTGCTTCTATTTAGCCATTTATTCTCTGGATGATCGGAATTGTTTGTACTTTCTACAAAAGCACTAAAATAATATTATTAGCCAATATATCAAGTCATAACTAATATAAATATGGGTATAAAATGTAGCACTTTCGTGCTTATCATTGTGCAACTTGGATTATCCATAATGGCGTTTGCCTTAACGTTTGTGTTAGTGATTTATGCGTTTGCTGAGAAGTTAGCTAATCGTTTGAATGCTAGAATCGTCTTTAGAAGTATCAGTGGTTTGCAATCGCAGAAGGTCTTGGAGCGATTTGAGAAGCCGAGTCGAGTCATCAATTCATCCCTCCATCAAAGGAATTCAAATTCAAAAAAAGTCAAGTTCCGTGATTATAGTTCTACATGGAAACAGTTAGCTTGTTACCTTATTCTACTCAGTTGGTCAATATACGATATACCTATTTTCCAGCTACCAAATCTCAACAAATTAAATACTCATCTTATTTTTGGCCAAAACATATTATGGGCATATTCAGTAAACCCTAAATCTGATATTCTTCTATATCATTGCCCATCTACCATAACCCTTGATACCAAAAACATTAACCCTAAAGAAATCACCATCAGAAGAATGGAGTCAGGAGGCACAAGTCAAATGGGAGATTTAGTGAACAGGTTCAAAAAAGCCACACTGGAATTAGGAGACACTAGTTAGGTTGCAGTCATATCTTCAGAAACTATTCAAGAAGTGGATGATGGAAATCTCTGGGAAGCTAGCGCTAGTGGAAAAGTAATCATAGAAGGAAAAATGAGTTATGAGACGGTATAAAAATTTATTAAGTTCACCTGGCCTTTCTTAACTGAGGCAGATGTGCAGATAATTGAAGTTGAACCCAAAACAATGCTCTTCAAATTTAACAAATGGGATTCTCTGAACAGAGTCATTAATGAAAGACCATGGAACATCAATCGACATCTTCTTGTTGTTCATGAATTCATACCTGAAATGATCTACACAGAAAAACACTAGGGATTTCATCAATTCTGGATTCAATTAAAGTTTATTCTTCCAGAACATATGAATGTTTCAGCTGTGACAAAGATAGGGAGCATAATAGGTGAAGTGGTAGCTATTGAACCAAAGGATGCAATTCCTGTAGGTGGAGTTCTTGTTAAGGTCTGTGTGAATCTAGACCTCTCTAATCCTATGAGGAGAGGAGTCAAGGCAATTAAAAATGATGGTGTAAGCAAGTGGATCAAGTTTTATTATGAAAGGCAGCCCCCTGGTATCTGCACAACTTGTTATGTCATCAAGCACTGCAAAGTTGCTTGAAAAAATGCTGCAATATTCCTAGAAAAGGCACATGAAAAGCCTTACTACTTTGGTAATCCAAAAGCTATTCGAAATAATATCTCTATAATTTCTTATAGCTTGGCTCCCACTTTAAGAGCTACTCAGAAGAAAATTGTAAAGAACATTGTTTTTATACCACCAAAAGATGGAGAAGTTGTCAAATTGAACTTTCTGATTAATAATGGAGAAGTTGAAGAAGATGGAGAAGATAGCAGGCTTGGAAAACGATCCGAGTCAATGAAGACGTTCCTCCTGCTGCAATTCCTGAGACCTCTGCCAGTTCTACTACTGCATATAATAAAGACCTTCAAACTTCTCAACTAATCACTACAAAGGATAATTCAGCAAAGGCACCACAGATGGAGAGTCAGGTAAAAATTTTGGAATTTTTCCCTTTATCTACTTTAGCAGACTTCTTTTTTCATCTTACTGCTTTTTTCAATCCTAGCCTGCATTTCATTCAAGCATTAAAATTAAGTATTTACTATCTTTTGACTCTTATTTACTGCTGCAATTTGCTGCATATAGTTAAGTCAACCTTCATTACTGTCCGTCTGAGTTGCATTAAAAGCTTTGAACATTCTCATATCATTTACTTTGTAGTTTTATTATTACTTGTTGGAGAAGACATGAAAATTATTTCATGGAACGTACAAGGTTTTAAAAATTCAAACACTAGGAATCATTTAAGTGATTTGGTCAGGACTCAAAATCTTGACATCATTTTTCTATGTGAGACCAAGTTAAACAGTATCAAATGTGCTCCACTTATAAAACAATTTCAATACCCAAACAGTGCTTACATAGAACCCCAAGGTCTCTCTGGAGGTTTAGTCTTGCTTTGGAAAGGCGGTTTCTCTTGTAATATCATAAATACCTCTCATAATATGTTTAATGTTGTAATGCAGGCTGATCTCAGTAACCCTAAATATCTGCTAACATGCAAGTATCCCTACTCCAATTACTCTAGGAAAAAATATCAATGGAACTACATACAAAATCTTAGTAGTGACATTAACAAACCTTGGGTAATCTTAGGAGACCTTAATTTTCACTTGTTGGATTGTGACACTAATGTCTCCACCTCTGCAGATGGTATGGTTAACAATATTATTTCTTCTTGTGGCTTAGAGGACTTAGGGTTTGTTGGAAAGAATTACACATGGACCAATAGCAACATGGGTGCTGGGACTAAGAAATCCAGAATTGACATGGCTTTAAGCAATGTAGACTAGTGTCTTAACCTCCCTAACAATAAACTTTATCATCTAAGTCAAATAGGTAGTGATCATAGCCATATCATGTTAGTTACAGATGCCACCATACCTAGTTGTTGGAAACCTTTTAAGTTCTTCTTATCTTGGTTAAATGATGCTTCTTGTAAAATTGTCATTGTTGATGCTTGGAGTTCTGATGTCAATGGTTCACCTGCATTCCAATTGGTAAGTAAATAACACATCACAAGGAGGAAATTATCACAATGGAACAAAGACCATTTTGGTAACATCAATCAAACTGTAGACAATCTGTAGAGAGAGCTAAATGTACTTCAAGAGCAACCTTCAAATCCAGTCAACAAAGAATAGATAATCAAGCTTAACAGTGAATTAAGCAAGTGGCATAAGATCAAAGGTGAATTCTATCAACAACAGTCAAGAGATCACTTTATTAAGGATATGGACAACAACAGTAAATATTTTCATACAAAGATTAATAGAAGGAAGTCCAGAAACAACATTGATTCTATTCAGGATCATGATAATAAGTGGTTACAAACAAGAGATGAAATTTCTTGTCATCTGACTATGCATTTTAAGAACATAAGTACTTCTGTTAATCCTATTCTTGATGAAAATATATATAGTGTTCTTCCTTCAATTATTTCAGCTGAAGATAATGTGGCTCTTATAAGTATTCCTTCAAATGAGGAGATACACAACACATTAAAGAGCATGGAAAACTGGAGTGCACCTGGCCCCGAAGGTTTTCAAGCTAGTTTTTATAAAAGTCAGTGGGATTTAGTTGGAGAAGATGTTTGTTTAATGGTGAAAAGGTTTTTCGAGAGCAAACACATCCTCAAACAAATAACAAGACTTATATTTCTTTAATTCCAAAGAAGAAGAAAGCTACTTGTGCTAGTGATTACAGACCCATTGGTTTGTGTAATACTTCTTATAAAGTTATATCTAAAGTTATTGTTAACAGGATGAAGCCTCTTATGGAGAAAATAATTTCACCATTTCAAGCTGCTTATATCTCTGGAAGATTAATCAGTGACAATACAGTGATTTCTCAAGAAATCATTAACTCAATGAAGAAAAAGAGAGGTGAAACAGGCTGGATGGCTTTGAATCTTAACATGTCCAAAGCTTTTGATAGGTTGGAATGGACCTTCTTGATTAAATTTCTTCAGTTCTTTGGTTTCTCTGACAACTTTTGTGATCTTATTTTCCAATGTATCAGTACTACTTCATTATCAGTCATGCTGAACGACTCTCCTTGTGAAGAATTTCATCCCACAAGAGGTATTAGACAAGGTCATCCTCTCTCACCTTATCTCTTTATATTAGCAATGGAATATCTATCAAGACAACTCACTAAGGCTCAGCAAGATAAGTCCATTATTGGTATTAAAGTGGCTGTTATTTCACCAGCCATTAATCATTTGCTTTTTGCAGATGATTGCTTGATCTTTACTCAAGCAAGTCTCACTACAGCTAATAATCTATTGAGTTTACTTCATAGTTTTAGCTCTCAGTCTGGACAGGTAATAAATTTTGAGAAATCTGCAGTACATTTCAGCAAAAAAACCAAGCCAGAAGTTGCTGAAGCTTTAACACAAACTCTGGGTGTCAAAGTTATGAATTATAAAGAGAGATACTAAGGTTCTCCTCTAATTCTTGGTCATTAAAAACAAGAATCTTTTGAGTCTATAAAGGAAAATTTTGAGTACAAATTTTCTTCTTGGTCTAGCTCTCCACTTTCACAGGAAGGAAGGGGTACTATGATTGAAAAGGCGAGGGTACCCAAATATACCTCCGAAAGTGATTGACTATGGACTGAGTCGAGACAATACAACTAATCGGTTCACACTTCGTGTGATCGTCTATGGATACGAGATCGAGACAATACAACAACGAAGTATGTTTACTTGATACAAAGGTTCGGACTTAACCAAACACAATAGGATTGCTTATCAAGTAAATAGGAATTAACGTTTGTGTGATTTACTTTAATTATAATAAGACAATTATAATGCGGATAATAAAAGTAAATGACACAACAAGATTTTGTTAACGAGGAAACCGCAAATGCAGAAAAACCCCGGGACCTTGTCCAGAATTGAATACTCTCAGGATTAAGCCGCTACACAAAATTACACCTAACTTCGTATAGTTGAAACCAAGTAACTAACCCTATAGCTCACTTAGTTCCGTCTGTATTCCCACGCCTCCACTTGTGAATAAGTCACGTACTTGGAACAATTTCATTGGTTCGTATTCCAAACAGTAAAGGAACAACAAATCTGTTTGGTATCAACTCTATTCAACCAAGTGATATGAGTCGGACAAAGGCTCTTCTGTTTATCTTAACATAAACTCATTCTTCGGGACCTTAGATCTATCTTATGTTCAATCACCCAAAGGTAATCGTTTAAGATTAATCCAATCAATACCTTTAATCACAAGGAAATGTATTGATGCCGATATACTCAATTAATCAATCCAATCTACCACAAGGATAAACCGATTATTAGTTGGATCCTGTTTTACCGAAACAAGTATTGTGCACACCAAAGATTATAAAACCCAAGTCAGATCTTCAATATATTCTTTGTCTTCAAATCTTCTTAAATCTTCAATAAAAACCTGCACACAATCACTTGAATCTCTTGTGAACAATTACACACAGAATGGAGTCTGTTAACAATGGATTATCACAAGATCGTCTTTAGAACTAATAACAGTCTAAAGATCCCCTGTCGAAACTCTGAACTAGTTTGAGTGAATCTTATATCAGAAGAGAAGATTCTCAAGAATAAACAAACTAGGTGCAATCATATTTCAACCACTGTTAGTCAATCAAATCAATCAAAAACAAAGATAAACCGCAATTATCTAGTTTCCGACCAACGGGTCGCGCTAGAGCTTCTCAGTCCCAAAGAAGACTTTAAACTGAGCGACCATAAGAGATTTCTCCTAATTAGGTTACCCTCCTCTCCGAATAGGCGGCTACACCAGTAACAACAACAAAAGAGTAAATCTGTTGTTACGAAGGATTAGTTTGCTAGAAAGGCAAACTTTGTGTATTTATAGATAAGGAAGTTTGGACACCAAGGAATTTCCAAAACCGAAAATATTCTCAAGATATTCATAAAAGCACAGATTCGGTTTTCATAATTCCTGGAAATGCTTTGTCCAAAAATAGCGATCGAAATCTCTCGGAAAATCTAATTAGTAAATGCACATTACTAATTCTGTAATTTCCCTACAAAATGAAATTAATAACCTTAATTAAAAGATTCTTAACTTACTTATGTTTCGATCCTGGGATTCTCTTCCCTTAGCAGTTAAGGAATATCTTTGAACAATTATAGAAATAAACATTCACATCACGTGTTCAAAGTTTGTCGACATCTTAACTTTGTAAGTTCTCTTTCACACTTACAACCTTGAAACCGATTTGCCACATTTCCAAACAAGTTTAGAATTGGTTCATCTGACTTTCAATAACTATGTGATTGATCAAACCAACATTCAATCACAATCATGGGTTTACGGTTCTACCAAAACAAGTTTCGATTCTACCTCCATGTGAGTACTGTGCATAGTCACACTAGCTTCCCAAAGTTCGGTTGACTAGGTACTAGGATCGGTTCCTCACATATATATGGTATCTAACTTATATGTGTTACACATGTCCATAGGATCGGTTCCCCTTTCTGCTATAAACCTTGATGCACTTCATACAAGGATCGCTTCCCTTTGATGTACTGCAACCCTTACTAGGATCGGTTCCCTTTCCCTTACTAGGATCGGTTCCCTTTCCCTTACAAGGATCTGTCCCCTTTCCCTTACAAGGTCAGACATACAAAATCCGATCATACCACAGGTGATTACTTAAGATCGGTTTTACTAATAAAAGTTATACCAATACATAAGTCAGGCCTTTGTGGACAGTTCTACCAAGAACACAACAAGTTGTGATCGGTTATACTCTATCACACATATTGGTTGTTCATAAGATATGCCATGAATAACAAAACCAATAACACCTGGCAATTTCCTTTTCGGTTCACAAACAAGTTTATGAACTTACTTCCTTAGAACACATGTAAACATTGTTCCCTAGGATGCAATCCTCACCTCATACCCATACATAATCACAATAGCATTCAAATGATTATGGCGATGGCTTATCTACAAAGTTTAATGGTTAAGCAATAAACCTCGTATTGTATTCCTTAATACTATGTTTATCTAGAGTTCAAATATGCTTCGCAATTATGTTTTCAATATGCACGACTTGAAAGATACGTTAGGGAATGAAACAGTTCAAGTCAAATATCACTAACCTCAAGTGGAAGGATGATTGTTGTCGTTGTAGCTCCTTGCTTCTTCACACCTTCAAGTCTTCGCAATCCTTGTAATGTCTCATATCCTAATACTTTCAAGCTAACATATATGAAGTTTAACTCTATTACATAATCAAGCGACTCTTAACATGAGTTTTGATTCACTAAAATATGACAACCAAACTTGACATACCAACGCTTGGTGGGTTCAACCGAGCCATGCTCTAACAATGATAAAGCATGTTCTCAACTCAGTTCCAGTTTATCAAATAGGGACTTTTAAATTGCCAAATAATCTTCTCCATCAAGTAACTACTCTTGAGAGGAAGTTCTTTTAGGGCTACAACAACAATAGAGGTTCAAATCCAATTGCATGGGTAAGTATTTGTAAGCCTAAAGAATTTGGTGGCTTAGCTTTTAGAGATTTGAAAAACTAAATTTGGCTCTTGTCACTAAGCTTGCTTGGAGAATTTGCACAGAATCAAGTAGCCTAATGTCTCAAGTTCTAGGTGGCAATTACTTCAAAGGTGGTGATCTACTTCATCAAAACATTACTACATCAAACTGTTCTTATACCTGGAATGGTAATACAAAAGGTTTAAAGATCATAAAGGATAACTACTTCATGGAGATTAATAATGGAAAGAAAACAAAAATATGGAAGGATAGATGGATACCTGGTATGTCTCACCCTCCTAATCCCATTAGTGATCTGCACAGATTCTATGAAGATGTAGTTGAGTTATATTTACCAGATACAAGTCATTGGAACATTGAACTTCTAAATAAATTATTTGATGCTGCTACTTCACTCAAGATTCAATCTCTCTTCATTGATGTCAGTAAGGAAGATGTTATGCTTTAGCCACCCTCTAAAGATGGAAAATTCTCTGTTAAAAGTACATACAAACTTTTAACTTATAACAACAACAATTCTCAGATCAATGTTGTTGATATTAACTCAAAAGTTTGGAAGGCTCTATGGAGTTGTGCAGCTGCTCAAAGGATAAAACTTTTTTCCTGGAAGTGCATTAGGGGTCTCAACATAATAAAGACTAAAAGGGCTCAATATAATTCTTCTTTAGACACTCATTGTGACATTTGTAGTTACACTGCAGAGAACATGGAACACATCATTTTTCACTACAAACATGCAAAAGCAGTATGGAAGGGTGTAAATTTCAATATTGATGTCATCTCAGAAGATTTTACTTTAGTCTCTGAATGGGTTTTAAGTTGGTTTGCTTCTGATAATTCAGCTCTTGAAGAAAGGAACCTTTTTCTACTAATGATTGGTATTTGGATACTCTGGAAAGATAGGTGTGATGTAGTATTTCAGGGAGTAACACTTAACCCAATCTCCTCTGTGCATAAAATACTTTATCATTTAGCTTCTCATACACACACTTATACTCCTCTTAGCTTGACTTCCCATAATTTGTGCATGAATAGTTTTATCTCTAACTGGAAGACACCCCTTGAGGGAGTTGTTAAACTTAATGTAGATGGATCATTTGACCATGAAACTAATCAATACGGTATTGGTGTTGTGATCCGTGATCATTCAGGTACTTGCCTTGGAGTCAAAGGGAGCTATGGAGATGGAGCACTGAATCCAAATTGAAGAAGATGCAATACGAGACGCTTTATTTTGGGCATTGGAAAAGAGTTTTTCGAGTATTCAAATTGAAGCAGATGCAAAACTAGTAATAGAGTCTATTAATGGAAGCAATTCACTCATTCAATGGGAGAATAGGAACTTAATACAGGAGATACAATATCTAATGTCCAAGTTTTTACATTGTATTTTTATTTCTGTCCCTCGTAATGATAATCAAGTGGCATATATCATTGCAAAGAATGCAAGAGTATCGTCAATGCACTTTGAAAATCATGTAACCTTTGATCGAGATGTCTATGGTCTTCTAGCAAAAGATCACAACCACAGTTAAGCAATAAATTTTCTTTTTATCAAAAAAATAAGAAGCTAGACTAGGAAGTTATAATTCATCCCATATTCTCACTTGTAGCATGTGCACCATCAATGAGTTGGAAACTGCTGAGCATATAATTCCATATTTCGACTTTGATATTTTTGTGTGCAATTATGTTCCCTGAGGGAATTATATTTTTCAATACAAAGATTCTGGTATTAATATCAAAGATTGGATGAAGGATCTCCTAGCTAGTACCCTCTTTATTAATCAAAAATGTGCCACTAGTACTACTGCTTGGTGTATTTGGAGGGATAAATGTGTGAATATTCAAAACATGAGTCTGTACAAAGATTACACTGCCATGCATGCTATCCACATAGTTAATGAAATAAAGCAAGACAATTTTGTGATCCCCGGTTCACAAAACAATGAAACAATATCCAATGCAGACATGCAACCCATAACTACTTCTCTGCGTGATGACTGCATTTTATTTTACTGTGATGCCTCATATGATTTAAATACTAACAGTACATGTGTTGGCATTGTGGCAACTGATCTTACATGTCATTACAGAGGATGCAAATGCAACTAGCAATAAGACGTGATGTCGAGGAAGCAGAAAGTTTAGCAGTTTGGGAGGCGATCAACCGGGCAAAATAAAATATAAAAATAGACAACATTTGTATTCTTAGTGATACAAAGAACATCATCTCTTAGTTGCTAAATAAATAGTTCCAAACTAGTTGGTATAGCAGCTCAATACTAGATGACTGCATTATTTTGTTAGAATCATTTGAGTCTGTCAAGTTTCAAAACATTCATAGAAATTTCTATGGGGTTGAGAAAGCATACTCATATGTTTATTTTTAAAGGCCGGATCTTTGTATCATTACTCATTGGATTAACATTAGAAGGAAACCTTTTTACTGCTATATTTTAGGTAGTATATCACCTCTGAATTGTGAAAAGGAGGATCACACCCCAGAAGATCTTAATCCTGGCAATTCAAGTATAGTTCGACTATGATAATACATGGCCAATGAATTTGATGGGTGTGCTCGACTGTAGAATCGCAATACTTCAAATGGTCTCGTTTTATCTATAAATGTGTAATTTCAGTTTTTCAACATTTCTTAAATTTTTAGTAGCATTGTGTAAGGAATTTATATTAAATTAGTTCATTTTACGTATCATATTGTTATAAGGGAGTAAGAATTATATTGGGGTATTACAATGCATTAATGGTCACTTTAGTACGCCACACATGGGAATAGGCCATGAGATACAAAAATATATTAAAGAACAATTCTTATTGGGTTGATATGGCATGGGGAAAACTAACATAACAATTAGGATGCCTTCCCAAACTCGGCTTGGCTAGGTCCCGAATGATGGCAACTTGATTTCCTTTTGTATTTAATGAAGTCACCTAAATATATGGGATTAATAAAACTGTTAAAGTACTTGATGAGATACACATGATTGTTTTTTCATTTTTGGTGTTATTAATGTGTTGAAGAATTCAATTAAATTGTAGCAAGGTGTTAATGCATGCTTTGCTTGAAATATTCCCATCTTAGCCATCAAGGGAATATAGTCTTTGTCAAGATACTTTGATAGGAAATCGTCAGATATTTTTTGCTAAAAAATGGCCATTTTCCATCTAAAACTTACTTAGGAGGGGTTTCAAATATTTTTCCTTTTCCAGTTTTGTGGAGCTGTCCAACAGAGAAGTATGTATCTCCAAAAAAAAAAAATCAGATTTTAATTTGGATGCATATACCGTAATAACTTTATGGTGCATGACTATGCATTTGTTAGGATTAAGACCTTAGAATTAACCTCTTCACAAGATACTAGTTCTTTGGATCAAGTAAAACTAAAGAAAATAGAAAACAAGATGCACAAAACAGAAACAAAGACACAAGATTTAACGTGGTTCGGCAATATGCCTACGTCCACAAACGGCTACGATCAACTCTTATTATAGAACAGATTTACAGAGAATTAAACCTGAACGATTGATGAATCAATCAACAAACTATCACCAGCAGACTGCTATTCATAAATCCCAAACAATTCTCTGTGTATAAAACATTCTAAATCCTAAAACTCTCTAGTTATGAGAACTCTTCTCTAAATTATGTTGTGTATGTTTCCCTAAGACTTGTACGCCTATTTACATAGGTTACAAACTTGTCTTCCAAGTATATGAGTTATACTAGGAAACCTAGAGTTCAACTAAATCAGGAAACCTTGGGTTTAACCAAAACAGAAAACCTCTAGCTATACCAAAATCAGGAAACACCTAGACGATTCTAGAAAATTTTAGAACCTTCCTAAAACATCGACAACTTCTAATAATTCTCCAACTTGCCGATGTTTTCACCAAAATGAGTTGATCTTCAAAACAAGTTAACCTTGGACTCAAATTCCCCTAGGGCCTCAACAACGAGCAATATTGATCAAGCTGAGACACTTCTCAAACTTGACATTCAGAACGACTTTTGTTAACATATATGCTGGATTATCTTGAGTATCAACCTTCAATAGTTTTACTAATCCGTTATCAACCACTTCTCCGCTATCAACCACTTATCGTACCTTATGATATAGAACATCAATATGCTTGGTGCGTGCATGAAAGACTTGGTTTTTAGCTAAATGAATAACACTTTGACTATCACAGTTCACAACAACACTCTGTTGTATAATCCCCAAGTCTTTAACTAAACCACGAAGCCAAAATACTTCCTTAACAGTCTCTGTCACAACAATATACTCTGCCTCCGTAGTATAGAAATCTACAATTGATTGTAACATATACCTCCAATTGATAGGTCCTCCACTCGATGCAAAACAATACCCCGAAGTAGAACTACACTTATCTCTATCACCCGCATAATATGAATCAACAAATCCACAGACCTTCAAACTCTGTTCTTTCTCAAACACTAAACCAATATCCAAGATCCCTTAAAGATATCTCAAAATTCCTTTCACCGCGTACCAATGTGCTCTCCCAGGATTAGTCATATAACGACTAACTAAACCAACTGCTTGTGCAATATCTAGACGAGTACAAACCATAACATACATCAAAGAACCTACCGCATTAGCATAGGGAACCTTTGACATAAACTCATTCTCCTCAGTTATAGTAGGACACAATTGTTTCGATAACATAATGATAAGCACGAAAGTGCGATACTTTTTCACCCATAGTTACATTAGCTAGGACTCATTTTATTGCTAATAAACTTGTTTTAAGTCTTTTCAAGGAAATAAGTTCTTATGGAGAAATCAGCTCGAAAAGTGGTTTTTGGACCCTATAAAAGTACTAAAGACACCCCAACTTTGGATAAGAGCACCCCCGAAAATGTCCCAGAAGAATTGATAAAGGCACCCAGGAGTTTTTCACTATTTACAGCCCAAAAATACTCTTTGTACCCCACAAATTGTTATTTTCACCCCAAGAATTGCTAAATGTACCCCAAAATGCTAAAGGGACGCTGGATTTGGATAAGGGGCAGTCATCTTCTTCGTTTGAATTTTGAATTTTGGCAGGAATATGGCTGCATAATTAGGGTTTGATAATTGAAGTGGTTTCACTGAGACTAAAGCGCTGCAATTGAATATGCATCTTTCAGCCTAAACAGGCCTGGTATAGTCGCTTTACTGGATCAAAATTGGCTATAATGGTGATTTGAAGCAAACAGATTGAAATATATTTTGGCGGGAAATAATTACAGCAGAAGAACAAAGTTAGGGTTTGCGATTTGAGCTTGTTTCAGTGAGACTAAAGGGATAAAAATAATTGGATTTATCCCTGTGGTCTAGAAAGGGATGCTATATGTGTTGGTTTCGATTCAGCTGGGCTAGATACTCAGATTCAAAACAAAACAGAGAGTTATTTCTGCGGTATTCCCTGGATTTGGTTCGCATGAGTTGTACACGGATTTGGTTGCTGATTTGACCTGGAATAACCTTGTTACGCAATAACAGGAAAGGTATGTGTCCTGGAAACGAAAAGTAAGGAAAGATTACGTGCAAGCACACGAAACAGGGGAAGAAGATGTTCTCGGTTATTTTCTGCGCTATTTTGGGAAATTGTTACGTGGTTGTAGCATGCTTATTCTTGTCTGAGAAGAGGAGGGAACGTGTGGGATCGTGTTAGCAAGAGAAGACAGCATGGAGGAGATAAAGAAGGAAGTTAAATCCCGTGAATGGAAAAACAATAATACCGAGTTATGACGAGATTATGAGGATTTATTCTCGCTCCAATTAGGTATATAAAGGCTGCTGGAATCACAAAAGTGGATATGGAGAGTTAGGGGTAAAGTTCTGGTTCGTAGAAGAAGTTACAGACGAGTTCTGCATTTTCAGGGAAGAAGAAGACTATTTAACGTCCACGGACTGTCGCAGATAACTGTCTTTTATAAGCAGTACTCGTAACAATCAGTTTGGCACGCTTATTTTGAACTTGCAACAACTCTTGTAACGGTGATATCTGGAACGCCAATAAAGCGTTGCAGATCACTATATTATTACTCTTCTTTAATATAAACTCCTTTTTGAGCTATGAATCCATATTTTGAGCGTGTTTCCAACCTAATGAGCTAAACCCCAATACTGAGACAATGGAGGAAGCCGAATTTTATACATGGGTGAATTTATTTTTATTCTTTTTATGACTTTTGTACTTATTTTTAATTGATTTATGATTTGAATTAATTAGCTATTATTTTATTTGATGGGTCATGCTTGCTTAAATGTTTTGATGTCCCACAATTTATAACTAATATTTTGAGAATCTACCTTGGCAAAAATAAGAGTCGATGTTATTTTATTTATTGAGCGATAATTGCTGGAGAATAAATAATTGAGCCTTATGTTATGAATTCGGTGGAATCCTAGTCCCAGTAACTCTCGCTTTTGATTATATTTTTATTTTCATTAAATCTTTAAATTTAATCTTCACAAGTCTTAGAGTCCGAATCTTATTTACTACAACAACTTTGAAATCCCATCAATTTTTGGCGCCGCTGCCGGGGACTTGTTTTTAGATTAATTTTTAGGTTTATTAAAAATAATAACTAATTAATTCAAATCATAATTCAATTTTAATTAGTGCAAAAGTCATAAAAAGAATTGATTAAAATTACCCATGTATGATATTCGACTTCCTCCATCGTCCCAGTGTTGGGTTTTAGAATATATAACATGGTGAAAACACACTCAAAAAGATAACTCATAGCTCAAATGGTGTTTTTATTGAAGAATATATAAGAAAACAGATATGTAACCCTGTAAAGCCGTTACAAAACTGTTACAATGATTATTCACTAGTGGAAAATAGAAAAAAAAAAAAAAAAAAGTCTGCCAGAAAAGCACTTAAAATCACTAAAAAAGACTGCTTTTGAAAGCCTTAGAATTGTAGTCTTATTTCTCAAAACGACTACCTCTGGGACTCTTTGAATTTTTTAAACAACGTCTACCTTTGACAGACTGTTAATTATTTCTCATATACACTGTCTTTTTTATGGATCATATTTTATTTAAAAAAAATGGAAATTGATTCAGCTGATCCAAAGTTGGTTTAGCTAAATCACAGTTCGACTAATGATGGCTTCAAAACTGAATTGATCATAAAACTAAATTGATAAGGACTTTACAACCGAATTTGTATTAAAAAGTGTATTCAGTTTACAACTTCAACTATCTGAAATACTTTTAAGTTCCAAATCTCAAAACTTCAAAACTAAGTTGAAAATGTTTAACCTATATTCCTATTACAATCTTAACAACCAGACTATTACAAGCTTGACTACCAGAAAGCTCCAACACTAAGTTGAAGGCAAGACTTCATCATTTATCCCATCATTCACCGACAAGCTAGATCTAATCAGGTCCATTACTCGAAGCCTAAGCTGTAAACAAAAAGCATAATCCCTGTGAGAGATGAAAGACTTTTTATTCAGTACCAAGAACACCTTATAGCTTTGTCCAAGCCTGACTTCAACACCTATGTAGTTGCAGGAAATCCTACACTAGACCCCTCACAAGAATCCACACAACTAAACCATAAAAAATGAACAACTATGATTTTTATTGATTAATTCCTTGAATGTTTACAAGATAAATGGAAAAGAGCTAAAGAAATTACAATCACTACTAAATTTCTCTCTCTTAATGACTTGCCTAACACTCGAAAAAAGGATCCCTCTCAACAGTCCTGCTCAACTCCTTATATAGGGTATTACACAATGGATGACAGCTAAGCTGTCCTTTATTTTCGGGAATGACTTGTGAATTACCGCAAGCATTCAAATATATAATCTCGCAAGTTTCCTAAATCTCGCTAAGTCTTCACATCTTTCTCGTGTTTTGGTTGCCGTCATTCATTGCGTCATTTATATTACTCATTTGCGACACTTTCGCAATATCGTCGTTTATTGATCTTGCGAGGTATTGTTGTTGCGATATTCTGATCCTACATCTTGCCTCTTCTCATGTCTTCTCTGCGAAGAAGAGAATGTCATGAGAATTAGTATTTTTGAAATGCCTCAACGATTCGTCTTTATCTGTTATGATCTCGTACTTTTACTTTAATTTATTACACATGTTTCTTCTTCCGCTCTTTTCTTGACACGTCTCTTTCAACCGTTTTTTCTTGACCATTCACGTCTCTTCTCGCATTAAATGCATTTATCTTCTCGAGAATTTTCTCTATATATAGTTTTCTCACCTTCCTCTTCTTCTTTTTTACTTTCTCTCTCGCAAATCTTCTTCAATTCTTCTCTCTTGCAATTTACGTTCCTCGCTCTTTGTAAATCTTCCTTTTCTTCTTTCTTTTGATCTTTAATTTTCTAATCATTCCCATATTCTCGAGAGAATGGCTCCATCCGGTCAGTAAATATGAAACTCTTTTGGGTGAGACTCAAAAGAATTTACAAGAGAAGGGTTTCACCTTGTCCACTATTCCCAATCAAGAATCTTCATCTATTCTTTCGCAAAATTGTTTACCGATCATCATTGTGATGATCGAAAATCATAATCTCGCTAGGTCAACTCCTCGCTTGGTCTTCCCATTCCTCTTTACAATCCCGAACTTCCCTTGTTCTATGAAATTCTTGCTCATGAGAAATTCTCGCGAGCTATTTACCAATTAAGTGGGGATTGCATCCGTTTAATGCTTGAGTTCGCCAATCGTGGCGCTGGTAAGGGTTCTATGTATCCCGATAACGTCAAAGATCCTAAATTCGCCAACTTAGAGATAATTGCTGAAAAATATTCAAGAGAAAACTTTTTGAAAATTATGAAGTGATAAATATGAAGAACGATAAATCTCATTTTGGGTGCTCTGCCCAAAAGAAAATAGAATATTCCCTGCCGACAAGATACTCTCCCGCTAGATATTGATTGGCACTCTGGAAAGAACAATGTTCCTCGCTACTCTAAAGACGAAAAGTGGTGTGTCTTTCCGCTATTTTTGAACGGACCTTACATTTCAGGTTCCAATATACTCCCTGCGAATCTCGCAAATTATCATCCTTGGGTATTTAATTGGCCCGAGAAAGCAAAAGAGGTATACTTCCTAACTTTTACTTATTTTACAATCTTTATTTCCTCTTATATCTAAGTTTGGGAATTTTTTAGATCACCAAATTGAGAAGAAGTTATGAAAGGAATCCAAAGGCGAGTACTTTGGCGATACTCCATTCGATCACGGATGAAGTAAGAAATACTTTTCTTCTTTATTTTTAACAATATTGTTGCCTCTGTTTCTTATCTTCATTCGTGTGCGAAGGTTGGCGTTGAAGAAGGTGATATTTCTGAAATTGCGAAAGCTAAAGGAAATAGTAGAATTCCACTTCGCAAGAATAAATCTTCTGCTCCATCTTCTAAAAACGGAAAATCCACTCCTCTTCTCACTCTGGTTCTCAATCCAGTGAGAACTCCGATGAAGATAATGATGATGTTGACACTTCTTTTGCGAAGAAGAATCATTCAGTCGAATCTGCAATGGCGCAACTATCTAGTGTTTTCTCTGATTCTATGCAAGGAATGGGAGATGATCGTTTTTTTGCCATTTGCGAAGCTCTCGCAAATATCTGTGACGCCCCTTTGCTATAGGATAATGATTCTTTTCGTGGAGTTTCCAGAACAATGACTCCCAGTTTCTTAAATGCACTTAGTGCCTTGGTATGTTCATATTTCTTTATTTCTGCGTGATTTCAATTATAAACCTTATCTTAACAATTTCTTTATTTTCCTTTATAGTCTGGGAGAGCTTCCTTTGTTTTTGCCTCAGATCTCGAGAAAAGGCGCAACAGTCTCGAAGAGAAAAACCTTCAACTTAAGGAGAAGAACAAAGAATTGGAGGTGAAATCTGTTTTCTTCGCAAGAGAGATAAAGAACTTGGAAATGAAACTGTTGTTCTTCGTGAAAAAATCAAACAATTTGAAGTTGAATCTTCTTCTCAGAAGGATAAAATATCTAGCCTTCAAAATGCTAATCAACAACTTTATGGTATAAAATTCTTCTCCTTTTCTTATTCTTATTTTGTCATTTACTTTTCTTTATCTGACTTATCATTTTCGCAGACATTTATAACCTTTCTGATGAAGCTATTCTTCTTCACACATTTCCCGAGCCTATGGATAACGATTCTCTTCTTGCCCATCTCAATAATTCTCTAAATAGCTTTTCAAATGACAGAATCAAACATCTTTCTTTGAACGAACTTCAATCTAGATTCCGTCTCTTAGAAGCAGATCATAGATCTAGCTTAAGTTTAGCCAACCAAATGAAACACCTGCATCTTAGTTCCCAAGAGAAAATTAGTATTTTAAGGAAGAAAGTTAGCGATCTTATAGATGATAAAGATCGCATTGCTAATCAAGGCGCTCAAGCATTAGCGAGAATTTCAAAAAGCTCTTCTTGAAGTTCAAATTGAGCGTGATGAATCTATTCGTCAAAAACTTGTTCTTAGCGAAAGAGAGAATCAAATTCGTTCACTTCTTCTTATAAATAATGACGATGAATTCGCTTGGGCTGCGAAAGTTCTAGATAATGCCGAAATAACTTAGGTGTTAACGTTAGCCTTCATGCCGATCAAAGCGCCTTGGTTAAAGACATGATTTCGACAGAGAAGGTTGTTAATAGTTATTCTTTATTTTATCTCTTCTTTTTGTGAAATTGCTATTAAGTTACTAATCCATTATCATACGTTCGAAGGTGTTTCGAGAAGAGGTATCAAACAAGGATCGAAGAACTTGAATCTGAAAAAGAACAACTTGCAAAGGACCTCTCTCTTCGCAACGACAAGTATTCCAAGTTGAATAAGCAACTACAAACTATTGTAGCGAATTTCAATAATGATGTTGTTCGTTTTCGCAATCAAACTATTAAGACAGTTTGCGATGACCACAACATTCCTATTTCTTCATATCCTTGTCTTCTTGATGAGGTTCCTGAAAATATGCCTTCCTTGGATGTCTCACGATAGTGATGCTAGCGAAGAAGAGGAGTCCGACAAAGAGTCGATGAAAAAGAAGAATGAAGCGAGAGATTACTCCATTTTCCTCTTTCTCTTCTTGTAATATTTGTACATTTATCCTTTTAGCCCTCCATTTTTGTAATCTCTTACTGTAAATTTCTTGGATCTTTAAATATAGATTCTACCTTATTCCTTCTTTCTCTTGTTATTTATATTTGAATGGGAGATTATGTATAATTTCGCAGATATTTTTTGCTGAATTCTGTCATTGCGACAAGATCGCAGGACGTCTTTCTGATTTTATGTAACGACCCATTGATCTTGCCTTATCATTTATTGTGTGGTCTTATTTTTCCTTCCTAGTTAAAGGTCTTATTTTGCCACCCCTCAGTTTTTGCGACAAAATCGCGGGGACGTCTTTACACTTTCATGTAACGACCCATTGACCTTGTCTTATCATTTCTTTAGTATTTTTGCCTCTGCAGATATTTTTCTTGCGACAATATGACAGGCCTAAATATTCTTGCGAACGTAAAGCCCCATGACATTGCCGTCTTTGCAACGAAATCACATGACGTCTTTACATTTTCATGTAAAAACCCATTGATCTCGTCTTACCCTCGCGTTAGTATTATTGCCTCTTCAGGATCATCGCACAAATATGACAAGCCTAAATTTTCTTGCGAAAACAGAGCCTCATGACATTTGCGTCTTAAGACACTTATCAGCTCCCTAATGGAGGGTGCCGCCCTTATCATCTCCCTGGTTGCCCCTTCAAGGAGACGTACATCGGCCATACAAGACTAGATCCTCCCATCCGATCTTAACAACAACCAGTTGTTTTCGCATCCTCTTATCCCTTATACATATAGGGCTTATGGTTACGAGACTGCACCCTAAGTGGAGTTTTCTTCGGGCCGAAAAGATGTGCCAAGACTTGCCAAGAATGGCCGAGACACTTCAAATTCCCCAGACACTCTTGGCTCAACCGTGTACCTCGGCGCCTTGGTCATACACTGACTCCTTGGAAGAGACCCTCGGTCGTCCAACCAGGGTATAACCTTATATAGTTGCAAATCCAAGGTATCTCTCCCGGATAGGCTTTATTGACCCCAAATTTCCATGACTCAGGTTCCAGGGGCGGTGTAACCTTTTCCCTGAGTCATGTCAAGAGATACCCCCTTATATGACGCACTTTAGGTCTTACATTTGCCTCTTACAAAATATCATTCGCGAACTAGGGTGTACGCCATAAAGGTTCGTCCCATTCGTATATATCATTGATTTTTGATCATTTCTTCTCATTATCTCTGCGAAATTATCACGTAATCTTGCTTTGTTTGCTGTGATCTTCGTTCTAATTATTTAACCAGATTTTCATATATTCTGTCTCGCGAAACTTTCACGTACTCCTTCTTCAATCGTCATATTCTTTGTACTTTCGACATGTCTTTTTCCTTCAAAACAATTTTTTTTTTTACACAAATCTAAAGTCAATTATTCATTTCTTACACTTCTTACTTCTGTTGCTCTCTGCTTCTTCATTTAAATTTCCTGATATTTCCTTCCCTTTTGCGAAACCATCGCAATTTCCAACTGTCTTCAGACATTGGTTTCGCAATGTATCTTCAGCTCTCACTTCTATTGCGTCCACCATCAGTCTGTCCCTTCTTTGTGCTTCTTTAATGTTCTGTTTCCAATTCTTCTTTTGAGCAGCCCTTTCCTCACAAGATTCCACATCAACTTCATAGCACTTTTGTCCCTCAGCCCAATCTCCTTTTATAACTCCAACACCACTGGGATGAGGAAATTTGATGCACTGGTGGTAAGTCGATGCTACACCCAAGATCTCATGTAACCAAGGTCGCCCAATTAATGCATTATAGGGGGATTCCACATCGACTATGCAAAACAAGATTTCAGTTGATAATCCTTTCAGTGGTATTCGCATACGAGTTTCTCCTTTAGGTTTATTGGCAGTACCATTAAAACCATAAATCTTATAGGTTGAAGGTATCAAATCTTCGTCTTTCCCTCCCATAGTCTTGTAAGTGTGGTAAAAAGGATGTTTCAGAGCTTCCGGTATCAATTAAGATTCTATTTATTACCCATGAATTTTCTGCCCCATCATCTTCATCATCAATGGTTTTGGGTTAATCTCCAATCTTACCACTAATGGATGTCATGCATCTCGCCACCCTCGGGTACCTCTTCGCGGTAAAAGAAATAATCTGCGTTTGCCATTCTTTTAGTGGCGATGTCTTCGCGATGTTCATTACTTCTCTATTATCGGCATCTCTTGCGAAAACCCTACTGAGAACACTATCATGAAAATCTTCAATTGTCCCTGCACGAATGTACGATAGAGTTTGCAGAACAAGTTTTTGGCCTTCGCTCCAACTTCTACTACAAACGTTTCTTTCCCTTTTGTTGTATTTACTCCGTGAATTTCTCGGAGGTCTTTGGTAATGTTGAGTCTTCTCTTCACATTTTAAGAAATGATTTAGCTTCCCTTGGTCTATCATTCTGAGGATGATTCTTTTTACATTCCTACAATCATTCGTTAGGTGTCCATGAAAATGGTGATAGGGACAGAATTCATGACTTCTGTCACCTGGAGGCGGTTCATTCCCCATGTTCCATGGTGCAGGTATGCTTTCCATCAGGATTATAGCTTCCCATATTTTCTCCACGCTAGCGTTTAGTGGAGGCATCTTGATTTCTTCCCATACTACCCTATGACCTCGCTGCCCTCTATCACACAAGTTGTTCCATCGAAAATGCTGGTTAATGTAGGTAAGTTGCACTTCGGTGGTATTCCTCCTAATTGTATCTCTTGTGTGAACGGAGTTTTCGCAGCTTCTTCTATGGCTTCATCCAACTGTCTCTTTCCTCCTCCCCTTTTACTGTTCATCATTCCTCTCATTTCTGCCAATTCTCTCAAAATTTGTTCATTTACATCAGAATTTGAATCCATTGGTCTTTTTAGTTCCTCTTCTCTTCTCCTACGTTCATGTCTACTTTGACTTTCTTGTTCATCATTCTCTTCTCGTCTTTCTCTGCGATCTTCTCCTTTATTTCTTTCACGAATTCGCACACCGTTATATCTATCAATTTCTCTTCTTTGTTGCCTATCGGTTCTCCTTTGTACTCTTTCATATTCTTCATTGATATTACCATTGTTGCGATTTTGTTCTCGCCTTCTTTCTCGATTATCATGATTATTCTAGCGAATTGCTTCTTCCAATTCTTGATTTTCCATTTCTGTTCTTAATCTTTCCCTCTCGTAGGCTAGACGTGCTTGTTCAGCATAGTGTCTTTCAATTTCATCTTCAATCTCTTTTTGCTTCCTTCGTGCTTCTCTCCCATGCAATATTCTTCTTCCTTCTTCTTGATTTTCTTCATCAACTGGATTATTCCGCCCCCGACGCCTATTTCCTTGATTTCCATCATTCTGCTCATTTTGAAGAGTCTCGGGACGTGGGATATAACGATCTTCCATCATTTCTCTTCTCTCGCAATGTTTTGTGCCTGGATTTTGCGCTTCTTCTTGGTTTTCTTCATCAGCATTTTCTGTAGGTAAAATTCTCCTTCTTTCGTCTCTAACTGATCTTGAGCTTGACCTTGTAGTGCTTCTCAACCTTCTGTTTTGTAATCTCATGTTTTCCATCCTCAACTCATGATTCTGTCTTGTAAAATTTACACGTTCCTCTGCCTCTAATCGTCTTTCTTCATGTATTGTTTGTCTCAACGCCTATAATGCTGCGATCTCTTCATTTCCATGAATTATTTCTCCAATCCCTTCTCGGTCTCTCTCCTCTTGTCCATTGTTTACCAATTGTTGTTCTTCTCCCCTTTCGTCCACAAAGTCTGATCTCCAAGTATGCACGCTTACTCTATCATAATCCACGGTTCTATTTGCTACTGGTTGAATTGGTGATTGAATTTGATTTTCTTCATTATTCCTTATGTTCATTCTTGAGGATTCTCCCATTTCATTTCTCCCTTCTCCAGCAAGTCTCCTACTCCTTCTAACAGTTGTTGGTTGCTCGGATGCATTTCTTCTTCTAGCCATTTCTTAATTTTGGTAAACTGTTGAAAATTATAGAAATTCCTTCCCTACTAATCCAAATTCTTTCAAATCACGATGTCAATCCTTACTCTCTCCCTGTTTCTAGCGCCAATATGTAGTTGCAGGAAATCCTACACTACACCCCTCACAAGAATCCACACAACTAAACCATAAAAGATGAACAACTATGATTTTTATTGATTAATTCCTTGAATGTTTACAAGATAAATGGAAAAGAGCTAAAGAAATTACAATCACTACTAACTTTCTCTCTCTTAATGACTTGCCTAACACTCGAAAAAAGGATCCCTCTCAACAGTCCTGCTCGACTCCTTATATAGGGTATTACACAATGGATGACAGCTAAGCTGTCCTTTATTTTCGGGAATGACTTGCGAATTACCGCAAGCATTCAAATATATAATCTCGCAAGTTTCCTAAATCTCGCTAAGTCTTCACAGCTTTCTCGTGTTTTGGCTGCCGTCATTCATTGCGTCATTTATATTACTCATTTGCGACACTTTCGCAATATCGTCGTTTATTGATCTTGCGAGGTATTGTTGTTGCGATATTCTGATCCTACAACCTAAACACTACAATCAAATCAAAATTTGTTTCAGTCCATGGTCAGTTTACGTTGGTTGTGCATAAAGGAAATATAAGGCTTTTGAATTACCAACACATCCATTGCCAAATTTTGCAATGAAAGATCGAGTACAATGGTGAGCAGCCACATCAAGAGCATCCTTGAAACCATCTGGAGTCTCTTATCGTAGATGACCCAAAACAAAATGGTAAGCAGGTTGGACAAGCTGCTAAGATCATAAAAGCACGTCCAATTAGAAATATTAAAAGTTCTGTCAAATGTAAGAGCATTATATATCACATACACTTACTTGTTGCAAAAAAAAAAAAAAAAAAAAAAACGCGGTCAAAAATAAACAGCAATAGCATGCCACCTTGATTTCTCT
Organism: Papaver armeniacum; assembly: GCA_023531295.1. Taxonomy (NCBI): domain Eukaryota; kingdom Viridiplantae; phylum Streptophyta; class Magnoliopsida; order Ranunculales; family Papaveraceae; genus Papaver; species Papaver armeniacum. The sequence goes on from JAJJWW010016607.1 coordinate 87,223, forward strand.
ATACAGAAATGAAAGAACTAAGAGTAAACAATGATGATACCTATCAGTTTGGAAAGCAATGCTAATGGAAGTCATGAAAGATAACAAGTGGCCTCCTAAGAAATCCCATCCCTACAGTAAAGGAAAGCGATACTAATGGCGGTCATATGAAAGTTTAATTTTTTCAATATCTGCATTGGAAAATTATAGTATATAAAGGATGGCTATAGCAGCTAACAAATATGGTGGGAATCTAAGCATGTCATACTCAAACTAAGGAAAGCTCGATCAAGAAAAAGGAAAGAAGCTCGTCTAGTTCAGAATGCAGAAAATATGTAAGTATCCAAGTCATAAAATTTATTGAAAAATGTAATATGTGGATCAACAATTTGTTAATCTTCTGGAAGACTAACTATACGAACCTTCTAGTCAGACTGATCTACTTTAAAGAATCTTTTCGTAAATACATATGAAGTTGGAACTGACATACTGAATTGTAATGTATTTACGATCAATTTCTCCTGCAAACATGTTTATAAAGTGTTAGAATCTTAATGCCGAAAATGGAAAAACAAAGCATACTTGCAAAGATGTCTGTGACATAGAATTGAAACATTTACCCAAACAACTAGGATGACCCTCATCTTCTCGCTGATGTCGAATAGTTAAACGATATAGTCGGGAGATACACAACAAGAATTGTGCAAAATAGGCAAGGATTAGTCAAATTACCTCATGCTTATAACCCAAATTTTGCATTCTTCCATTCGGAGTTATTTTTGGGATTCAGTAATAATGCAAATATACAAAATGATAATACATTCTCAATTGGAACAGATGGGAAAAACATACTTAGGGTCGGATTGAAGGATGGCACTAAAGCAAGTAACACTATCAGTTGATTCTGGATTGTACACTTTGATTACATGGAGTAGGAAAATCAAACAATGCCACACCAAAAATGAAACAAGCAAGAGTGAAAAAAGTGTTGAGATTAACCTCAGTTTTCTTGTAGGCAGCATATAGATCATCGAATAACCTACAACTCCAACAGTGTTCTTTGAGTCACAAGTATCAATCCAGAATGGATTCTCCAACAGTATCCTTCATTGTCAACTTCCTCTTCCTACAACAATACACTACAGAATTATATGAATCATTTTAGTTTGGCTTCTTAGCTTCCTGCAAACATTGAATAAGCCTAAGGAAAACCAATCTATTTTGGATTACATCTAAATCATTTTAAGAAACACAAATTACCACCGGAGAAGGTTGGTTCTGGTTAGAAATTTCAAATTTGGATAGCAAACTTCCTTGTAAATGGTTTATGCACAACAACGAATGGATTTTTATCGCAAATCAAATGATACCAGAAGAAAAAAATCAAGAAATTTATCACAGATCAATTGATTCCCGAACAAAAACAATGAAATAAACCATATTCAGATATGAACAAAACAAAAGGAAAATTACCCAATCGACGAATCCACCATCCCAGCAACAAATCCTTAACTCTTCATATAACAGTAAAAATGATTATATTTATTAAACCAAAAAATTGAACTCAGGAATCACTTCCAAAGTTGAATCTGAACCGAAAATAAACTTAACAATTATCAATCCCTAATTTGATATAACAAAAGAGGACCCAAAAATTCCTAATAACCAGCAAAAGCTTCAAAAAGAAAAACAACAAACCCTTAAATTGAAATAACAAGGATTGAAATCGTAATACACTGATCTGAAACCTTGATCTTCAATCATAAAAAAAGGGATGGGAATCATATTATACAGATCTGGAATTACTTTTACAGAACAAAGAGATGTACGAGATAGTCAGTTGTGGAAAAAAAGAAAAAGAAACGAGATAGTCGAGAGGATTGTTAAAGTGAGGTTGAAATTACTCCGATGTTTTATGAGGTGGAGGAGCTGAGTTTTAAGGTTAATTAGAATTGAGAGAGAAGTGAGGTTGTGATAAGAATTCAGAGAGAAGTGAGGCTGTGAGAGAAGTGAGAGAGAAGGGGAATACAAATCGATATAGATTATAGAGATATGTTTTGTTTCTAGAATGTTATTAAACAATTTCCCATCGCAGTCCTAATTAAAGTTGGACTATAATAACAATTTCCCCTAACAGAATTACTATAAATCCACGTGGAGGTACTTTTATTTCCAAAACTGCCCCTTAGTATTAGGACTGCTATGGGAGCTCGATTTGCTTTTCTGTCGAAAAGGACTACCTTTGGAAGCTTAATATATAAAGAAAACCTAGGGTAGTCTTATCTATAAAGGCCAATTAGACTTAAAAATTCCATTTACACTAGTGATTAGAGAAAACTATTGTTTTTTTCTGTCGCAGAAAATTGTCGTTTCTGGTAGAAATAGTGACAGTTCTAAATGACAGTCTACAAGCGTAGTCTGTTCTTCTTCTGCTTCTTCTTTTCTGCAGCAACAGAAAAATCTGCTCTGCAACCCTCTATTCTTCTCCCTAATCACTCGATAATCTTCCTCTAACTCCCAGCTCCCTCTATATAGCCCACAGGTCTAAGAAATCTCGATATCTTCACCATTTACTTTGGGAATATTTTCTTTCCTTTTATGTGGCTGCACGAGAATAATTCCTTATTTATTCTTCTTTCACGCGTCTGCAAACACCAACACACTCCAAACTCTCCTTATTTAACTCATTCACGCTGCAAAAGTCTTTCAAAGATGCTCAAACTCTGTGTAATCCCGTGACATACTCATTCAAACTTGTGCTTCTCTGTTTTAGATATTTAACGAAATTAAAAGGATTTAATCCCTATTTTTAAACTCCGGTACACGTACACATCCCTGATGTTTTGGTAATAATTCAATCTTGTTGTAAACTCTACAGAATCTTCCCAAAATAATCAACAGATACCCGAGTGTTATTCCTCCATTGTTTTATCGTGAATTGATGATACACTCCTTTATTCTCACAACCAATTCCTTTACCAACCCTATCTCGAAGAAACAGGGTAATCCTAGTCCAACTCTAGCCAAAACTCCGAGTAAAACTCGTGAAAGTCCAATCAGAAACTCTCGCAAAGTTACGCAGGTGGAAAAACTATTTTCCCACCAAAATCAGTGCTTGAAACGTGAAGAAAGGGTGTGCCCCTAGCTGTTCCTGAAGTGCCTTTAAAAATGGGGTGTAAATAGCAGTGAGGTGCCCCTTAGTAGTTTAAGTGCCCCTTATCCAAAATGGGGTGTGAATAGCGGGTGTCCTGTGGGTGCCTTTAGTAATTTTCTCATGGGGGGTCCAAATACCACTTTTCGAGCCAATTTCTCTGCAAATGTTTGTTTCTCCAAGAATACCTACAAAGACATAAAATACCAAAATAAGTACAAAAATGGGTACTAACAATATATAAAATCGAGATCAAAATAGACACATAAATGCGTTTATCAAATACCCCCAAACTTATTATTTGCTAGTCCCGAGCAAATCTAAAATATAAAATAAAATCCTAACTCACTGTCGCAGGCATCGCGATTGAACTTAGCGTGTGCAACAAGCCTTTAAACCCCTAGGTGGCGCTAGTGGACGAGTTATAGTCTCAGGGAGGTTTACAAGAGGTGTACCCACAAAACCTTTACTCATACCATAGATATCTACGCAGAACCTTGGAATAGCACTAAAGAACCTCCTTGGTTGGCATACTCTCATTGACTACAGGAGGAAGTACCCTGATGCGAAATTCCAATTGATGTACACGAGTTTGCACTCATATACTAAAATTCATATATAAGTGACAGAGCTCTACTCAGATAGTCGCACTATGGACATCAATATCTGGAATCAAACAAATCACATGAATAGATTAAGAAGATGGAAATAGAAATGGATGGTTGTGAATGGACGTCAATACCAAGATGAATCCTATGACCTAATGGATTGAGATACTGGTCTGGACTAATATCAACACAGCTGGCATATACAAGGGAACCAATGGTCGATAATCTTAATTCTAGATCAACTCGTATGGCATATACAAGGGAACCAGCGGTCGATATTATTGAACAATTTATTTCGGTTGGTCTGATGGTCTGGACTCAATTTTTATTTTTATTTTTAATTAGTAACTCAATCACCCTATTTTAACCCAGCAGACATCAACATAAAAATTGTGCAAAAAAAAAAAAACAGAAGTAATAAGATGATTCCGAGATACAGTGAAACTATCATGTTATTTCTAACACCTGAACTCTGTGCTTTTATGAATAGACTCTATTTAGATGTTTCCATCCACTCAGATTGGTTCCTCAACTCCTACAACCAAGATGCTTCCATCCACTCAGATTGGTTAGTGCCATCCTTAACAAGCATAAATTTCTAGGCTCTGGAGTTTATTTATTGCAACTAAAAAGTTTCTCCCATACCCCCAAACTTAAATCTAACATTGTCCTCAGTGTTCTAAAGATAAAATTTAAAGCATGAACAAGGAGAAGCTGTTACCACTTGAAGCAAAAGAGTGAAGGAAAGATATTACCGTGTTGCATGAGCATGGGTCACATCCCAAGAAGTGCTAAGTTTAAAGTCTTCAGCCAGACTAAGAAATGATTAGTCACCTTATAGAATCATAAAGTAATAGATGGAATAAATGTGGATCACCAAAACCAAATAGAGCTATCACAAGTAAAAGGAATCTGCAACATGCCAAGAAAATTAATAAATAAAGCACACCCTTGTCTAGTTTCCTTTTCAAGACAACTACATCTAGCAGTGGTTCAGGTTCAGGTTCTATAACTGGGTCTAGATAAAATATTTTCATGGGTTGCATTTCCTCATAAGTTAGATCTGAATGTTCAGGTTCTAGGGTCTGGAAAAACTCAAATAAAAACTTAGAAGCACATAAAAATAACCTAAATAATTGTGGATCCTTAAAGTCAATCAAATTTGACACAGCTGACCACAAAGAGAGTGGTGGTCTTCCTTAAACAAATGTGTCGACCCTAATCTCCTAAAGTAATTAGGTTTAGTCTCAAAACTTAATAACTGACACATCTGTAATTTATATGTTCCCATAATTGAATGAAAAGTTTTTGGTGGGAAAACAAAGTCAATTTTTGTATCATAGCCTGGGTTAACCACATCAACCAAAGGATGGGTTTGTAACAACTGAGATTCATTCTAGACATCATGAGGTTCGAGAAAACGTGTATGAAGATAATCTTGTAAAATGGTTGAGGCATATATGTCAAGTCCCAAGTGAGGGACCTTTCTAAGATTTAAAGCACATGGAGAATAATAATCACCCCCAAACTTAGAGTTTTCAGTGTCTCTAGAAAGACTAGTCACAACTTCCCTAATTTCTAGGTCATCAGATTCCTGAAAATGGTCAATTGATTCTTCTAAGTCAGGTTCATCCTCACTCATGTCTACGAGTTCATTTTCTTTGCCGAAGACTATTTTTTCTAAATCGCTAGACCCAAAATAAACTCGTTCCTCTAAACCATCATTGGATTCGTAAAAAGGAAATACTACATTGTCTAAAACGGGGGTATTTCTAGTCAAATCCTCGTCCTTTTGAATAGGTGAATAATTATTAAAATTATTTGGATTTGTACTAGAAATAACATTATCATTACATAGCTCAATTGGAGTAACAAATTCCCGATCACTATGCCTATATATTTCAGATTCTTCGTCAATAGTATCCTCATCACAATCATCATTATAATAACATGAAAATGGTTAAACCTCATCTAAACAAGTAGTGTTACCAATTCTAACCTCGTCATCTTGATTATGTGAATAAAAACTATCCTTATTTTCAAGGGTGGCATTGGGAACACTATTCCTGAGCAAATTTTTCCACAATCCTATTTGTACTCTTAGTAAATTGCTTGAGGGACTCTTCTAGATACATCTTAGTTGACTGCTCTATGAACTCTTCTGGAAGCGGAATATTATAAGTCTCTTTCATAAATAAGTGAAACTTTTGTGTTGACTCATTGAAACTCTTGAGAATAGGCTCACCATGGTATGAGCCATAACCTTCAAAAGGTGGATGTTCCCAACCACTATTCACACTATGGTCAAAGTAGTAATGTCCATTTTGTTTAGTTGGATATTCGTTGTATTGGCTATCGTCATACCAATTTGACATTCTCAACACAAAATAAAACCCACTAACAAGGGATTCGTGGGTGGATAGAGTCTTACCTCCCGTACCAGACGGGCGATGAACCGTTGAAGTCGACTCACTGCTATTTACACCCCAGTTTTAAAGGCACTTCAGGAACAGCTAGGGGCACACCCTTTCTTCACGTTTCAAGCACTATTTTTGGTGGGAAAATAGTTTTCCCACCTGCGTAACTTTGTGAGAGTTTATGGATTGGACTTTCACGAGTTTTACTCGAAGTTTTGGCTAGAGTTGGACTAGGATTACCATGTTTCTTCGAGACATGGTTGGTAAAGGAATTGGTTGCGAGAATAAAGGAGTGTATCATCAATTCACGATAAAACAGTGGAGGAATAACACTCGGGTATCTGTTGATTATTTTGGGAAGATTCTGAAGAGTTCAACAAGATTGAATTCTTACCAAAACAGCAGGGATGTGTACGTGTTCCGGAGTTTAAAAATAGGGATTAAATCCTTTTAATTTCGTTAAATATCTAAAACAGAGAAGCACAAGTTTGATGAGTATGTCACGGGATTACATAGAGTTTGAGCATCTTTGAAAGACTTTTGCAGCATGAATGAGTTAAATAAGGAGAGTTTGGAGTGTGTTGGTGTTTGCAGACGCGTGAAAGAAGAAGAAACAAGGAATTATTCTCGTGCAGCTACATAAAAGGAAGGAAAATATTCCCGAAGCAAATGGTGAAGATATCGAGATTTCTCAGACCTGTGGGCTATATAAAGGGAGCTGGGAGTCAGAGGAATATTATCGAGTGATTGGGGAGAAGAATAAAGGGTTGCAGAGCAATTTTTCTGCTGCTGCAGAAAAGAAGAAGAAAAAAAACAGACTACGCTTGTAGACTGTCGTTTAGAACTGTCATTGTTTCTACCATAAACGACAGTTTTCTGCGTCAGAAAAAAATAATAGTTTTTTCTAATAATCATTGTAACGGCTTTACAGCGTTACAAATCTCTGTTTTCTTATATATTCTTCAATAAAAACACCATTTGAGCTATGAGTTATCTTTTTGAGTGTGTTTTCACCATGTGGAGCTAAAACCCAACACTGGGACGACGGAGGAAGTCGAATATCATACGTGGGTAATTTTAATCAATTCTTTTTATGACTTTTGCACTAATTAAAATTGAATTATGATTTTGATTAATTAGTTGTCATTTTATTTGATGGGTCATGCTTGCCTAGGTGTTTTGATGTCCCATTCTTAGGATTTACAACTAATATTTTGAGAATCTGCCTTGGAAAAAACAATAGTCCATGTTTTTATTTATTGAGCTATAATTGTTAAAAGAATTAATATTTGAACCTTAAGTTATGAGTTTGGCGAAATCCTGAGTCCCAGTAAATTCTTCATCTCGTCAACTTTTGTATATATACTTTCTTTATTTCTATTATTTTTGTTTATTAAACCTGAAATCAATCTCTTCGAGTCCGAGTGAACGACAACCTTCTTACCACTACATGAAATTAGATCAATTTTTGGCGTCACCGACGCGGACTTGTTTTTAGATTAATTTTTAGGTTTATTTTTATTTTGTACAATATTTTCATTTCTGTTTATATTTTCTTTTTCCTTTTTATGGGTTTCTTTTTGTATTTCTTTTTAGGGACTTTTTGAGGATGATGACTTCTTTTGAGACGACGTCACCTAAGATGATGCTTGGAGAATATATGCGTAGAAGTAAACATACTCAGAAGTCGTCACCTGAAATGACACTTAGGGAGTATATGACTGCGTCACGGCATAGGGATGTTCCTGCTCCACATGTGGTAAGTGAAGAATCACCTCTAATGATATATGAGAAGTATGACAAACACACACCACTTAGTTTGGAACAAAGAATGAGAATTCTGGAATGCCAAAGATTATATGCTGAGGATGATCAGGTATGTAACGACTCTCTGATTCCGACAGAATATATAGATAACCCTGTGGATGATTGTGTGAATGATTTTTCTAATTCCTTGGAAGAATCTATCTCACAAGATCTTTCACCCGACTTAGAGGTTGTTTCTAAACCCCTAGACTACCGAAAGTTACCTAATTTAGAGTTAGAATTATGTGCTTCTAAAATTTTGTTGGATTACTTTGCATCCAAATACTCAGAGGACGTCCCTGTTTCTGATATCGCGCATGAGCCAATTGAAAATTTCATATTCCCAATATTATCCCCATATTATGTTCTTTACACACTTCCTTGTGTGGTAAAAACAAGGTTTGGGGGTAATCCTCTATTTCTGACAGTTTCAACGTCCCCACATTTTCATAACAAAATTGTGAAGATGTCGTTTATAAATACTGTATTTTGGGTTGATCCCCAAATTTTCAGGCTGTTAATTTTTGGGGATCCGTTTCTGTACATATCCAGTAGGTAGTTTTTATTATTTTGTTATTTTCTGTTTACATTTTCTTTAGTTTTTTTTTATGTATTTTATTTTCATTGTTATTTGTTATTACTATCTTTTGATGTGTGTTACAGAGAATGATACTTTTCTTGCGTCAATCAGGTGAAATCTTCTAATTGCTTCTCTTTGATTTACATTTGTTTCTCCTAATAATATTTTTTGCATCCTATTCTAGGTTTGCCTGGGACTTGTTTTGTAACATTGAGGACAATGTTAGAATCAAGTGTGGGGGAGTTAGTGGACATCATCAAATGAATCTCTAGGCCTTTCAATCGAGATCGCAAATTCTTTTCATTAGCTTGAGTTGGATTTTTTCTAATTGACATTGTTCTTGGAAAACGTTAACTGAATAAGTTTATCTCTCTCGTGATAATTTCTTCAAGTTGGCTTTTCAAAGTATGATTAGCTTTGTTTGTGTTCTTCCCTTTTGACAAGCATTATTTCTTATTAACGTTTTCTCTTGAAGAAGTTCGAAAATAAAGTTTCCAACTCAAATTAGTTTTAGTCAAAGAATAAGAAGATAAGTCGTTTATAGAATAAATCAAAATTCTCTTTAGACAAATTATTTATTTGATTTTAGGGGTCTGTTATCAAGCATCTCTTTCACTCGAAAGGCATACCTTTTTTGGGGATCGATCTAGTGAGATATTGAGAAATTTTTGATTTTCAAGGTGGAATTATTGCATATCTTGGAATCATCCTTGGCTTATTAACCTCTTGAACTAAAGGTCGGAACCAAGTTTTGAGACATTATTTTTTGCCTTTTTGGCATCATTTTCGAGAAAGGACCTTAAAGGCCACATCTATCCCCTCAAATTTTACATTTGTTTTTTCTTTAGAACCTCATTTTGATTGGAGAAATAGTAGGGATATTTTATTTTCAGTTATAAGGAACTTGGTTGAGGAGTTTATTTGGTAGTAATTGGGGAAGGGCACAAAATTACTATCGGAGATGAAGGTGTGAATGAAGGAAATTTTGATTTCTTTTTGAAGCCATAGATTTTGCTCCGAAAGTGAGCTTTGTTCTGTGGGGTAGAATGATTTCGATGGCGAGCCCAAAGAAAGAAGAGGATTCTTCACGGTAAACTTATTTACGGGTTGGTTCTTGCTAAACAACAATGGCGAGAAAAGTCAAAGTTAATCAGTATGATTTTTCGAGATGTGGCAAAATTAACAAACACAGACGCCATGAAGTAACAACTGGTAGGGAATCTGAAGAGAAGGCGATTGCAAACATTTACATTTGAAAATTTTCTCCGAGAAAAAAATATTATGACCGGATAAATTAAATAGGTAAAAGGTTTTTGCATCTAAATCTCGCGGAAAGAACTTTAGTAAAATCCAAATATCGGTGTATTTCTTGATAGGCGGAAATTAAATACTTTGATTGCGTAATTCCCGAGACAAAGAAATAGCATATATGTATTACAAAGAGACTTACAAAAAGAATAACACTTTTTAACCTTTCAGATTTCTATTATATGACCAGCTGTGTAGCGGGTTTAAAAAAAATAATCAGATGTTTAGCGGGTCTAAATTAAAAAAAAAATATTATAAATTTTTTTTATTATTATGATTGTTAGGGTTATGACCAGCTGTGTAGCGGGTCTTTTTCTTTTTTCTTGCATGTTATGACCAGCTATTTAGCGGGTCTTTTTCTTTTTTCTTGCATGTTATGACCAGCTGTTTAACGGGTCTAAAAAAAAATTATATGACCAGCTGTATAGCGGGTCTCTCTCTTTTTCTCTTATTATATGACCAGCTGTGTAGCGGGTCTTTATCTGTTTTGCTCGAGGACTAGCAAAATGTAAGTGTGGGGGAATTTGATAAGCACGAAAGTGCGATGCTTTTTCACCCATAATTACATTAGCTAGGCCTCATTTTATTGCTAATAAACTTGTTTAAAGTCTTTTCAAGGAAGTAAGTTCTTATGGAGAAATCAGCTCGAAAAGTGGTTTTTGGACCTCAGAAAAGTACTAAAGACACCCCAACTTTGGATAAGAGCACCCCCGAAAATATCCCAGAAGAATTGATAAAGGCACCCAAGAGTTTTTCACTATTTACAGCCCAAAAATACTCTTTGTACTCCACAAATTACTATTCGCACCCCAAGAATTGCTAAATGTACCCCAAATTGCTAAAGAGACGCTGGCTTTGGATAAGGGGCAGTCATCTTCTTCGTTTGAATTTTGAATTTGGGCGGGAATATGGCTGCATAATTAGGGTTTGATAATTGAAGTGGTTTCACTGAGACTAAAGCGCTGCAATTGAATAGGCATCTTCTCTAAGCCTAAACAGGCCTGGTATGGTCGCTTTACTGGATCAAAATTGGCTAGAATGGTGATTTAAAGCAAACAGATTGAATTATATTTTGGCGGGAAATAATTACAAAGGAAGAACAAAGTTAGGGTTTGCGATTTGAGCTAGTTTCAGTGAGACTAAAGGGCTGGAATTAATTGGGTTTATCCATGTGGTCTAGAAAGGGATGGTATATGTGTTGGTTTCGATTCAGCTGGGCTTTATACTCAGATTCAAAACAAAACAGAGAGAGTTATTTCTGCAGTATTCCCTGGATTTGGTTCGCATGAGTTGTACACGGATTTGGTTGCTGATTTGACCTGGAATAACCCTGTTACGCAATAACAGGAAAGGTATGTGTCCTGGAAACGAAAAGTAAGGAAAGATTACGTGCAAGCACATGAAACATGGGAACAAGATGTTCTCGGTTATTTTCTGCACTATTTTTGGGAAATTGTTACATGGTTGTAGCTTGTTTATTCTTGTCTGAGAAGAGGAGGGAACGTGTGGGATCATGTTATCCAGAGAAGACATCATGGAGGAGATAAAGAAGGAAGTTAAATCCCGTGAATGGAAAAACAATAATACCGAGTTATGACGAGATTATGTGGAGTTATGAGGATTTAATCTCGCTCCAATTGGGTATATAAAGGCTGCTGGAATCACATAAGTGGATATGGAGAGTTAGGGGTGAGGTTCTGGTTCGTATAAGAAGTTACAGACGAGTTCTACATTTTCAGGGAAGAAGAAGACTATTTAACGTCCACGGACTGTCGCAGAGAACTGTCTTTTATAAGAAGTACTCGTAACAGTCAGTTTGGCACGCTTATTTTGAACTTGCAACAACTCATATAACTGTGATATCTGGAACGCCAATAAAGCATTGCAGATCACTGTATTATTACTCTTCTTTAATATAAACACCTTTTTGAGCTATGAATCCATATTTTGAGCGTGTTTCCAACCTAATGTGCTAAACCCCAATACTGAGAAAATGGATGAAGCCGAATTTTATACATGAGAGAATTTATTTTTATTCTTTTTATGACTTTTGCACTTATTTTTAATTGATTTATGATTTGAATTAATTAGTTATTATTTTATTTGATGGGTCATGCTTTCTTAAATGTTTTGATGTCCCACAATTTATAACTAATATTTTGAGAATCTACCTTGGGAAAAATAAGAGTCGATGTTATTTTATTTATTGAGCGATAATTGCTGAAGAATAAATAATTGAGCCTTATGTTATGAATTCGGTGGAATCCTAGTCCCAGTAACTCTCGCTTTTGCTTATATTTTTATTTCATTAAATCTTTAAATTTAATCTTCACAAATCTTAGAGTTCGGATCTTATTTACTACAACAACTTTGAAACCCATCACTTAACTGTAGGCGGTATTGGAACACTAATAGCTTTGGAGTTATGCATTCCAAAACGACGAAGAACCTTCTCAAGATAGGATTTCTGAGTAAGACATAACTTCACCTTAGATCTATCTCGAGTAATCTCCATACCCAAAATCTTCTTAGCCGGACCCAAATCCTTCACCTCAAACTCTAAACTCAACTGTTTCTTCAAAACATTAATTTCTGACTTGCTCTTGAAAGTTATGAGCATGTCATCCACATAGAGTAAAAGATAAACAAAATTTCCATCAGGAAACTTCTTAAAATACACATACTGATTGTACTCACTTTGAGTATACTTCTGCTGCAACATAAACGTATCAAACCTCTTGTACCATTGTTTTGGTGATTACTTTAAACCATACAATGATTTCTCAAGTCGACACACATAATCTTCCTTACCAGCAACTTCATAACCAATGGGCTGTGACATATAAATGTCTTCCTCCGATCTCCATGAAAGAAAGAATTCTTGACATCTAATTGCTCGAGCTCTAAGTAAAATTGTGCCACAAATGCTAAAAGGACTCAGATAGAAGTGTGTTTAACAACTGAAGAGAAAACTTCATTATAATCCACACCTTCCCCTTTGTGCATATCCCTTAGCCACTAACCTTTCTTTATATCGCACACCACTAACGATGCCCTTGGAATATGGAATTCCATCATATACCGTATAGACCCACTTGCACCCAATCCTCTTTCGACCCTTAGGAAACTTAACAAGTTCCCAAGTGCGATTCTTGTGAAGAGACTTCATCTCCTCATCCATGGATATTTTCCACTCAACGACATGAGTATTACTCATTGCCTCCGCAAAGGTAAATGACTCATCCTCAAAAACAGATAATGCGTGAGACACATACTCATCAAAACCATAACGTAATGGTACACATATCTCACGTTGAGATGTCAAGGACGGAGTATTCACAACTTGTTATTGTGTAGATTCCTCACTAGACCTCAAACTCAACTTCATCTTCTACAAGAGTTTCTTTTTCTTCTTGTATAGTAGATGAACTAGGAACCCTTTGCTCCACATCATCTTCAATACCGCTATTGCTCTCAATTTCAATTTAAGAGTCCCAACCTGTGAACTTCTTTGAATCAAGCATCACTTTCTCATTAAAGGTCACATCACGACTAATTATGAACTTATTCAATTCTGGACACCATAGACGATATCCTTTCATATACCTAATGGATAACCTAAGAAAATTTCTTTCTTAGCCCTAACACCCAACTTATCTTCTTTAACATTAAAATAGGCTGGACAACCAAACAACCGTAAATTAGAATAGTTCACGGGATTAACAGTCCATACCTCCATAAGTGACTTACACTTAATAGTTGTTGATGATGATCGATTCACTAAATAGAATGTCGTATTAAATGCTTCAGCCCAGCAAATCTTGTCTAATTAAACTTGCGTTTGACAACATGCATTGTGCTCTCTCAAGTAACGTTCGATTCATTCTCTCCACTACTCCATTTTGTTGTGGTGTACCCTTGGTTGTGAAGTGCCTAACGATACCTTGTTCCTCACAAAACTCCTTCAGTGGGTCATCGATGCATTCACCGCCATTAATGGAATGTATCTTCTTAACCACACGACCAAGTTGCTTCTCTACCATTGTCTTCCACTTCTTAAACACCTCGGTGACTTCATTATTATGTTTTATGGTGTAAGGCTAAACTCTCCTCGTAAAGTCATCGATAAAGGTCACAAAACACCTAGCACCTCCCTTAGAAATTGTACGAGAGGGACCCCAAACATCCGAATGGATGTAATTTAACATACCTTGCGTGTGGTGTACATCGGTACCAAAACTTCTCCTACTGTAGTTGCAGGAAATCCTACACTACACCCCTCACAAGAATCTATACAATCAGATCATTTTAGGATGAACAATTGTAATTTTTATTGATTAAACTCTTAAAATGTTTACAATGTGAAAATGGAAATCAGTTAAAGAATTACAATCACTCTAAACTTTCTCTCTCTTAATGACTTGCCCAACACTCGAAAAAAGATCTCTCCATCAACAGACCTGTTCAACTCTTTATATAGGGTATTACATAGTGGATGACAGCTAAGCTGTCCTTTATTTTCGGGAATGACTTGCGAAATATCGCAAGTGTACAAATATATAATCTCGCAACTCTCCTAGATCTCGTTAGGTCTTCACATCTTTCTCGTTTTTTGGCTGTCGTCATTCATTGCGTCATTTATATTACTCATCTGCGACACCTTCGCAATGTTGTCGTTTATTGATCTCGCAAGGTATTGATGTCGCGATATTCTGATCCTACATCTTGCCTCTTCTCATGTCTTCTCTGCGAATAAGAGAATGTCATGAGAACTAGTATTTTGAAATGCTGCATCCATTTGTTTTTCATCAATTTTTGCCGACAAGATTCCGTGAATTAGGGATGACCGCTTACACGTGTCTAAAATTTCCCCTTTTTACCGGCATATTTAATGCTATCCGGTTACCCTTTTCTTGTCTATTTAAGGAGGAGTTCCTTATGAAAGTGTTTCTTTTCTTTTACTTCGTCTTCTTCATCCTCTCGCAACCTTTTACTCTTTGTTTTTCTTCCTCAAATTCTTCTCATCATCTTTCTCGCTATTGTTCTTCCGCACATCTGTTCTCATCTCTTTTCTACTACTGTTTCTATGGAGACATCAAGGTTTGTTAATTTTGCTGAATTTGATCTTTTTGTGATTGATCTCTCCTATTGAAGTTGTTTTATTTTGACATTGTTCTTCTTTTAATGATTCCCCTGTTGTTTTCGTTTTAGTAAGAACAAATCTAACACCAAGTTCACCGTTTTGGACCCTACTGTCTCCGTGGGTTCGCAACCGAAAATCGCTGTTACTAAAAGAAAATCTGCGAATAGCAAGGTATTTAAGAAACATTTACTCTTCTAATAACAATATTGTTGCCTCTGTTTCTTATTTAACTTGTAATTCGCATGATGACAAAAATGTTGATAAATCCCCTAAGAAACCTCGCCGTTCTAAGCATGTTGCATCTTCTATTTCCTTTCCTTCATTCAAGCTCAAAACTCCTCCTGCAGTATCTTCGCAGGATAAACCCTCTTCGCTTGCGATATCTTCGCAGGATAAATCAATTCCTCCTTCGCAGGATAAACCATCTTCTCCTGCGATATCTTCGCAGAATAAATCAATTACTCCTCCTATTCTCGCCATCTCTGAAAATGCCACTGTCGATATTCCTGAATTTTCCATCAATGAAGTTCCTCAAGATGGACCCCTTTCTACTTTTACCATTAATGCCTCTGTCTCACCCCCACTCATTAATCTTCATCAAATTTCTTCTTCTGGCATTTCAATGACCAAGGATGACTCAATTCTTCCTTCTTCTCCCACCATTACCTCTTCATCTGGGTCTATCCATGTTACCAAAGAAAACCTGGAGGGGATGGATGTAGCTTTCAAAGTTTTATCAGACATCATGAATGATGTCAAGAAGACCTCCATTGATCCCCTCAGGTTTAGCGTTTGCGAGTCTTTGAGTAAATATTTCAGTTCTGACAAAATATCGCAAATGTCTTTAGAACAAGAAGTTAAGATATTGAAGAATAATCTTCAAAACATTTCGCTGGATCGTGATAATCTTAGCAAGAAGAACGAAGAATTAAAAGGTATTAATTCTCCTCCCCACCTTTTTTTTTTTTTTTTTTTTTTTTGAAGACCTTGTTCACCTTTCAAGCTTTAAACCAGAAACGAAAAATGGAGATATATCAGTTGGAATCTGTCATTGAAGAAACTCGAATGGATAGAGATGTTTGGATGGAGAAATATAACCAGTTAGATAATCTTCATACATACTTTGTTGATCAAATAGATAATCTTACCCAAGAGAATGTTCACTTAGTTCAGAAGCAAGACTCGTTGAATAATGAATTATCTCATCTCTCTTATTCTTTGAGTAAATCTAATTTGGAGTTGGAAACCTTATCAGATGAGAATGGAACTCTATCTCAAGAGAAGCGAGTTTTGTTAAACAAGATGGCGATTGCTTCGCAACAGCTTGATGTCTGTCAGAAAATATGTAATGAACAGGAACAATCTCTCTGTTCGCTGAGAAGTAAACTTCAAGAAGTCACTGTTGAGAGGGATAAACTTATTTAGGGTAGAATAACTTTAAGTGTGAAGACCAGCCAACTGAAAGACCAATATTCCAAGTTAAAAGAATCCTATTCTTCTCTTGTTAAGGAAAATAACTTGCTTGTTTCCAACGAAAAGAGTTTGCGCTCTCGATTAAAAGGTTTGGTTGGAGATAATTTTGACAATGCTATGGATCACTTGGAGAATAGTTGCTTGGCTTTGACCCAACATCTTATTTCTCAAAAGGAAGGTAGTCATAGAAATTGACTGCCTCATCTATTCTTCCTTTATCAAGTCTTCAAATCTTTTGTCTATATAACTCCTTTTGTTCTTTGTTTTTGCAGAGTCTGAGAGAGATCTTCGTTCCTCCCTTTCTATTCTGTAGTCTAACTATGCCAAGATTCGCAAGGAGAATTCGTTACTTGTTTCTACTCTTGCTAAGTCTCGCGACCGGGATGAAAGAAGATTAGATTATCTTACTCATTCTAAAGACATCCAGAGTAGAAATCACCAGAGGGCACTCCTTCACCAATTTCATCTCAAAGCAGAAGTCATCGTGAATAATATACTATTGTCCAAATCTCTCGACCCTGTATCTATCGAACCTCTGGAAGTTGAAGAGGATGAAATCCCTAATTTTCCTGATAGTGATTATGAGTACAAAAGTGGCGAGGATGTCGCGAATGAAAAGGCGATCCCCTCTAACAATGAAGCTGTCAATAATGACCCAAGTGAAGAGGGTTCTGGCGAGAATCAACCAACTGGCGAAAATGTGAAAATTGTTGAAGCTGATAAAATTGTTGAAGAGTGTTTCACATCTCCTGCTGGAGAAAGGAATGATGTAGAGAGTTAAACTTTTTTTATAATTTTGTATTTTCTAGCTTCTTTATCTTCATAACTTTTTCCATAAGATGCTTTTCAATTCTTTCTGAAGTGCACTTTTTGATAAGAAAGATTGAGTCTACTGTTGAACAATTCTCTTATTTCCTCTTACTATCTTATGAATGACTTTTTTTTGTGGTTTTGCTTATATTCAAAGGATTAAGCAAGTCGTTCTGAATTAATATTTGCAAGTTCAGTCTCGCAAGCTTGTTCGCTTACTCTTTTTGTGTGGTCTTATTTTGCCTTCCTAGTTAAAGGTCTTATTTTGCCACCCCTCGTTATTGCGACAAAATCGCAGGACGTCTATACACTTTCATGTAAAGACCCATTGATCTTGCCTTATTATTTTCTCAGTATTATTGCCTCTACAGGATGTTTTCGTTGTGACAATATGACAGGCCTAGAAGTTCTTGCGAATTTAAAGCCCCATGACATTGTCGTCTTGCGACGAAATCGCATGACGTCTTTACACTTTCATGTAAAGACCCATTGATCTCGTCTTATCCTCGCGTTAGTATTATTGCCTCTTCAGGATCATCGCACAAATATGACAAGCCTAAATTTTTCTTGCGAAAATTGAGCCTCATGACATTTGCGTCTTAAGACACTTATCAGCTCCCTAATGGAGGGTGCCGCCCTTATCATCTCCCTGGTTGCCCCTTCAAGGAGGCGTACATCGGCCATACAAGACTAGCTCGTCCCATCCGGTCTTAACAACAACCAGTTGTTTTCGCAGCCTCTTATCCCTTATACCTATAGGGCTTATGGTTACGATACTGCACCCTAAGTTGAGTTTTCTTCGGGCCGAGTGCAGCATGTGCCAAGACTTGCCAAGAATGGCCGAGACACTTCAAATGCCCCAGACACTCTTGGCTCAACCGTGTACCTCGGCGCCTTGGTCATACACTGACTCCTTGGAAGAGACCCTCGGTCGTCCAACCAGGGTATAACCTTATATATATAGTTGGAAATCCAAGGTATCTCCCCAGGATGGGCTTTATTGACCCCAAATTTCCATGACTCGGGTTCCAGGAGGTGTAACCTTTTCCCCGAGCCATGTCAAGAGATACCCCCTTATATGACGCACTTTAGGTCTTACATTTGCCTCTTGCGAAATATCATTCGCGAACTAGGGTGTACGCCATAAAGGTTCGTCCCGTTTGTATAAATCATTCATTTTTGATTATCTCTTGTTATTTTGTTTGCGAGATATTCGCACATTCCTTCTTTATTTTATGCAATTTCGGAATCATTCTTTTGCAAAAACTTTTATATGAATTCATTTCACTTTATCCATTCAATACTTCGCAGTCTAATCTTTTCCCACAATCTTTTATGGGTAATATCTCTTCAGATATAATCTATTACATGGTCTATCCAATCTGTGGCCCATATCTTTGCCCTCGGGATCCATCAATCTATATGCCCCTGTTCCAACTATATCCTTAATGATATAAGGTCCATCCCATTTTTTCGCTAGCTTGCCACCACTTTCTCGCTGATATGCTGGCGTTTCTCTTAATACTAGATCGCCTGGTTGAAATTCTCGTGTCTTGACACGTTTGTTATATTCTCTGGCTAATCTTCGTTGATAATTCTCCATATGTTGTAGTGCTCTTTCTCTTTTCTCTTCTAATTCATCTAGCTTGATTAAAATGTTACCCGCACTAAGATTTTTCTCCCAAGCTTCTTTCTTTGTGGTTGGAATCATAACTTCTGTTGGAAGTACAACTTCAACTCCATATGTTAAACAAAAAGGTGACATTCTCGTAGCTTCTCGCCTGGTTGTATTGTAAGCCCATACTGCATTATGCACTTGTTCACACCATGCTCTATTATGTCCTTCTAACTTCTTCTTCAATATGTCTGCGATTGTTTTGTTTGTTGCTTCTGCCTGTCCATTAGCTTGCGGGTATAAAGGAGTTGATTTCCCACATTTTATCAGAAACGCATTAAGCAACAGTTCTATATTTTGTCCTTCAAATTGTTTCTCATTGTCAGATACCAACTGTGCGGGGATTCCAAATCTGCATATAATATTCTCGAATATGAAGGTAAAGATATCTTTATCGCGAATGTGTTGTACCGCTTTTACTTCTGCCCATTTTGTGAAATAATCTGTAGCGACAATTAGATATCTTCTCTGCCCTGTTCCTGGTAAAAATGGTCCCACAATGTCTAAACCCCACTTTCCAAAAGGCCATACACTTGTTGAAGAATTTAATGGTGCCCCAAGTGCATGTATTTTCTTTCCGTGCCTTTGGCAATCTTCGCAACGCCTTGATATTTGTTTCGCATCCTCATGCATATACGGCCAATAATAGCCTTGCATTTTTGCCTTATGTGCTAAAGATCTTCCGCCACTGTGATTGCCAGCATCCCCACTGTGCAACATCTTTAATATTGTTTCTCCTTCTCTTCGTGTTAAACATCTAAGCGAGGGTCCATTAAAGGATCTTCAGTACAATACCCCATCTCTTAGTTCATAATTTGTTGCACGGCTTTTTAATTTGTGTGTCTCTAATTTGTTTCTTGGTGTTTCCCCTTTCATCAGATATGCATGAAGTTCTGCTCTCCAATCTTCATCGCAGAGCATTTGTGTTCCATCTTTTATTAGCATCACATATGTCTCTTGCTCTTCCTCTTTATTAATTGATGGTGATAGAAGTGTCTGTATTTTTATGCATCTCGCACTGGATCCATCATCATACTTGATATAAAGGCAAGAGCATCTGCGAGTCTATTATCTCTCCTTGATATATGTCTCCATTTTATTTTTGGTATCTGTATTGACAACTCTTCGACAAGTTTCTTGTACTTTTTCAAAGATGGTTCATTTGTAGTATATTCTTCTTTTATTTGGCGAATAGCTAATTGTGAATCACCGGTGATTCTCACATTTTCCAACTTCATTTCTATTGCGAATCGCAAAGCATGTATTATAGCTTCATATTCTGTTTCATTGTTGGTAGATGCAAACTCCAATCGAAAGAAAAAGCTATTTTATTGCCTTCCGGCGAAATCAAAATGATCCCAACTCCGTTGCCTTCCCCATTTGACGATCCATCTACCAATATTTCCCATCTGTTTGGCTCGGTTAACAAATCTTTTGGATCTCCATGGTCTTCTTCTATATCCATCATTTCTTCCACTTGCTTCATCCTCTTCCAAAGGAAACTCGCTAAAAAGTCTTCAACAACTTGTGATTTTGGTGAAGATAGTATTTCATATTTGAGTTTGCAATGACTTACTTGAGCATTCCATCTCTCAACCCTTCCCGACCTTTTGAATTTTTCATTACCGACTCAATCGGTACTTTTGTCATTACCTTAACTGTGTGTGCTTGGAAGTATATGCGAAGTTTAAATGTTTGCATAAACTAATGCCAAAATTAATTTTTCAATTTTTGAATAATTCCTCTCCGCGGCATTGAATGTTTTTTGCTGATGTAATAGATTGGCTTTTCCACTCTGCGTCTATTCGCATAATATCGCACTTAGTGCATGCGAGGTTGTCGCAAGGTAGATTAATAATTCCTCCCCTGGTTCTTCTTTTTGTAAAATTGATATATCCATTAGATGTTCTTTTATTCCTTGTAATGCTTTCTAACATTCATCGGTCCATCTAAATTTCGCTCCCTTTTTGAGTATGTTGAAAAAATGCTTACATTTGTCGGATGATCGCGAGATGAATCTTCCTAGCGAAGCTAATAGTCCATTTAACTTCTGCACATCTTTTACCGTCGCTGGTGTTGGCATATCGCGAATCGCTTGTACTTTCTCTGGGTCAACTTGTATTCATTCTTTTGATACAATGTAACCTAAAAATTTTCCTGATACAACTCCAAAGGTACATTTTTCTGGATTTACTTTGATGTTGAAATGCCTCATTTGTTCAAAAATTTCCCTCAAATCCTGTACATGGTATTTTGCTTCTTTACTTTTTATTAACATGTCATCCACATATACCTCTAGTGTTTTGTGTATCCATTTTGCGAACACCTTTTCTACCATCCTTTGATATGTTGCTCCAGCATTTCGCAGACCAAATGGAATTTTTGTGTAACAGTATAAACCTCTTGGAGCAAAGAAAGCAGTATGTTCTTCGTCTTCCTCAGCAAACAGATTTTGATTGTAGCCTTTGTATCCATCAAGAGATGATATCCTTTCATTTCCTGCCGCTGATTCGACCATTTGCGGAATATCTGGCAAAGGAAAGCTATCTTTTGGACACGCTTTATTTAGATCAGTAAAATCTATGCAAATTCTTATCCCTTTTTTCTTCTTTGGGACCACGACCATATTTGCTATCCATTCGGGATATTTTGCTTGTCTAATGATTCCTGCGTCTAGCATCTTCTGCAATTCGGGATGATATGTTGTTGCGATTTTTCTAATTCTTTGTTTGAATGGTCTTGCATTTTTGTCAATCTCCAATTTATGGCACGCCACCGATGGATCTATTCCAGGCATTTCATCCATATCCCATGCGAAAATGTCTTTGTAATCTCGCAACAAATCAACAGTTCTTCTTTCTTCATATGCTTCCATCTTAGTCCCAATTTTTAACATCTTGGGTTCTTCTTCTTCAGTTCCGACGTTCACTTCCTTTGTCAATTCCACTGCAACGTAACTGGCCTTTAGTTCTCCCATAGGCGTTGGTCCTTTCACTTCCTTCGCAAACTCATTCTCTTCTTCCGAGATTTCGCTAGGTATTCCTTTTCCTTCTTTTGCCCTTATCATATAAATTTTAAATTCTTCTTCCTTTTTTGCTGCTTTTTCCATCTTTTTGTGATTTTTTCGCTTTTTCACCTGTTCTTCATAATGTTTTACCTCGATTTGATAATACATCCTTCCTTTATCAGTATCTCCCTTGATCTCGCCAATCCCATTTGGCATTGGGAATTTGATACATTGATGAAATGTTGAAGCTACATCTTTAATTGCATGTACCCATGGTCTTCCCAACAACACGTTGTACGGCGATTCCATATCCACTATACATAATGTCACCTGTGTTTCAATTTCTCCTAACAGAATTCGTAATTTTATCTCCCCTTTAGGCTTTGTTATAGATTTACCGAAACCATGGATATGATATGTTGGGCAAATCATTTCTTCATCTTCGTACCCCAATTTTTTGTAAGCATGGTAAAACATGATACTCACTAAACTCCTTGTATCCACCAAAGTTCTATTTATCGCCATTCTTCCACTGCTTTTGTTGGTTCTCCTCCTTCCTTGTGTGTGCTTATCGTAATAACTAGTGGTGATGTGTGATTTAGATTCTCTCTTGATATCTCTGCTGCTGTGAATGTTATCTCTTGTTTTTCCCAATCTTTCAAAGGCGATGTCTTCTCCATTGTTGCAATCTTCTTTCCTTCAAAATCTCGTTTATGTATTCTTCCTCTGATATTTTCATGGAATTCATTAATCATTGTTTTTGCAATTAAACCGTTCTCCATATTTTCATTACATTCTTTAGTTTTAAACTTCTCTACTTCATTTGATTTAACATTTTGTTTCCTCATTTTCTTGATTTGAATGATTTTAATTATAATCTTTTATCTTCAATCTTCCATCTTCAATCTTCAATCCCTGTTTCTAGCGCCAATATGTAGTTGCAGGAAATCCTACACTACACCCCTCACAAGAATATATACAATCAGATCATTTTAGGATGAATAATTGTAATTTTTATTGATTAAACTCTTAAAATGTTTACAAGGTGAAAATGGAAATCAGTTAAAGAATTACAATCACTCTAAACTTTCTCTCTCTTAATGACTTGCCCAATACTCGAAAAAAGATCTCTCCATCAACAGACCTGTTCAACTCTTTATATAGGGTATTACATAGTGGATAACATGACTAAAGTTGTCCTTTATTTTTGGGAATGACTTGCGAAATATCGCAAGTGTACAAATATATAATCTCGCAACTCTCCTAGATTTCGTTAGGTCTTCACATCTTTCTCGTGTTTTGGCTGTCGTCATTCATTGCGTCATTTATATTACTCATCTGCGACACCTTCGCAATGATGTCGTTTATTGATCTCGCAAGGTATTGATGTCGCGATATTCTGATCCTACACCTATATTGCTTCCCGAAGATACAATGCTCACAAAAATCAAGCTTGAAATCCTTCTCACCACCAAGCAAGTCTTTACTACATATCTTTCTCACTCATATGCCCAAGACGCATATGTCATATATAAACCCGTTGACTCCACCTGTTTCTTAATCAATTGATGTGAAACCATATATAGCTCCACCATAAATTATATCTCATGGTAAAAAATATAAATTACCATGTCTTTCACCGGTCATCTTCAAACTACCATCGTAGAATACCTTCAAGAATCCATATTCAGCAACATACTTATATCTAAGAGATTCAAGTACTCCTAACGAAATCAAACTCTTCCTAAAATCTGGAACATGTCTAAGCTCTGAAAGTGTTGACGAACCTGTACCGTACCAACACTAACTGTTTTGCAGGCATTAGAATTACCCATCATAACAGTACCACCATTCACCTCTTTATAAGTGGTGAAAAAAATCCTTAGTAGGACACATATGATACGAAGCACTGGAATCAAGCATTCAATCATCATTGAGATAACTCTTTGATGTAACAGTTAACACTTCCTCGTCAAAAGCACACATTGGGTCTTCTAAAGCTGCCTTCAGCAACCGAAGCAACAATATCTTTCAAACCTGATTTCTTACGTTTCTCATCTCTTGCCTTAATATTGAGACAATCAACCCTAACATGACCAGTTTTTCGACAATAGTACACTCAATATCGCTCTTTTTGAAATGATTCTTTAGCTTTGACTTCTTATTACCGATAGGTGTAGAATACACCGTATTTACTATATAGAGTTTATGCTTTCTTTGCTATTTTTCTTGTAAATTATGTACTTTACGCTCGTTTTGAATTTTGTATCTACTTTGGAGTCACACGGAGGAAAAGAAGAAGAAATTATCCAATTTGAGCAAAAGGGCAAAATTGACATTTGATGGGCGAACACTATCTGGAGCCAAGTCATGGTTAGGTGGCAACTCTGTTTTGGAGGAGTACTAAATACAGCCGACCCAAAGTTAAGGGGCTGTCATCTGGTTAACCCTTAGTAGTGACCGGATGCTGAATATCCGTCCCAATACTTATACCTAAATCAGTCGAGAAGATATTATCTTCTCCTCTTTCCTCTCTTTCACCAGAAACTGAGAAAAGGAAAGCATCCATGACTGCTAATAAAACCGAGAGAAGAGAGGGATCGATGATGGTTTGGGGCTGAAATCGAATCAAGAACAGAGATGAGTTCGAATTGATTGTGCTGCTGTTGAAATCGAGAGCCAGAGATCAAGAAATCGACGATGAATTCAAGTTAGGGTTTGATTCAAGATTGAATCTGGCAGCGAGAGATGATGGTGTTGTAAATGGAATTGATGGGTTTCGATCTAAAGATGTTGCGGTCAAGATTCAGTGAATTGAGACGCTGATGGGGTTTGTGGATTGGATATCAAGATGAAGATGGTTCTGTGAAATTACAGATGGAGAAATAAGAGATCGATGATGATCTCTGGTGAAGATTAAAGAGGTGTAGAAGAAGATGGTATTGCCGCTGTTGTTAGATGGGTTTATGGTTAATTTGGGTTTGCTGTAATACTCAAAGAACATACATGTGAATTTGGGTTCAACCTGTGAGAGATGGGATTTGTGAATCGAGAAGAAGAATGAGCTGCTAAATGATGAATTCAAGCTAGGGTTCGATTAGATGACGATGATGTTTCTGATATGAAATTGAGAAATTATTGCAGCTGTAAATGGAATCGAGAGAAGCAGATGGAAATTTGATTGAACTGCGATTTGAAGCTGATGCCGTTAATGGTGTTGTTGATGCTCAGGAAATGGGATTCAGATCCAGACAAAGAAAGAGGGTAGTTGTGTGCTCGAGAATGATTGTGAAAGAATGAAGAGCACAACAGATATGGGTAGTTGTCTGAGGTGTTGTGAGATTCAACTCAACCGTGAGAAATAGACAGAGATTGAACAGCGAAATGGTATGTTGTTAAAGGAAGAGATGGTAATGAATTGTAGTTTCTGTTGCTGCTGATTCTAAACTGAGATTGGTGTTGAAGCTGATGAGTGAAGCAGAAGAAGAATGAATGTATGAATGAAATTGCTTAGATGAATGCTAGTTTCTTAACAGGATTGGAGCTAAAGAGAGGCCTGAACTTGGCCGGGAAATGTCCTGTAAACAGCCGAAACTCGGCCGATTTTATATTCCGACGAGTCGACTCGGTGTCGGCGATGATCGATCCAGACTAGTCCGATGACCGATCCAAATCAGCTGAGTAAGACCATTTAGCTAACTAGGCAGTGACTCGTTCTTTGACAAGTGTGTCGACTACTCCTTCCCTTGACCCATTGATCGACGAAGATGTTAGTTTGTGATTAATTCTAATCAGACTGATGACGGAATATTCCATTCCCAGTGATGAGAATCTCAGGCGACCGGCGGCGACATTTCAGGCCGATTTCCGGTGATCCCAGGATTTCTCCGGCGATTCAATATGTGCAGAATTTTGTGAAGAGTATTCTAGACTCATGGGTGTGAAGACTTGAGTTTGGAATTGGATGGAGAATTTGGTTCAAATTTGGAAAGAGAAGATGGAAGATTTGAGAAAGCCTTGAACTTGGAAATTGAATTATTATGGAATGAGGATTCTATTCCTTGGAAGATTTGGAGAACATTGAAGCCTATAAATAGAGAAGTTCTCTACAAACTTTGACACACCTTTTTACACACACAACACTTGTGTTTTTACTTGCTTCTCAAAATTCTTCTTTTAATTATTTGTGTGAACTTGAAAAATTCTCCTTTTAATTATTTGTGTGAATTTCAAAAACATGAGTAGCTAATTTAAAATTGATTGAGGATGAATTCCTAGTTCTTAATATATGATTTGAGTTTTGTTTTCAATTCTATCTTGAAGTTTTTTACATGATTATCGTTTGTTTTTACTAATAGGAATGTTTATTCATTTATGATTGATTGATAGATTGTTTGGGTGGCCAACTAAATTAATTTGTTAATTGATCTAAAGCTAGTGAAAGTTAGGGGATAAGTAATCGTTTCTTGACTCTTTACATAAGTAGCAAACACGAGACCTTGCGGAGGGATTCCGTGGAACAATTGTGTGTGAAAACAACGTTAGCAAGTAGACCTTGATCTAAGAGTCTAACTACTAATATCAACCTAATAAGTTCATAAATCTTAATGCGTTTATTTAAATTACATCTTGAGTGATCTAATACTAGGTGGTTTGGTAAATAGAATCCGGTAGTCGAGAACTTCCGTATCCGGTGATATAAGGGATTTAGGGGTTTAGCACTGATCTAGTTGCTTTACCTACGGTTGGTGATAATCTGTGACTAATAAAAAGTGGAAAAGAACATAACTTGAATCATTGTTTTGCAATAAAGAAGGATTCCTTGATCTTGTCTCTCTTATTGATTTCAACTTTAACTTTGAATTGCTTTGTTTATTTTCTTTTGCTTTATACATCCCCCCTTTTTGTGACAATTTTACAACTAAAAACTCTTGCTCCTCGTGGGAACGAACTTAACTACCACCATATTACTTGTTAATTGAGTGGAAAAATATTCACTAATTTGTTGTGGTTGCGACACGCATCAAATTTTGGCGCCGCTGCCGGGGAGCAACGGAAGATTTTAGTTGTTTTTATTTTTCTTTTTGCTTTATTCTTGCTTTGTTAGATTCTATACCGTATCTAACTTAGTTTTTGAGAATCTTGTTTCAGGTGCTATATCTTTGGTGAATGCTTAAAGAGGGCAGACCGAGTCCAATACGTCTTCGATCCGGCACTCAACTAAAGGATTTCATTCGAGCGGTTAAAACTCCACTTCCTCCTTCTTCATCAAGTGAGTTCGCAGATTCGGACATAGAAGAAGAAGCAATGGCTGATCGTATACTCAAGGACCTAGCTTCTCACAGGCTTGATACACAACAATGGTGTATCCAAACTAACTCAACCTTCGAGATCAAGCCGGGGTTGATTAGAGAGTTACCAAAGTTCCATGGCATGGTGAATGAAGACCCAAACAAACATCTTATGGACTTCTATACCATAGTTATGGCTATGCTTCCACCGGAGACTAATGCGGATGGAACAATGTTGAAAGATTTCCCGTTTTCTTTGGCGGGCAATGCTAAGGAATTGTTGTATTATTTTCCTTCCGGAAGTATCACAACATGGAATGGGATGAAGAATCTTTTCCTCGAGAGATATTTTCCCGCATCAAAAGCCACTCAAATTCGCAAGGAGATTTGTGGGTTGAAGCAACATGTGGGAGAGTCGTTGTATGAATGTTGGGAGCGATACAAGAGATTGGTGGCAAGCTGTCCACACCATCAATTCAGTGATGTTATGATACTCCAATACTTCTACGAATATCTCCACCCAAGTGATCGATCTCTTCTTGACGCCGCGGGTGGTGGTGCACTAATGAACAAGACTTTGACCCAAGCTAGAGAGTTGATTGAAAGTATGGCTGCAAACTCGCAACAATTCTACACAAGAGAAGAACCAATGGCTAGGCGAGTGCATGAAGTTAGTGATTCATCATCACACCTTGATAAAAGGATGAGTAACATGGAGATAATGATTCAAAGGATGGCCGCGATAATTATTCCGGATGATGAGACCGAACAAGTAAATGCTTTATATCCAAATCAAAGGCCAAGGTACGATCCATACTCCAATACCTATAATCCCGGTTGGAAGGATCATCCTAACTTTAGTTATGCAAACAAGCAAGCGGCGGCTCCTAATCCATATGCACAACAAGGTAGTTTCCAACAATCACGCTTCCAACCTCAACAAAAATTTCAACCACAACAAGTCAAGGAGCGTGATTCTTCGAATGATGACAAGCTCAATGCGTTAATGCAAGGCATGCAAGGTCTTACTTCTATGTTACAAGAAAGCCAACAAAAGAATGAATCGGCCATCAAGGATTTACAAAATCAAATGGGACAATTGGCGACCAATGTGAACCTATTGAAATCTCAAGCATCCACAAAGCTTCCTTCACAACCATTTGTGAATCCAAGAGAGAATGTTCATGCGGTTAATTTAAGAAATGGAAGACAAGTGGAGGGTTCATGTCATCATGAAGAAGCTAGTGAAGAGGTAGTCAAAGACAAGGAGGAAGCCGCACCAAAGGAGAATTCAACACCAACCAACCAATCCAAGGAACCGGTTCCTACTTTCACTACTCCACCTCCTTTTCCTAGTCGTTTTGCTAAATCCAAGAAAGAAGCTCAAGACAAGGCACTCATGGATATCTTTAAGAAGATTGAAATCAACATCCCATTCATCGAGGCCATCAAGACAATGCCAAGGTATGCAAAGTTTATGAAGGAATTATGCACAAAGAAGGATAGGTTTCTTGATAATGAAATTACTAAAGTTGGCGAGAGTGCGTCGACTATGCTATTGAAGAAGATGCCTACGAAGTGCACGGATCCCGGTGGTTTTACGGTGCCAATTACCATTGGTACTAAAAGGTTTGAACATGCTTTACTTGACTTGGGAGCTTCCATTAGTGTCATGTCGGCCGAAATATATGACTCCTTGAATCTTGGACCTTTGAAAGAGACAAGAGTTATTATCCAATTAGCAAACAAGTCTAACATATATCCAAAGGGACTTGTAGAAGACGTGCTAGTGCAAGTAAATGAGCTTATTTTTCCGGTTGATTTCTTCGTGGTGGATATGGACAACAATGAGAACCGATCATATACTTCTTTACTTCTTGGGAGGCCATTTATGAAGACCGCAAAGACGAAGATTGATGTTGATAAGGGTACACTCACTATGGAATTCGACAAGGAGATAATACACTTTAACATATTTGAAGCCATGCGCTACCCGAGTGATGTGCATTCCGTTTACTTCATTGATGTGGTTAGTTCATTAGCGCAACAAATGGTGGAATTGAGTCAAGAGTGGTGTTGCAAAAGAGCATTGAATTGGACATCCACGGATTGTCTAACTTGGATGTTGAAATATCCAAGGAATTAGTGGAGATGTGTGGTTCCTTGGCGACATTGCAAGAAGCTAAAAAGGGTAATGTTTCATGTATTTATTTACCCATGAATGATGAATTACTTTTACCATCTATTGTGAAGGCGCCTAAGCTAGAATTGAAGCCACTTCCGGACCATTTGAAGTATGCTTTCTTGGGAGATGGAGATGAGCTTCCGGTAATTATTGCGAAGAACCTCACACCAGTACAAGAAGACCGTTTGCTTAGAGTCTTGAGAGAGCACAAAACGGCTATTGAGTGGACAATTGCGGACATCAAAGGCATTAGTCCATCCATGTGCATGCATAGGATTCTAATGGAAGAGAACGTGAAGCCGGTACGTGATGCTCAAGTAGGCTTAATCCTCACATGATGGAGGTTGTGAAGAAAGAGATACTCAAATTGCTAAGTGTGGGGGTAATCTACCAAATTTCCGATAGCAAGTGGGTTAGTCCGGTACAAGTGGTACCAAAGAAGTCCGGAGTCACGGTTGTTCGAAATCAAGACGATGAACTTGTTCCTACAAGAGTTCAAACCGGTTGGAGAGTGTGCATTGACTATAGAAAGCTTAATTACGCAACCCGAAAGGATCATTTTCCTTTACCTTTCATTGATCAAATGTTGGAGCGGTTAGCGGGGCATTCTTATTATTGTTTCTTGGATGGTTATTCGGGATACAACCAAATTGTTATTGCACCGGAGGACCAAGAGAAGACCACTTTCACTTGTCCGTTTGGAACGTTTGCATATATACGGATGTCGTTTGGCCTTTGCAATGCGCCGGCTACTTTCCAAAGATGCATGGTAAGTATATTCTCGGATTATGTGGAGCGCATCATCGAGGTATTTATGGATGACTTTAGTGTTTATGGAAATTCTTTTGATAGTTGTTTAAACAACCTTCAACTAGTTCTTAAACGATGCATAGACACAAACCTTGTCCTTAATTGGGAGAAATGTCACTTTATGGTAAACCACGGCATAGTACTTGGTCACATTGTATCCTCTCGAGGGATCGAAGTGGACAAGTCAAAGATTGATTTAATAAGAAACTTACAATATCCCACTTCGGTGAGGGAAATTTGTTCATTTCTTGGCCATGCAGGTTTCTATAGGCTGTTTATCAAGGATTTCTCCAAAATCTCCATGCCGATGTGCAAGTTATTACAAAAGGAGGTGCCTTTTGACTTCAACAAGGAATGCAAGGATGCCTTTGAAAAATTGAAGGCAATGTTGACAAGTGCGCCAATTATCAAATCACCGGATTGGAATCTTCCGTTTGAATTAATGTGTGATGATTATGCGGTTGGAGCCGTTTTGGGTCAAAGAGTGGACAAGTTGTCCCATGTTATCTATTATGCATCTAGGACCCTTAATGATGCACAAATCAACTATTCTACCACGGAGAAGGAGTTATTGGCTATAGTTTTTGCATTGGAAAAATTTCGATCATACTTGGTGGGTACAAAGGTTATTGTGTATTCCGATCATGCCGCACTAAGACACTTAATAAAGAAGAAAGAAGCTAAGCCAAGATTAATCCGGTGGATCCTATTGTTACAAGAGTTCGACATAGAAATTCGAGACAAGAGAGGTGTGGAGAATACCGTTGTGGATCATCTTAGTAGACTTGTTATGTCTCAAGAAGAACTTCCATTACAAGACCGCTTTCCGGACGAACAACTTTTCTCCATGGAAGAATCAACACCTTGGTACGCGGATATAGTGAATTACTTGGTGACAAGAAAGGTACCTAGTACAATGTCTAACTTCCAAAAGATGAAACTTAAGAAGATAGCTAAGCAATATGTGTGGGATGAACCATACTTATGGAAATATGGCGTTGATCAAATAATACGAAGGTGCGTACCTAACTCCGAATTTCAATCCATTCTCTCCTTTTGTCACACTTTTGCTTGTGGTGGCCATTTTGGTTCTAAACGTACCGCTCTCAAAGTTCTCGAGAATGGATTTTATTGGCCCACCTTGTTTGAAGATTCATATGTTTTTTATAAATCGTGTGATAGATGTCAACGAACGGGCAATCTAGGTGCTCGAAATCAAATGCCACTCACACCAATTCTCGCCGTTGAGATTTTTGTTGTGTGGGGTATCGATTTTATGGGCCCTTTTGTCAATTCGAATGGAAACTTTTATATACTTCTTGCCGTGGATTATGTTTCGAAATGGGTGGAAGATAGAGCCACCAAAACTAATGATTCTCGAGTTGTTTGTGATTTTGTAAGAGAAAACATATTCAATAGGCATGGTACACCAAGAGTGGTGATAAGCGATGGAGGCTCACATTTCAAGAAGGCTTTCCACGCTCTCCTCAAGAAGTACAACATAACACACAAAATTGGTACGCCTTACCATCCACAAAATAGTGGACAAGCGGAAATTTCAAATCGTGAGATCAAGCCATTCTTGAGAAAATGGTGAATACCACAAGGAAAGATTGGAGCTTTAAGCTCAACGATGCACTTTGGGCGTATAGAACGGCGTATAAGACACCGATTGGTATGTCTCCATATCGGTTGGTTTATGGCAAGGCTTGTCATCTTCCGGTTGAACTTGAACATAAGGCTTATTGGGCGATAAATAAGTGCAACATGGAGTATGATGAAGCGGGGAAGCAAAGGAAGTTACAACTAAATGAGCTAAAGGAGATACGTAATGATGCTTACGAGAGTGCCCGTATTCACAAGGAAAAGACCAAGCTTTTTCATGACAAGATGATTTCTCGTAAAAGCTTCATAGTGGGACAAAAAGTCCTTTTATATCATTCTCGCCTTAAACTATTTCCTGGAAAGTTAAGGTCCCGTTGGATTGGACCATATGTTGTTACTAATGTTTTTCCTTATGGTGCAGTTGAAATTACTAGTCTTAGAGACAACTCGGTTTCCAAAGTCAACGGCCATAGATTGAAGCCATACTATGAGAACATTGCTTATGTGAATTTGGATGAACTTCCATTTGGAGATTCACTCCCTCTGGAGGAGTAATGTGCAGCAAGAGCTAAGTCGGGCCGTCGACTTTAAAACAAGCGCTTCATGGGAGGCAACCCATAGGTTTTGTATTTCTTATCCTTTTGCTTTTTATTTTGTTATTTATTTTTCTTGTTCCATATCATGTTAAAATTTCCCACATTGACTTTACTAGGACGATTCAATTACATTGAGGACAATGTAAGGTTTAAGTGTGGGGGAGTGGTTAAGCATGTATTTAAAAAAAACAAAAAAAAAAATTTTACATAAAACCTTCAACTTGTAGAGATTTTAGAGTAACTAGCATACTTTTAGGTATGTTTACATAGAGATTCTGACCGACATAACTGAACTTGGAAGTGTTAGAGAACTACATTCGGATTTCTTGCTTGTTAGAGTGTTAAATAATGGATTTAATCATGCCGGTGATGCAAATTAGGAGCAGGGAGAAATGCATTATTAGAGTTGCTGATCAATCATTAGTGGAGACTACCGTATTTATATCATGTGAGGCACCGACCAAATATTCTTTGTAGCTGACTAAAGAGCTTTCTTTTGAGTGTGTGTCACCGTACGTTAATTCCGGGTAGAATGGTGAGCTACCCAACCTCCCACCAATAGAAGCACTACTCTTTGATCTCTTGAGTGCTAATTTTGTCAATCATGAGGGTGACGTCTATAGATGAAAGCCTCCTTCTTGTAGTTCGATTTGCAGTTAGTACCATTCTCTCTACAACAGCGGGTCCATAGAAACACCATCATCATCAACAAGGAGCGACATCAAAATCTACAAGGAAAGTTGAAGAAGTTCAAGGTTTATAAGCAACGGAACGAGAAAAAGAGCAAATTTCAAATTCAAGTAAAGCAACATACAAAGAGCATATTTTTACATATATGTTGAAGACTTACACTATAATGAGGTAATTTTATATCCAAGTATGAAGACTTATTTACAAGAGCAAAGAAAATCAAAAGGTGAGAATTGTTGAAGTTTATGATTTCGAGACGATACAAGTTGTGAAGAATTAAGCGGTAAAATACTTCTCCCACGGCCACGGTTTGTTTTGATTTTCACTTTGTTTTGTATTTTATTTCTTTTGTCTTCATAAAAAAAAAAAAAAAAAATGAGACAAGAACTGTTTGGGTGTTTTAGCTTTCACTACTTTAGGTGAGCTTAGTGAGGATACTATTTGTTTTTTCAAGCGTTTAAAGAACTGTTTAGTTAGTAAGGATGCTGGTAGTGGTCCAGGTAGTTTTATTTTCCATAGATTGGGTGTGGCTATTCAAAAAGGTGTTGGTGCCCAGCTTGTAGCTCGGCTGCCAACTAAAAGTGTAAAACCTTAATCATTTAATGTTAAAAAAATCAATTATACTTAGAAAAAAAATATTTTTGTTTTTATTTTTATTTAATAAGCCGCGGGGAAGGAAAATTTATAAGGAAGTTTCAAGCGACAAGGATTTAAGGTAAAAAGGTTACAAATTGTCAAGGATCTACGAAATTCGAGAATTTATCATTAATAGTTGAAGCCGAAGACGAAGAAGATAAAGACAAGGAGCGGAAGACGTTTCTATTGGATGTCGTGAGAGTGGTGTTATCATCATTGCAATCGGATGTGGTGAGTAAGTAATCTCGTCCTCGATAATAGTGGTTGATTTCCTTTCTTAGAGATCGTCAGAAAAATGGTTTTTCAAAATATTAAAAGATGTGGGTTTTTAAAAATATTTCGGAAGTTGTCCTTCCCACCATTCAACGTGTGCAGGATTTCTCTCTTCACTCCTACATGCACACCTGTGAAACCCATAAAAAGTCGTCTTTTTGAGTGCAATTATCATAAAATCCTTTTTGGTGAGGCATAAGTCGAGGCTAAATGCTTATTGATCGTTCTCAAACACGCGTTCTCTCATTATGGTGTGGTTATCTCTCACTCAACATTTAAGAATGAGAATATGTTCTTTAGTATTTCTAACTTCTAATTACTAGCATGCAGAAACTCTATGTTCTCATAGCTCTTTGGATGCTTGGGACGCTGGAACGCTTTGAAGTTGTAAGTTTTAGTTTGATTTGCTCGAGGACTAGCAAAGTCTAAGTGTGGGGGAATTTGATAGGTGTAGAATACACCGTATTTACTATATAGAGTTTATGCTTTCTTTGCTATTTTTCTTGTAAATTATGTACTTTACGCTCGTTTTGAATTTTGTAGCTACTTTGGAGTCGCACGGAGGAAAAGAAGAAGAAATTATCCAATTTGAGCAAAAGGGAAAAATTGACATTTCATGGGCGAACACTATCTGGAGCCAAGTCATGGTTAGGGGGCAACTCTGTTTTGGAGGAGTACTAAATACAGCCGACCCAAAGTTAAGGGGCTGTCATCTGGTTAACCCTTAGCAGTGACCGGATGCTGAATATCCGTCCCAATACTTATACCTGGTAGGCCTGGAAATGTGTATGTTTTATGCCTACTTGTTATAAACCGCAAGTGCACGGCGTCTATCGGAGACGTGGCAAGTACGGGTCGATCCACAGAGACTTGTGGTGCTTAAGATGATCTAATGGCTTCCTAAACTGAATTCCAGTGAAGATAACACAATTATGATTTTGCCGATACGGCTGATTGAATGTTATGACAGTGAAAATAAATGAAATACAAATAGTGCAAATAAAAGGGTGCTGGGAGTATCAATTCCACCACTAACTCATGTTATGTGTCAACTCATTGGAAGCTTCTTGTTCCTATGGCGGTCAAGGGTAGTGTGTCAATTCTACCACCTATCTAAGGAGTTTCTCCTAGTGATTCTTCATTTAACAGCTAAGGTACTAACCTAGAGCACTAGTTGTCTAATTAAGTACAACTAGTCAAGAGAATTAGCAATTAATTCTAAAGCTTGAGCTCAAAACATACACAACACAAGTATTACCTAACTACAATGTATACTTGGCATGCATTGTGAGAGAAGAGTATTGGATGCTAGAATTGAAGTTATCTGATACATTAAGCACTCAAGAACACTTCAACAGGGTTTAAACACAACATTGAATTAGGGTTTCATTGAAACCCTAACAAACTAAATTAAAACATCAAAATAAACAATTAAACCCTAATTGATACACTGGCTAACCCAGGCATGCCAAAAACATTCACAGACACCTCCTATTTATACATGTGAAAATATCCCAAACCCTAATTTATTATAAAATAGAAATTAAATAAAAATTACTCTCACCCATACTCTGAATCGCCTTCTCCTCTTGTCAATTCGCCTCAGAGCTCCATGTATGGTTGTTGAGAGAGAACCCTAGTTCTAGTTTTCTCTAAATTAGCTTCTAGGGTTGGAGAAGCTAAGAGAGAGAAAACCTAGACCTAGAGAGGGATGCGGCTACATTGCGAGGTAAGGTTGGTGGTGATGGGAAACATGGTAGGGAGATGATGGAAGGTGTGGTGGTGTTGTCTCTGTCAGGGAGAGGGAGGAGGTGAAGAAGAGCAGAGCTCTGCTCTGTCGGGTGAGAGGGAGAGAGGAAGAAAGAGAAGAAGGAGAAGATAAATGAGGTGGTCGACTAGGGTATAGGGTATGGGGAGTTTATTTGTTGAGCGGGTACAAGCAGGTTTGATGCGAGAGGCCTCGGCGAGCGTTGGATGAAGCGGGTACGATCTCGAACGGTTGAGGAAGACTTGGAGTGATCCGGTGTTGCACGGGAGAAGCGAACTTCGATGCGAGTGGAGGCAGCGACCGTTAGATGCAATCAGGGAAGATCCGAACGGCTCGGGATGGACGGGCTCGGATCCGGGTCGCGGGTCACGGGTCTAGCTCAAGCCCATGTCTTGTAGATGAGTTGCTACTTGTTGGGTTGCAAGAATTGCGCGCGGGCTTTGGCTTTCTGCTCCATAGACGCTCGACTCCAATTCTTCGCTCCTTGGCTCCTCGGTTTCTCCGAGCTTTATTTATTACCTAAAAACACAAAATTAATTAATACAAATATTTATTCTTGAAAACAAAGAAAACACGAGAATGGGATAATATCTGATTTCTAAGCGCAAAAGATGAGTAAAATGCCAATAAAAAGGTGTATAAATATGCACTATTTGGCACTCATCAAATACCACCAAACCTGAATTTTACTTGTCCTCAAGTGAAACAGAAAATAAGAAATCCTAACTATACCCCGTCGCAGTCTCTCGAATGCATTTAGCGTATGCACTAAGCCTTTAAACCCCTAGGTGTCCCTAGTGGACGAGTTGTAGTCTCGTGAGGGTTTTGGAGGTGTACCCACAAAACCTTCACCAACTTCGAGTGTAAAAGAGTCTCAAGCATCCAAGGAGCTATGAGGACATAGAGTTTCGCATGCTAGTAACAGGAAGTTAGAACTACCAAAGAACGCATTCTCATCCTTAAGTCTCTGAGCGAGAAGTAACCATACCATATGAAAGAATTCGGATTCGATTGTGATCATAAGTCTCAACTTCTGCCTCACCATTAGGGTTTTATGATAATTGCACTCAAAAAGATCGCTTTTTTAGTCTCTCATGTGTGCAGGAAGGAATAAAGAGAGAAATCCTGCACACGTTGTAGGTAAGAAGGATAACCTTCCGAAATAAAATCTGGAGACTCCACAGAGGTGTGGACAAAAAGAATCTTTTTCTGATGATCTCTAAGAAAGGAAATCAACCATTAGCAAGGATGGGAGTACTCACTTACCTTCTCACCCGATCGGCAATTAATATCACTCTCTCATAAGAAACCATAGAAACGTCTTCAATCTTCGGTCTTCGGTCTTCAACTATTGATGACGAACTTCTAAACTTTACAAAAACTTAACATTTTTTTTTTTTTTTTTTTTTTAAGTTAAAATAAAACAATAAAACTCAATTTTTCACAAACTTCATTAATTCTCATCCTATTTTCTTTTCTTTTCTTTGTTGCTTGTAAACCTTGGACTATCTCAACTTTTCCTTCAATATTCTGATGATGCTCTGTTTCTTTGACGATGATGTGTTTCTATGGGTCTCATTGATTGAGAGAGAGAGTGATGCTAGCTGCAAATCGATATTTAGAAGGAGTTTTCATCTTTAGACGTCACCCTCATGATTGACAAAAACTAGCACTCAAGAGATCAAAAATAGTGCTGAAATTGGTGCGAAGTTGGGTAGCTCACCATTCCTACCCGGAATTGACGTACGGTGACACACACTCTAACATGACTTTTCTAGAAAGTTGCAAAAATTGAAGGTTGGTGCCTCACTTGATGTAAAATGGGTAGTCTCCACTATGGGTGATCACAATTCTACTACCGAATATCTAAACAGCACCTAATTTGCTCTCCGGTATGGTTAAATCCAATTTTAACGCTCTAATCAACTAAGAAACCCGATTGTGTTCTCCGGTACTTCCAATTTCTGTTATTTCGGTCAGATTCTCTATGTAAACATAGCTAGAAGCATGCTAGTGACTCTAAAATCTCTAAAAGTTGGAGGTTTTTACAAAAAGATTTTTTTTTTTTTTTTTGAAAATAAAAGGTTAAAAAGACTAAAAACTCTATATGCAAATGCACCCCCAAACCTAAATTAAACATTGTCCTCAATGTGTCGATAGATAGGAAAAATGTAAATAATCACATACCATGAGAACTATGTTGAATAGAGAAAAAGGGAAGAGATTACCGGATGTTGGCTGGAGCAAGGTTAGAGCTTCATTAGTCAAGGCTAGAATCCAACATTCTCAATGGAGGTCATATCGGATTAGCATAATATATGCGCAAGAAGACTCCACCGAATCAAGAAAGAAAAATTAAAAAGTCCTACTGGATTATATACAATGAAAATTTACCATACACTAACAATCTAACGAGTTGAGGGTCAACCCAAAAGATAATGTACAGAAACATTAACATTCTTACAAATATAACATGAAAATGGGCTTTGGTTTATGTGGGAATTTGGTTTATTGGGTTTTGGTTTGTTTGGGATTTGGTTTGTGTGGGTTTAAATTTGGTTTATGTGGGATTAGTTGTTTGCACAGCCCAACAGATGTGGGCTCAGTTTGTTTGCAAACTGAGTATGTGGAGGTTGGGCTTGGCAGGTTCACAGCCCAGCTGATGGGGGCTTAGTCTATTGCACAGCCCGGTGGAACCGTGGGCTCTGGTGACATGCGGAGCCCGGGTTTGGTTTAAGTGGGCTGGTTTACTCACATGAGCCCAGGTTGTGTGAATGCACAGGCCAGTAGTTATGCAAGGCTTAGTGGTTGTGCAGCAGCAGAAGTAGCACAACTCACCAAAATTGTCACCCCATTTCACAGAACTGAGCACAGAGGTGTGCTTTTTGCTGCTATACAACACAGATTATATGAATGCACAAGAAAACAGGCAGTGTGTAGAGTCAGAGATTATGCAAAAACAAGCACAAAACTAAAGCATTCATGTGAGCAGAGCATATTATTCACAACCTCCAATGTTTACTGGATCAGCAGATGCAACAGTAAATGAACAAAGTACAACACAAGGTCAAGGTTGAGCACTGATTTGCACAGACTAGAGACAAAGCACAGCTGAGTAACATCACAGCATATAGCAATCACAAACTCACACAGGGATAACAGCAATTGGGAGTGCACAGTGCAGCTTATATTGGCAGGTCACAGGACAGCTGTTGTGGGAGGCCTAGTGGTTATGTACAAATGCAATGATTGCACAGGCTAGGGTTTTAGCTCAGCACAGTTTAGTTATGTGCACATATTGGGTGCAGATCAGCTTAAACTCAGCACAGATTATCAACAGAACACACAAGTACAGGCTTCAGCCAAGGCAAGCAGCCACAGGGTCATGCACAGATCACAGATGTTGCAGTTAGAGA
Organism: Papaver armeniacum; assembly: GCA_023531295.1. Lineage (NCBI taxonomy): Eukaryota > Viridiplantae > Streptophyta > Magnoliopsida > Ranunculales > Papaveraceae > Papaver > Papaver armeniacum. The sequence goes on from JAJJWW010016607.1 coordinate 126,450, forward strand.
GAGAGAGCACATGCGTAAACCCAAGAAAAGTAACCACATATGCACAAATGTATGCATACAATTGCACCAGGTCTCAACATACTCAGCTAACATGCTTATAAATTACCAAGGAGCCACTCATATGAACCTTATAAGTAACAGGGGGTGCTCAGGGCTCACACAAGGTTCAGCAGATAACACAGGTCAGTTATAGCTCAGGATTGACAGGGTAAACATGCATAGAGGTACAGAGCAATTATAGCTGGGCTTTGTGATCACACCACTACATTCAGAGTCAAGCCCTCATGGTAATTTGCCAAGGAAGAGCAACAATTCAACAAATCTAGCTAAATTACCACAGGGGAATGAGCAAACTACTCAGATGCAAGGATTCACTAGGGTCATTCAGATGAGCAATGTTGGTTGACATGGTAGATCATGCAAAGGGGCTGTCACAGCTTGGCTCAACATCTCACACAAGGTCACAGCTACAGGGGACTAGCAAGGAAGTGAACACAGGGCAATGCAAGGTAAGGCTTATGTGAATAGCACAGCTGCACAACACATACAACAGGGCACACAAGTACACGCTACAACAAAGGCAAGAAGCAACAGGGGCTGAGTTATGCTCAGGTGATGGCAAAGCAGGTTTGCAATCTCTGACTCACACAAATTCTTAGGGTCACACACAAGCACACAGGTGCACAAACAAAGATGCTCGGGGTGTGTGTACTACCTAGCACAGGTTATAGCATGCAATCAAGGTAACACTGATGAGACCTTCAATCAACTCAGGGGTGATTGGTCATGCAAAGTCACTAAGGTATCATGTAAGCAGAGGTCACAGATGCATAAACATGATGCTCAGCACAATTTCAACCATTCACAAATCATGGGAACAAGGTTCAGTAATGCTCAGGTCAGCAAAATAGCTAGTTTCAGGCAAGGATAGCTCACACATTTAACAGTGCATTCAATTAGAAGGCTTTCTCAGCAATTACAAATTGGAAGCAACATAACACAAAAAGTTCAGTGGACACAGGTTGTCAACAGGGTTTGGGCACCAAAAGTGCAGATGGCTCACAGGTCACACAAGGTTTAGAGCTAGATCAATCATGCATAAGGGTCGAGATACAAACCGCCAGTATAAAACTGGGTTTAGGCCGATCCACCAATGGTTCTGCGCTTTTTCTTTTCTTCTTCCTTGGTTTTCTTCAGCTGCTCCACAGGTGTATGCTACTCAGCAAACAAATCTCAGTCCCCAGGAATGTGAAGGTTAAAACAGAGAACCCAATATTGAAACTAGTATAATCCTGAGAGTAAATTGGACTGACTGGGATCAAGAGTTACAAGGCACTAAGATACAGGGCTGCTTAGTTTCCTTGTAACTAGTGACAAAGCTCCAACTGAGTGGTGACAGCTGAAGATGCAGCTAAAGATGCAAGTGCAATTTAAGCTAACTCTAGCTACAGATGAGAAATAAGCTAATGAGAAGCACTGAAAGATGATAGATATGCAATTTAAGATAGCTAACTACAAAAATCATATGCTAAATGGAATGCAAAGATGAGGATGCTAAGATGCAAGTTCTGGATGAGTCTACTAAGAACGTAATGAGAAAACAAGATGAGGAAACTAAATGCTAAACACAATGTACAAAAGCAAAGACAGATGCTAAAAATTCAAGGTGAATATGTACAGGGGTGAGTGTAAATCAGTAGAGTCAAGCCAAAAATCACAGGGCACACGCCAAGTCCCCGGCAGCGGCGCCAAAAACTTGGTAGGCCTGGAAATGTGTATGTTTTATGCCTACTTGTTATAAACCGCAAGTGCACGGTGTCTATCGGAGACGTGGCAAGTACGGGTCGATCCACAGAGACTTGTGGTGCTTAAGATGATCTAATGGCTTCCTAAACTGAATTCCAGTGAAGATAACACAATTATGATTTTGCCGATACTACTGATTGAATGTTATGACAGTGAAAATAAATGAAATACAAATAGTGCAAATAAAAGGGTGCTGGGATTATCAATTCCACCACTAACTCATGTTATGTGTCAACTCATTGGAAGCTTCTTGTTCCTATGGCAGTCAAGGGTAGTGTGTCAATTCTACCACCTATCTAAGGAGTTTCTCCTAGTGATTCTTCATTTAATAGCTAAGGTACTAACCTAGAGCACTAGTTGTCTAATTAAGTACAACTAGTCAAGAGAATTAGCAATTAATTCTAAAGCTTGAGCTGCAGCATACACAACACAAGTATTACCTAACTACAATGTATACTTGGCATGCATTGTGAGAGAAGAGTATTGGATGCTAGAATTGAAGTTATCTGATACATTAAGCACTCAAGAACACTTCAACAGGGTTTAAACACAACATTGAATTAGGGTTTCATTGAAACCCTAACAAACTAAATTAAAACATCAAAATAAACAATTAAACCCTAATTGATACACTGGCTAACCCAGGCATGCCAAAAACATTCACAGACACCTCCTATTTATACATGTTAAAATATCCCAAACCCTAATTTATTATAAAATAGAAATTAAATAAAAATTACTCTCACCCATACTCTGAATCGCCTTCTCCTCTTGTCAATTCGCCTCAGAGCTCCATGTATGGTTGTTGAGAGAGAACCCTAGTTCTAGTTTTCTCTAAATTAGCTTCTAGGGTTGGAGAAGCTAAGAGAGAGAAAACCTAGACCTAGAGAGGGATGCGGCTGTTGCAGGGAAGGTTGGTGGTGATGGGAAACATGGTAGGGAGATGATGGAAGGTGTGGTGGTGTTGTCTCTGTCCGGGAGAGGGAGGAGGTGAAGAAGAGCAGAGCTCTGCTCTGTCGGGTGAGAGGGAGAGAGGAAGAAAGAGAAGAAGGAGAAGAGAAATGAGGTGGTCGACTAGGGTATAGGGTATGGGGAGTTTCGTTGTTGAGCGGGTACAGCAAGGTTTGATGCAGAGGCCTCAGCGAGCGTTGGATGAAGCGGGTACGATCTGAACGGCTGAGGAAGACTTGGAGTGATCTGGTGTTGCACGGGAGCAGCGAACTTCGATGCGAGTGGAGGCAGCGACCGTTAGATGCAATTGGGGAAGATCTGAACGGCTCAGGATGGACGGGCTCGGATCCGGGTCGCGGGTCACGGGTCTAGCTCAAGCCCATGTCTTGTAGATGAGTTGCTACTTGTTGGGTTGCAACTGTTGCGCGCGCGGGCTTTGGCTTTCTGCTCCATAGACGCTCGACTCCAATTCTTCGCTCCTTGGCTCCTCAGTTTCTCCGAGCTTTATTTATTACCTAAAAACACAAAATTAATTAATACAAATATTTATTCTTGAAAACAAAGAAAACACAGAATCTGGGATAATATCTGATTTCTAAGCGCAAAAGATGAGTAAAATGCCAATAAAAAGGTGTATAAATATGCACTATTTGGCACTCATCAATACCTAAATCAGTCGAGAAGATATTATCTTCTCCTTTTTCCTCTCTTTCACCAGAAACTGAGAAAAGGAAAGCAGCCATGACTGCTAATAAAACCGAGAGAAGAGAGGGATCGATGATGGTTTGGGGCTGAAATCGAATCAAGAACAGAGATGAGTTCGAATTGGTTGTGCTGCTGTTGAAATCGAGAGCCAGAGATCAAGAAATCGATGATGAATTCAAGTTAGGGTTTGATTCAAGATTGAATCTGGCAGCGAGAGATGATGGTGTTGTAAATGGAATTGATGGGTTTCGATCTAAAGATGTTGCGGTCAAGATTCAGTGAATTAAGTTGCTGATGGGGTTTCTGGATTGGATATCAAGATGAAGATGGTTCTGTGAAATTACAGATGGAGAAATAAGAGATCGATGATGATCTCTGGTGAAGATTAAAGAGATGGAGAAGAAGATGGTATTGCCGCTGTTGTTAGATGGGTTTATGGTTAATTTCGGTTTGCTGTAATACTCAAAGAACAGACATGTGAATTTGGGTTCAACCTGTGAGAGATGGGATTTGTGAATCGAGAAGAAGAATGAGCTGCTAAATGATGAATTCAAGCTAGGGTTCGATTAGATGACGATGATGTTTCTGATATGAAATTGAGAAATTATTGCAGCTGTAAATGGAATCGAGAGAAGCAGATGGAAATTTGATTGACCTGTGATTCGAAGCTGATGCCGTTAATAGTGCTGTTGATGCTCATGAAATGGGATTCAGATCCAGACAAAGAAAGAGGGTAGCTGTGTGCTCGAGAATGATTGTGAAAGAATGAAGAGCACAACAGAGATGGGTAGTGGTCTGAGGTGTTGTGAGATTCAACTCAACCGTGAGAAATAGACAGAGATTGAATAGAGAAATGGTATGTTGTTAAAGGAAGAGCTGGTAATGAATTGTAGTTTCTGTTGCTGCTGATTCTAAACTGAGATTGGTGTTGAATCTGATGAGTGAAGCAGAAGAAGAATGAATGTATGAATGAAATTGCTTAGCTGAATGCTAGGTTCTTAACAGGAATGGAGCTAAAGAGAGGCCTGAACTTGGCCGGGAAATGTCCTGTAAACAGCCGAAACTCGGCCGATTTTATATTCCGACGAGTCGACTCGGTGTCGGCGATGATCGATCCAGACTAGTCCGATGACCGATCCAACTCAGCTGAGTAAGACCATTTAGCTAACTAGGCAGCTGACTCGTTGCTGACTCAGTGTCTGACTACTCCTTCCCTTGACCCATTGACTGACGAAGACTGTTAGTTTGACAGTTAATTCTAACTGTACAGTGACGAAATATTCCATTCCCAGTGACAGAATCTCAGGCGACCGGCGGCGACATTTCAGGCCGATTTCCGGTGATCCCAGGATTTCTCCGGCGATTCAATATGTGCAGAATTTTGTGAAGAGTATTCTAGACTCATGGGTGTGAAGACTTGGGTTTGGAATTGGATGGAGAATTTGGTTCAAATTTGGAAAGAGAAGATGGAAGATTTGAGAAAGCCTTAAACTTGGAAATTGAATTATTATGGAATGAGGATTCTATTCCTTGGAAGATTTGGAGAACATTGAAGCCTATAAATAGAGAATTTCTCTACAAACTTTGACACACCTTTTTACACACACAACACTTGTGTTTTTGCTTGCTTCTCAAAATTCTTCTTTTAATTATTTGTGTGAACTTGAAAAATTCTCCTTTTAATTATTTGTGTGAATTTCAAAAACATGAGTAGCTAATTTTTTTATTGATTGAGGATGAATTCCTAGTTCTTAATATATGATTTGAGTTTTGTTTTCAATTCTATCTTGAAGTTTTTCACATGATTATCGTTTGTTTTTACTAATAGGAATGTTTATTCATTCATGATTGATAGATAGATTGTTTGGGTGGCCAACTAAATTAATTTTTTAATTGATCTAAAGCTAGTGAAAGTTAGGGGATAAGTAATCGTTTCTTGACTCTTTACATAAGTAGCAAACACGAGACCTTGCGGAGGGATTCCGTGGAGCAATTGTGTGTGAAAACAACGTTAGCAAGTAGACCTTGATCTAAGAGTCTAACTACTAATATCAACCTAATAAGTTCATAAATCTTAATGCGTTTATTTAAATTACATCTTGAGTGATCTACTACTAGGTGGTTTGGTAAATAGAATCCGGTAGTCGAGAACTTCCGTATCCTGTGATATAAGGGATTTAGGGGTTTAGCACTGATCTAGTTGATTTACCTACGGTTGGTGATAATCTGTGACTAATAAAAAGTGGAAAAGAACATAACTTGAATCATTGTTTTGCAATAAAGAAGGATTCCTTGATCTTGTCTCTCTTATTGATTTCAACTTTAACTTTGAATTGCTTTGTTTATTTTCTTTTGCTTTATACATCCCCCCTTTTTGTGACAATTTTACAACTAAAAACTCTTGCTCCTCGTGGGAACGAACTTAACTACCACCATATTACTTGTTAATTGAGTGGAAAAATATTCACTAATTTGTTGTGGTTACGACACGCATCAATTACCATTATTTCCTCTATCAAAAAACAAGCCCTCGACTTGTGCTTCATCGCTGAAATCTTGTTTCTTAATGTTAGAGCACTGCTCGGTCGAACTCGCAAGCGTTGCTATCTCAAGCTTGTTTGTCAAGTTTAGTTGCCAAAACTATAAGTCTTGATTTCTAGTCTACTTATAGCTAAGTCTCGGACTAGGATAGTAAGTGTAGTTGAGCTCCAGACTCCACGACGTTCATCATATGAAGACGAAGAAAACTCAGGGAACTTGTGGAACTTCATCGGAAAAAAGGTATGTGGAGACTTGAACTTATCTATCACTCAAAAGTCTATCTATTCTATCTCCTATTTTGAGACAAAAGTCGTATAACTATATAGACTTCGATTATACACATTTGTTATTTCGAGCCAAGTTTATCTCACTTATCTATTTCTCGAAATATGTGTTGGTAAGCTTTCGCTTTGGCCAAGTTCATCTTTACTCGTGACGAAATTCATGTTGATTATTTCAGTAACTTGAAAATCGCTTTGATGAAAAATAGTTTTTGAATAACAACTATATAACATCCTCTAAGAAAGTTTAAATGATTGAAATAAGAGTTTAGAACATGTAACCATCTTTGGATATAAACAAAGTGTGTTCTCACATTTGTGTACAAGTCCGAAACTGGGAACCCAAAGTATGAGTACCCGTATGCGTACTGGCGAAAAGTTCACGTCCGTGAATTTCTGCTGGAGGTTGAAAGTGAAAAAACAAACTCAATCCGGCTACTAAAGTACGCGTAGATGTTCGCATAATTAGGTAGGTTACTTTCTAGATTCGGTTTGTTCATGAATTAAAATATTTATATAATAAGGAATGTAATCTTTGCATACTGTGGCTATAATGTTCATGAATAGATTCAAGTGAATCAAAACCGATTTTGCTTCGATTGTGTCTTGTATACTTATATGATATCAAAGTAATTGAACAACTCTCTAACTAGTTCATTTGAGTCATTTGAACTAGTTATGGTGAAGATGAATAAGGTTGATATAAAAGTGCTCATATGGCTAACCATTGGTTAACTATTTTTGAACCAACTAAGTGTACACGTTTAGGTACGGTTACACAAACCTAAATGAAGGTGAATTTAATTTGTGTATAACAATCTAAGTTCAATCTAACGGTTGAAAGATATTAGCTTGAATCTAATCAGGTTTTCATCTAACGGTGAATATTGAATGCTTTGTTACCAAGGTAACTTAGATTGCAAACCCTGATTTGAAGACTATATAAAGGAGAACTCTAGCAACTGGGAACCCTAATTCCCATACCTCCTGTGTGATACTAGTTGTATAAGCTAGAGTCGATTCTCCTTTAACCTTAGGTTTTCATGAAACCCCGTAGGTTAACAACTTAAAGACTTCATTGGGATTGTGAAGCCAGACCCAACTATTTTCTCTGTAGTTACGTGATTTGATCTTGCTATTTCTATCGTGATTGAGTGCAATCGTAAGATTGGATTGAGATTTATATCTCTGATAGGCATGATAGAAAAGTAGTCACAAACACCTTCGTCTCATCGTTTGTGATTCCACAATATCTTGTTTCGTTAATCGGTTAAGATTATTGTGAGGTGATTGATATTTCTAAGCTATTCTTCGGGAATATAATTCCGGTATATTAATTAGTTCCAATTCACCTTGATTTATCAAAAGACGGAACAAAACTCGTAGGTATTTCTGTGGGAGGTAGATTTATCTATTCCTATAGACTTTTCTGTGTGAGACCGATTTGTTTATCAAGTCTTCGACTTTGGGTCGTAGCAACTCTTAGTTATGGGTGAGATCAGCTAAGGGAATCAAGTGCGTAGTATCCTGTTGGGATCAGAGACGTAAGGAACGCAACTGTACCTTGAATCAGTGTGAGATTGATTGGGGTTCAAATACAGTCCAGACCGAAGTTAGTTTGTAGTAGGCTAGTGTCTGTAGCGGCCTAATACAGTGTGGTGTTTAATCTGGACTAGGTCTTGGGGTTTTCTGCATTTGCGGTTTCCTCGTTAACAAAACTTTTGGTGTCTGTGTTATTTCTATTCCGCATTATATTTTGTTATATAATTGAAATATCACAGGTTGTGCATTGAATCGATCAATTGGTAAATCCAACCTTTGGTTGTTGATTGAAATTGATTGATCCTTGAACATTGGTCTTTGGTACCGTTCAAGTTATCTCTCTTATATTCAATCGGGCTCGCAAATTATTATTTGTTTGATTGCGGATTTAATTGAGAGATTGAGATATAACTCTTTGATATAATTTTCTTAAGATTGAGTCTGATTGTCTAGTTGATTCTCTTGAAAGTATATTGGAGTTTGTCCATACAGATTGCTAAGCGAAATATCGGGTGAGGTTGTTTTACCCCCGCTTTTTCAATTGGTATCAGAGAAGGCAAACACGTTAAAGACCTCATAAGTCTGTGTTTGTAGCAATCTGATTATTATAGACGAGTCTATCTCTAATAACGTACCATGTCAGAATTTACCAGATGATTTTTAAAGATTGAATTCACCTGAGAGAACTGTCACATCTAAGTCAATATCTAAATATTCTCTGAATGTAAAACTATTTATTGGGAAATACTCCTAGAAGAACAGTTGGATGAACTTTCCGATGAAGGTGAATCAGATATTGATAGAGATGTTAATGAGGAAGTCTCAGAGTATGTTAAGTTATTGGATTTGTTGAAAATAAAGATTACAACTTCTCATGTCACACCTCTTCTGAATCCTCTCTGTCGAGAAAACAAGAAATTTAAAAGGATTTACGGAGGTCTTTATGGTCGGAATCGCTCTTGCGAATCGGTCCTCAAAGATTCCGAGGAAAACCTGAGTATAAAGTCACTTGAATGTGATCGTGTTTATCAAAAATACTTCTTGTTAGAAGAAAAACTTGCAGAAATTGAAGGAAGGATTAACTCCCAGCATGCAAGTTTTGATCACAGAGAAAGCGCTTTTCTCGCTCGAGAAATTACGTCTTGAGGCTGACTTAGATGCTGCTCTTGGTAAAATCAAGATGTTGGAAGATGACTTGAAAAAGTTCAATACTAGTTCAAGCAAATTAACCACTATGCTAGGAGCAAGTAAAAATCATCGTGATACACGAGGATTGGGCTATAAGGGAATAGATGCTCCAAGTATTAGCAAAGAGGTAAAATTTGTCAAGGCTAGTGATTCTTCTCAACAAAAGGTTTCCATTGATGGCAAAAGTGAAATACCTTCACCGGCGGTTAAGATTCAAAAGAGCAAAGTATATCAACCTCCAAAGTCAGCACACACAGATCGAGGTAAGAACATTCCTTATGTTTGCCATTATTACGGAAATAAAGGTCACCTGGAAAGGAGATATCGTTTCCGTATAAGGAATGAGAAACTTCGTGATGTACTTATTTGGGCATCACAAGAAGTTGTGAAACCAAGATCATACGTTAAGACTAATCCTCTTAACGTTACAGGTTGTAACTGTCCAACCTTTAGGCAAAGGAATCAGTGTTGTGATAAACCTAGATTTGCCTATAAGCGTCGTACAAATCCTTTTCACAATCGTAATGGTTATCAAAAGGATAACTTCGTAAAGACGAAGAAAAAATCTGATGCTCCCAATTGGATAAAGACTAACTTGCAAAAGAATAGTCAATCCGATTCTCTTCCGAGAATTCTAGAAGAGAGTAATAGGAAGAAGGTTCTGGTTATTCCTAAACGCACTCAGAAGTGGATACCAAAGAAAGTCAATCATGTTTTGAGTGTGAAAAGGAATGATCTTCCAGAAAATTCCATGGCTATGGAGAAGGCAGTATCCATGATGTTGGAACTTAAAAATTTCTTAAGAATGATGGATTTGGATGTGAAAGGTTCTAAAAGTGATATCTTTCATGATAATCCAAAAGTCACTTGTGGTGAGCAAGACATTGTTCACCTCAACATAACTTGAGTGTGTTGTAAGTGCATCCTCACCAAGGAATGCCCTGTTATGTATACGGCGAGGGAAGCACGAGAATTGGGGTACACAGATTATGTTCGGTAAAGCTGTAGAATTAGATTGGATTCTTCTAAAAAGGTATGTCTATAAACTTGAGCAATATTTGTGTTTTTATGTGCTTAGAGTAATTATAATTATCCATGTACCTTGCTTATTGTTCATCTACCTAACTTGATCTGTGTTTAAGGTTCTTAAGTGTTTAGGTTTGAAAATAGTAGTTCGGGATGTTTGGACTTCATGGTACACTTACCAAGTACGCATTCCATCATTTAAAACCAAAATCCAGGGGTTTTAGTACGCATACCCGTTTTCATACTGCTCTAGGACACGAAAATTCGTTTGCAAACCCGTATGCATATTGGCCTGTAGACGTCGATATTCGGTAAACTTGTTTTGGCCGTAACTTCTTCGTCCGAACTCGGAATGACCTCATTCTTTTTGCATTATCTTCCTATTTGAATTCTCTTAAAAATGGAGATGAGAATTCCTGAATTTGGATGATTTAAGATTGGTATTTGTCCTGTTTCTTGTTTTTGAGTGTTTTGATCCGTTTCGTCGCACTTGTTCCACTTCTCTTGGACTTGGACACTTGGATTATTGGAGTACTACTCTTCTAAGCTCATTTGTAGCTTTTACAAGAATGTTGTTGGTGAATCACAAAGAAGGAAGTTCAATAATGAGCAGTAGTATGCATTACTATGGGATTCTTGAATGTTCACAATCATCTTATGTGAACTATGGTGCATGGTCGTTAATGACTTTGTATTTTCTTCTTTGTTAAGAAAATATTTTTATATGCCTTTGGTATCTACTTGGTGTAAATCCGTGCAAAAAAGATTGATTCTACTCTAAGGACAAATCATCTTATATGTGCATTACGAGTTTGTCTTGATGCCTAGGAAACTTCTTATGAGAATTTATTCTTGTGTTTTAAGAAGGATAACTAGGGTTTGGAATAGCCATTATTGTGAGTACACATAGCTATTTCCAACATTTTCAGCTTGCAACGATTTTAGATTTATTTATTTAAATTCGAAAGTTGATTTGGAAGATGATTTTTGCATTATTAATCTTTATGGTTTCATATATTGCAACTTGTTATGGGATATGTTTTTTTGCTTCAGTGAACTATTATTGTCCCATACGTGTTCAAAAGTTAAGTCTATCATATGTCGGTATGAAAGTATTTATAAAAGATAGAATGAGCCTTTTATGTCATATATTGATGGAATAAAGGATTGACTTTTGTTCACAAAGATTAAGTCTATTATATGTCATCGTGCAAATAGTGATGAAAAATAGAATGAATCTTTGTATATTCCGCAGTATTGGTCTTCCCTGATCCATATCTTTATGTAAATATTGTGCGGCTCCGTAAGTTCTCTTATGTGAGCATTTCCGATTAAATTAATCATGGGCTCTCTTGTGGTTAATTTAATTGAGATTTTCGGATACAAATTCATGTTTCATGTGATTTGTTAATGTCCAAAGAAATCCTTCTTTTCTTGTGAAAGTAAGGTCGCTCTTGTTGTTCTTTCGGGACTGACATTTTATGGGGGAAAGTTCTTAATTGAACTTGTGCTTAATTTCCAAATCTTTGTGCGGAGTGCGGCTGTGGAATATTATAGGGGTTATCTTGTATCTTTATAAACTCCTTGATGAATGCATTTAGTTTCGGCTATATGGTTGCATCTGAAAAATTTGAAATGTGCTTTCTTTTGGTCATGAAGTATCTCTATGGAAATTTCATTGGGATCCCACTAGTTTCCGTACCTTTGCCAATTTTATTGACAAAAAGGGGGAGAATTAATGTGTAGTTCACACTACAAATACATATGGTTTTCGGATCATTATGTAAGAGGAGTGGTTTTCATGTGAGATGAAGTATTGACTAAGGGGGAGTGATACATATCACCATAGTATTGTTGTCGAAGTTGTGATACAATTGAACTTTGATACTGTGTAATAATACTATGACACTGTATAACAATGATTGAGAGCTATTTTTTTCTCATTGTTATGGCTACGGAACTTTAACAACGATGATGCTGAATTGAATACCTTTGGAATCAATGGAGTACTTGGAAGTGACGAAGATTTTGAGTAATGTTGAAGAACCAAGGAGATCAAGCATTTGGATGAGAAGCTACAAAGTTTATTTATTTTGTATTTCATATGTATTGATAGTTTTGTCACTAAAATTGACAAAGGGGGAGATTATTAGAGCACTGCTCGGTCGAACTCTCAAGCTTTGCTATCTCAAGCTTGTTTGTCAAGTTTAGTTGCCAAAACTATAAGTCTTGATTTCTAGTCTACTTATAGCTAAGTCTCGGACTAGGATAGTAAGTGTAGTTGAGCTCTAGACTCCACGGCGTTCATCATATGAAGACGAAGAACTACTCAGGGAACTTGTGGAACTTCATCGACAAAAAGGTATGTGGAGACTTGAACTTATCTATCACTCAAAAGTCTATCTATTTTATCTCCTATTTTGAGACAAAAGTCGTATAACTATATAGACTTCGATTATACACATTTGCTATTTCGAGCCGAGTTTATCTCGCTTATCTATTTCTCGAAATATGTGTTGGTAAGATTTCGCTTTGGCCAAGTTCATCTTTACTCGTGATGAAAGTCATGTTGATTATTTCAATAACTTGAAAATCGCTTTGATGAAAAATAGTTTGTGAATAACAACTATATAACATCCTCTAAAAAAAGTTTTAATGATTGAAATGAGAGTTTAGAACATGTAACCATCTTTGGATATAAGTCCAAAACCGGGAAGACAAAGTATGCGTACACATACGCATACTGGCGGTTGTTTGCGGAAAGTTCACGTCCGTGAATTTCTGCTGGAGTTTGAAAGTAAAAAAACAAACTCAATCCGGTTACTTAAGTACGCGTACCTGTTCGCATACTTAGGTAGGTTACTTTCTAGAATCGGTTTGTTCATGAACTAAAATATTTATATAATAAGGAATGCAATCTTTGCAAACCATGGCTATAATGTTCATGAATAGATTTGAGTGAATAAAAACCGATTTTGCTTCGATTGTGTCTTGTATAGTTCTATGAGATCTAAGCAATTGAACAACTCTCTAGCTAGTTCATTTTAGTCATTTGAACTAGTTATGGTGAAGATGAATAAGGTTGATATGAAAGTGCTCATATGGCTAACCATACTATTGTTAAACCAACTAAGAGTACATGTTTAGGTACGGTTACACAAACCTAAATGAAGGTGCATTTCATTTGTGTATAACAAGCTAAGTTTGATCTAACGGTTGAAAGATATTAGCTTGAATATAATCAGGTTTTCATCTAACGGTGAATATTGAATGCTTTGTTACCAAGGTAACTTAGATTGCAAACCCTGATTTGAAGACTATATAAAGGAGAACTCTATCAACTGGGAAATCTAATCCCCACACCTCCTGTGTGATACTAGTTGTATAAGTTAGAGTCGATTCTCCTTTAACCTTAGGTTTTTCACGAAACCCTGTAGGTTAATGACTTAAAGACTTCATTGGGATTGTGAAGCCAGACCCAACTATTTTCTATGTAGTTGCGTGATCTGATCTTGTTGTTTCTATCGTGATTGAGTGCAATCGTAAGATTGGCTTGAGATTTATATCTCCAATAGGCAAGATAGAAAAGTAGTCACAAACACCTTCGTCTCATCGTTTGTGATTCCACAATATCTTGTTTCGTTAATCGATTAAGATTATTGTGAGGTGATTGATATTTATAAGATGTTCTTCGGGAATATAAGTCCGGTATATCAATTGGTTCCTTTTCACCTTGATTTATCAAAAGATGAAACAAAACGCGTAGGTATTTATGTGGGAGACAGATTTATCTATTCCTATAGAATTTTTGTGTGAGACAGATTTGTTTATCAAGTCTTCGACTTTGGGTCGTGGAAACTCTTAGTTGTGGGTGAGATCAGCTAAGGGAATCAAGTGCGTAGTATCCTGCTGGGATCAAAGACGTAAGGAACGCAATTGTACCTTGAATCAGTGTGAGATTGATTGGGGTTCAACTACAGTCCAGACCGAAGTTAGTTTGTAGTAGGATAGTGTCTTTAGCGCTAAATATAGTGTGGTGTTCAATCCGGACTAGGTCCCGGGGTTTTTCTGCATTTGCGGTTTCCTCGTTAACAAAACTTCTGGTGTCTGTGTTATTTCTTTTCCGCATTATATATTGTTATATAATTGAAATATCACAGGTTGTGCGTTGAATCGATCAATTGGTAAATCCAACCTTTGGTTGTTGATTGAAATTGATTGATCCTTGAACATTGGTCTTTGGTACCGTTCAAGTTATCTCTCTTATATTCAATCGGGCTCGCAAATTATTATTTGTTTGATTGCGGCTTGAATCGAGAGATTGACATATAACTCTTTGCTATACTTTTCTTAAGATTGAGTCTGACTGTCTAGTTGATTCTCTTGAAAGTATATTGGAGTTTGTCCATACAGATTGCTAAGCGAAATATTGGGTGAGGTTGTTGTACCCCCGCTTTTTCACTTAACGCCTTAGCTTGTAAAGCAGAAGCCACATCGTCGATAACCAACTTATCTTCATCTTCGTCAGTTTTCGCACTCAACAAATAGTCAACGAAAACATCATACGACGGAGGCAAAGAACATAATAATATCATGGATTTATCCGTATCAGAGATAGTGATACTGATATTAGAAAAATCAGAATAAATCTTATTAAACTCATTAATATGATCAATCATAGTCTTACCTGAAGACATCCGAAAGGCATGAAGTCTACGCTTCAAGTAAAGTTCTGAAATCAAATCCTTTTGTAAGAAGAGATTATCTAACTTTTCCCACAACACCTTTGCAGAGATTTCACTCGAAAAGTTATGAGTGATATCCCTTGACAAACATAAACAAATAGTTGGACACGCCTCAAAATCAAGGTCAGCCCACCTCTCATCAGTCCAATCCTTTGGCAACACTACTGGCTTTGCCTTGATAGCTTTGATTTGTTTCATACTAATAAGAATATCTTTTACATCAGTTTGCCATGATGTGAAATTATTCTTCCCGTTGAACTTGATAATATCAAATCCATACACCTTCGAAAATCTACCTGATGTTGAACCATATATCTTCACTTCCAACTATGATCCTCTCCACGCTCACCGCACCACTTGTTAAGTTTAAGACCTTAGAATTAACCTCTTCACAAGACACTAGTTCTTTGGATCACGTAGAACTAAAAAAAAACAGAAAACAGAAAATAATATGCAAAAAACAGAAACAAAGACACAAGAGATGATTGTGGCAGACTTGATGAGGCAAGTTGCATGCCAGTCAGTGGATGCTCATACTTCCTATCAAGCCGTTCGACTTAGGCATGTACCAATGACGCATTTGGCATGGCCTCGGAGGTAAACTACATCGATATGCAAGTTAGAGGAGATTGCATAAGCCTAAGGAGAATACGGCATGAGCCTGATTGATGCACCCTTGGCACGAGCAAGACAAGTGCATGCTCTCAGCAATGCCAAATTTCCTACGGTGAGGCAAATCCAGTGAAGCATGCGATATGCATTGGCCTTAGCCTTATGGCCTTATACCCTTTTGCGGACAAGGGTGATTTTGGAACGGCGTGGAAGCTAAATTAGCTGCATCATGCTCCACGAGCATGCTTGCAAAGGCGAATGAACATGCATTTACCTAGATTTAAGGCCCAAATTATAACATCATCATGGCGCATCGGGAAGTTATGGCCTGCGCCCTCAGGCGCGCCAGGCGTAATTCTCCGGTCCGTCACAGTTGGTATCAGAGCAAGTTTTGAGATAACTCTAGGGACTGTGCAGAGTGGACTTGTCTGCGAGTATTTTTCTTTCAAAAGGAAATAAAGTTGGTGAGTAGGCCAACTTTTGCGCGAAAAGAGTTAGTAACTGCTATGCCAGTTACATTGCGAATCGAGTTGAGCTTGTTTGAGTACCGTGAGTTTGCCTAGCCTAAGTGGCACCCCACTTACGAGTGGAAATTCGGAAGACCGTCTGGGACGGTGGGTAGACAATAGGACTGATCATCCCCACACGTTGGAAACTGGCCAACGGTGTGCGTTGTCATGCTTGGCTAGCATCCCACTTACGAGTGGCAACCTGGATGACCGTCAGGGACGGTGGGCAACTGGATTCTGTTCCACACAGTATTGCGTAAAAATATTTTCATTTCGATGACATCTTCAACCTTGTGAATCTTAGGAATTCCTGGGTGGTGGTATGGGACGCCATTTAGGATACCTTGTTGAGATATCCCTTTTGGTAACTGGCCAATTGAGATTCTTGTTAACGTTGTGGACTCTTTTTGGATTCCTGAGTACGCGGTATGGGACGTTTGCTCATAAGGTCTAAATTATGTTCACGACAACTTGAAGAAACCCGTGATTTCTGAGCATCTGGTATGAGACTTTTGCACGGGAATCCAAATCGAAGAGATTGTCCACAATAGTTTTTGTTTTGAATTTTGGGGACGAAATTCTTTAAAGGGGTGAATAATGTAACACCTCGTGTTTTTAGCATGGCGTATGCTGAAAGATGCGCCATGGCCTGAGATGAAGCTTTATCCAAAGCTTCAGTTGGTTGGTAAGATGTAGATTGGCTTAAGGCCAATATCGCGCCAAAATGGCGCATTATGTTTGGCATTTGACCAAGGGCCAATGTTGCATCATCATGATGCATTAGGTCAGTTTGGTAAATGGCCTTGAGATTGTAGCCAATATCGCACAATCATTGTGCATCAGACCAGAGAGGGCTGGTCGAGGTAATATTGCATAATCATTGTGCAATATGCCAAAGAGAATGTTACACAATCATCGTGCGCATATGCAATCATTGTACGCATACACAATCATTACACGCAATCATTGTGCGCATACGCAATCATTACACGTAATCATTGTGCGCATACGCAATGATTGCGAATAAATAGTGAAGCAAGCATGTCAATTTGCTCCCCTTTTCCCAGTTTTAGAAATTGTAAGTTAACATATATAGGGAGGGGTAGTTGGTTGAAGGTGCATATACGGACTATGTACCAAGTAAGCTTCATGGCTTAGCCGAAAGAGTATAAATGATGCCTAAGGATCATTTATAGTTGTGTAGCCTTGCCAAGAGGGCATTTGATGCTTAGGCATCATAATTCCACGCCGCGGACTCGATAATGCATAATCATTGTGCATTTTGACGAAACAACATATACGGACAAGGCCATTACCATTATTGCTAGGCCACGGCCTTGCAAACGAGTTTGGCTTAAGTTTCCGGTCCCTTTGAGGATGAACTACGGTCTATGCTTGATCCCTTTAGAGTAGGAAAGGGTACGTAGGCAGCCGCAATGAGTTGCAACATTGCCGGTCCAGCACTTTGGCCCCTCATATCATCTAAGCTCGGTAGCTCGATGCAAGAGATGATTGTGTCCAGACTTGATGAGGCAAGTTTCATGTCAGTCATTGGATGCTCATACTTCCTATCAAGCCGTTCGACTTAGGCATGTACCAATGACGCATTTGGCATGGCCTCGGAGGTAAAAGACATCGATATGAAAGTTAGCAGAGCTTGCATAAGCCTAAGGAGAGTACGACATGAGCCTGATTGATGCACCCTTGGCAAGAGCAAGACAAGTGAATGCTCTCAGCAATGCCGAATTTCCTACGGTGAGGCAAAGCCAGTGAAGCATGCAATATGCATTGGCCTTAGACTTATGGACTTATACCCTTTTGCGGACAAGGGTGAGTTTGGAACGGTGTGAAAGCTAAATTATATGCATCATGCTCCACGAGCATGCTTGCAAAGGCGAATGAACGTGCATTTTCCTAGATTTAAGGCCCGGATTGTAGCATCATCATGGCGCATCGGGGAAGTTATGGCATGCGCCCTCAGGCGCTCCAGGTGTAATTCTCTGGTCCGTCACACAATATTCTTTGAGCATTTCTCAATTTGATGGCAAACTCTATAGACACATGTTTGTCTGAGTAGCCTCTTCTCTTAGCTTTGGTAATTACGGACATGTTTGGAGATGCTGAGTTAAGCATATGTGGAGTGATTCAGTGGGGGTTATGTTGCTGCGCTCATGTCTTTATTCACAAAGGGGTCTAGGATGGCCCAAGATTCTGCAGACATTACCGAATTGAAATCTATTAAGAGCATAAGAAAATTCCAACCATTCAGAGATGGTTGGAGATTCATAAGTATCAATTCCATATTTCTGATTTCTAGTTATATTAATAACCAATAAGACCTCCAAGTTCTTCTCATCATTGTCTCTGCCATAAGGTTTCTTAGCATCTTGTAATACTCCAGCAGGTCTAAGGATGTTTCTCATGTTTGGGATAATATGCCTAGGGATTCTCTTGACTAACAACCATTTTTTTACAGAGTAGAAATAAGCTTCATCAATAAAATCAGACCCTAATGCCTCCTTTTTAAAGGTTTTGTAGTCATCCATACTTCCAAGTGTGATAGAGTAAAAGTTTCTTGTTTTATTCCATAAATCAACTTCATCATACCTTCTTAGATCCCAGTAGTTTTTGATGAATCTGGAGATGATTCTCGTTTCATGACATATCTGGTTACATAGTCTTGATATGAAACACCATTTCCAACTCATCTTTTTTTTGGGTAGGATATTTTCAGAATTGACAAAACTTTGGGGAAGAAATCTTCCGGTATATTGTGGGAAGAGTTCATTTGGCTAACAATGTTTTCAATGGATTCTTCAGGATTGGGGTTAGGGGTAGAAGTCATGAAGATGAAGAAGAACTGTAAAGAAATTTGGTTTGTAGTATGTAAGATGAAGAGGGTGTTATTCTTGCTGGTCAAATTTGAGTAGCCTTTTATAATACTTTGCAGTGGTTGGGTGGTTAGGATAAGGTACATCACGGGTTCACCAAAAGATGCATACAATCAAGAAGCAGAAATAGAAAGATGTTATTCTTCCAACCAAAAAGCCACCCAAGCTAATACCAAAAATCCTTGTACTTGCAAATTGACCTTATGATATGGATGTGACCGAGAGGTTATTATGGATGACTTTGTTGAGGACGACTAACATAAACTTGTGGGTGAATTTGCAAAGCCACCTAACAACAAAATATAACAAGTTAATAAGGATAAAAATATTGCATATACCATGTGGTGTTTCCACTGAATTTTGGTCTCAGAAAAAGACATATGATCTTAGTGGATATGATGGGGCTAGAGATGATAAATAAATTTAGCTTAAGATCTTAGATGAGATAGTATGCAACCGGGGTGGAAAAAGTCAAAAATATCTGATGAACTCACGAGAAAAAAATAACATCTGAGTCCCTCATAGGACAAGTACATCACAAGATTAATCAAACCAGATTACACTTACGGTGCGCATGAAAATAAACCGCAAGACCGTATCTAAGGGAAGGAAAATGGGCCATATCAAGTAACTACTTGGTTCAGCCCATCTGCAAAGAGATACAAAAATCTGAAGGGTAGCCTTGTCGATTTTCTCTTTTGGGCTCAAGTGATTCCCACGAGTGGAAGAGTAATGTCTATGACTAGCATTTGTCAAAAGGAGGATCCATTGACAATTTTATATGGACACTATCTTATAAAATTCTACCCAATTTTTCTTTAGAGTCCAAATGAAAATGAATTTGAAGCTAATATTTTGTTGATATGTTCCTCTTATTAAACTCTAGATTCCTACCAAAAATGAGCAAAATTTGAGATACCAAACCTCACAATCTACCAATTCTAGTTTCGACCATTAATTTACGGTTCATTTTGTAAGTAGTAGATGGTGGTGTTATATGTCTCGATTTTGCTCATTTTTTTGTAGAATTATAGAGTTTCATAAGAAGAACATATCACCAATGTATTGGCTTAAAATTCATTATCGTTTGGATTCTAAAAAAAAATTGGGTCAAATCTTGTAAGGTAGTGTCCATATAAGATTGTCAACGGATCCCCACTCTTGTTTAAACCCCACTCCAATATTCTGAAAGGATGATCAAACATATATAACTTTTAGATATAGAGAAAATTGAAACGACAAGAGACGGGGAGCAAGAGAATTCTTTTTCCAAAAAAATAAAATTGCTTAGGGAATCGTCCCAATTGAAACAAAATATGGTGGTTGAGAATAGACTTAACTCTAATTTTTGCTTTAGAAGGGAAAATGGTATCCTACACTTCCACTGCTACAAATTCAGAGCAATTTCACTATCCATAACAAACCAAAGAAATCCATAATAGCCGTGGTTCGTGTGTTTTACTGTGAGGAGGATATAGTGGAAGAAACCCCTAAAATTTTGCAAGAGCATGATATCAAGTGATATCCCATAAACTATTCATTCGGAAGCCTTCACTAAGGAATTGAATTTCCAAATGGGAGAGAACCCATTAGCTTCACCACCCATTTTAATTGGCATTAGATGAATTTACATTATAATCGCATGAGAAGAGCAATTTCATGAAGAGATTCCTCCATGTTACGGTACAATTGTAGTTTATAGAGGAGCAAGTGCTAATCAATGAAGGGATGGTTCTCCCATTTCTCACTTGCAGCAGGATAATATGTTGGAGAATATTAGTATTCTGTTTAGAGTATATAATTATTTTCATACTCATAACGACAAATTTCTAAGATTCACAAACCAAACAGGCACTAGTATGTAAATAAGGAATTTACAATGACATGAGAAATATCCCAGCAGATATAGTGGAATATTGTATACAAGCAATGTATGAAACTATCTTAATACATTTTATATCAACCTGGGTATCATATGAAAATCATATACACCTAATTTAGGATCCGGAACAGTGCATACTAAGAACCAAAAGTCTCAATATGTATAATCCTATATACTTCATATATGTGCATATGTATGTACGGATCTTTGAGACGTTTTCTCAAATACTTTGTGTGCACATAATTTTAAACTTTGTTGAGTCAATTCTTCTTTGTAATTAACACTCCAAAAGTATTATCACAAACAATTATGAACCCGCTGTAATTCAATCAACAATCAAACATTATATAAAGAAACAATAAAATAAAATAAAACAAGTAAAGTAAAACAAGATTGATGCTGGAGAAGAAGTCTATGTCCTTAAGACAATTAGCACCCCCACATTGATGTCGTCTGGGTGAATGGTGTTTGTCTCCCAGGACTTTAACAATCTTACCTTCTTGATTGGTGCAACACTCAAATAACGCAATAAGCTTCAAACATTTTGATTTTTGCATTAATCTCTCTTTGAAACTAAAATTTGCATTAATCTCTATTTGAACACTTGAAAATACTTGAGCAATAGAATCAAACTCCAATGATTGAAACCCAAAGACAAAGAGGTATTTATAGGGAAGCAACTCGATTATTCACAATAGTTACCACGTCTGGACACATATGAACAGTCTCGTTCCATGTAGAAATAAATCAATTGGGAAGAGACGCGACCTTTTATAGATACGTAGGGAACGGTTTTCACAAATACAGTTAGTATCTCAAATTCAAATAATAACTGATTAGTAATACCGTTTCAGCATGAATGGGCACCCGGTGAGATTTGGTTTATCCATTTTGGTATTAGTCGCTCCACTCCATGTATGGACATACACGACCATAGTTCCTCTACATAATTTCTATTCAACTGATTTCGAAATTAGACTTCATAATTCCAACAATCCCGCACATGAATATCAATTGTCTAGAAAAGTAAATTAAAAAACAAAAAAACATGAAGAGAGGTTACATAATAAAATTTACATCATCTGGATAGGTAGATTTAAGCTTTGAACCTTCCCCAGTGAATTTTGTTGAAATTACTAGCTGCCTCGTGGCCATCGGTCTTGAACTATTCAACTTTATAATGTAAATTGAGACAACAAAATGCACATTATTTCTTTCGAGCACCTTTAGTTCTTACGGTTGTGTTCATTTTGGCCCCGAACAATTCTCGGTATTTATGAGTGCTATTAGAGAATATATCCTAATTATTCTCTTATAATAGCCTCATTTCTCACTCATTGGTTATCTCTCATTTAAGAGTAACCTGTCTTACTCTACTTATTTCTAAGCATATGAATCATTAAAATCATTGCTTACTGCAGGCAACACTATTTGGTTTTATCATAAGAATGAGTAGAAGATCATGGGATCTCCAATCAACTAGATAGAGTTTCTTTTATGAAAGTTCATATTCAATAGGTTAAAACCCATTCCCCTCGATAACATTTATCTCTAGACATCAAAATTTATTCTTTATTATGCGCGGTCGTTAGAAACTATTCTCTGGAGATTTTTTAAACTTTGTAGCCAGTATACAATGAGTTTACAAGTTCTTGGATTCTTTTTCAAGTTCAACCATCTAGCTACAAACCATTTCAATCAAATCATGTTCTTAATTAACACAAACACCGGTAATTTGTGACACCATTACGCTTCTTTTCTAATATTCGACGGCCGCCCTTATATCATGTTACTACATCATTTTCACTTATGCCTTAGGTACTCGATATGAATTATTGAAACTTAGAAGTTAATCCCCTCATAATAAGAGGATTTATTACCTCACAACCAGGTTTGATACTGGTCCACAAGAGGTTTGTCAAAAAATTAGTACTAGACAGTAAGTACTATCATCATGTGTAAGGGTCCATGTAGTTTTGTGCGTCACTTAGTTTCTGACTGAACCTTTATTCATCATGCTTATGAATATTTCGTAGTTATTAGATTTAACCATATCACTAGTCATTTATTATTTACTATTCTGAAAGTACAGAGAGAATTAGAAAGTAATAAATTCAAACGCAATAATTTAAAGATTAGAAAATGTATTTACCTGGCTTTGTTCAAAACACCATACATCTTTTTTCCTAACTTCCTGTAAAGATCAAGTTTGATCTTCTTCTTATTGTAACATTTTCCATTACATGATAAAGATTGCATAAATGGTATCATACTGACCATTCAATACCTCACATCGAAACTATCAGTAGAATTTGTTGTGAAAACATTTCCGACAGTCATGAGTAATGGTCTTAGAATGACGTTATCTTTCGCATAAAAATCCAAAATTGGAGATTTTAAAGATGGTTATTTAAGAAAAGTTCATGGTCTACAACTTTATTTATACCCCAGACTCAAAGGAGCGTCAGAATGGTCAGAAAACCACACGGCAACAAAGACGATAATTTTGTCTATAGAGAAATTCAGAAACGTGACTGAACTTTGTAAAATCTCAAAAAATTACTTCTATCACTCTGAAAATTCTGAATATTTGAGGAGATGATCTTCAGCATGTCTCTAAGACTCGGTTAAAAGTATTAGCCCAAATTTATTGCGAGTTAAGAGATAAGCATAAATATCTACATCAACTACAATCTGACCCATTGCAATATTAGGGAGTTAGAATGAACAAACAATGAAAGTAGAAATGTTAATTTATACATTAATTAAAGCGATAACAGTCATTGCAATGCATTCATGTGAAGGATCCCATAATAAGGTAATCCTACACTTATTATATTACATTAATACGAAAGATCCCATAGTAAACTAATCCAACAGTTATTACATCACATTCATCTGAAAGAGCCCGTTAGTAAGGTAACCCTTTCCTACATAAATATCATTCTTAGTTAACACAACCTTTCCAGACACAAAGGTGATTTTAAATCCATTCTGAACCAGTAGTGATCTAGAGATCAAATTCTTATGAATATCAGGACCATGAAGCACATTGTTGAGAGTCAATTCCTTACATGAAGTTATTTTTATAACAACCTTTCCCTTGCCTACAACACTTGAAGAAGCGTTATTTCCCATGAAGACTGCTTCTTCTTCAGTACTATCTTGGTAGGTTGTAAACAAAGCTTTGTCAAAAAATATGTAACGGGTTGTCCCACTGTCTACCCACCACTCATATGGATTGTTAACCAAATTTACTTACGATACCACCGCAACGACAATGTTCATGTGGAATACATCCTTAAAAAGTCGTTCTTATTCAGTGAGATTTACTTTAGATTTGTTACTCTTTGTGGACTGATCCTTCTTGAGGCGGAAATCCCTTGCACGATGTCATTCTTTGTCGCAGACATAACACTTTCCTTTGAATCTCTTTGATGACTTATGTTCCTTGGCTTTTCTCGAAGAATTCTTTCTTTTCTTGCTTGCCTTGGTGTCATCTTCCACTATGTTTGCAATAGACTCATATGATTATTTTCCAGATTTCTTTTCTGCTAAACAACTTTCTTCTTCTACCCAAATTTTGAGGATTAGATTTTCTAAACTCATCTCCTTTTGTTTGTGCTTGAGATATATTTTGAAATCTTTTCACAAGGGGGAAATTTTTAAATCAATGCAATAAACTGAAATGCCTCACTAATTTCCAGTTTATCAACCTTCAATTCATGGAGAATAGTTTGAAATTCATGAACTTGAGACATTACTGTTTTGGAGACAACCATTTTAAAATCCAGAAATTTTGCAACAATTAACTTTTTCAATCCAGCATGGTCAGTCTTTTACTTTGTTTTCAAGGAGGTCCAAAGTTCCTTTGTTGTCTTGATTGGGCTGTATATAGTATAAAGCATATCGTCCAAACCATTCAATATGCAGTTTCTGCAAAGGAAGTTTGAGTGCTTCCATGCTTCTATAGCAGCAACAATTTGCTTATCTTTATCGTTTTCTTTGGTGATTGCAGGGCTATCATCATATAGATACGAGGCCAGACTTAAGGTGGCAATAAAGCATTTTTTTATTGCCATCTTTGAACTTTTTGAGTTTCTCCGAACGGGTTGTATGGGTGAGAGCACCAACCTGAGATGATTTTTCACCAACTTCAAAAGCCATTGTCATGTATAATCACCATAAATATTTAGTACTTCTTCAAAATACCAACATGAATGTTAATTGTCTTAACATTGTTGGAGAATGTTAGTATTTTGTTTGGAGTACAAAAGTATTTGTATACTTATAACAACAAATTTCTAATGTTTGGAGTACAAAAGTATTTGTACACTTATAACAAAAAATTTCTAAGATTTACAAACCAAACATGCACCAATATGTAAATAAGGAATTTACAATGACATGGGCAATATCCCAATGAATATAGTGCAATATTGTATAAAAGCAATGTAAGAAACTATCTTAATACATTTTGTATCAACCTGGGTATCATGTGAAAATCATATACGCCTATTTTAGGATCCGGAACAGTGCATACTTGATAGACGCATTTTTGTGTCTATTTTGATCTCAATTGTATGTATCGTTAGTGCTCGATTTTATATTTATTATGGCTTTTTATGTCTTTGTAGGTATTTTTGGAGAAATAAACATGCGCGGAGAAATTGGCTCAAAAAGTGGTATTTGGACCCTCCGGAGAAAATTACTGAAGTCACCCCTCAAATGGATAAGGGGTACACACTGGATAAGGGGTAATCCACCGTTATTTGCACCCCACATCTACTATTTGCACCCACAGGTCAACTACTATTGGAAGAAAAGAACTGGATAAGGGGAGGTCATCTTTTCCAAATTCAAATTCAGAAAGGGCGGGAAAATTGGTGTTTTAATGGCAGAATTAGGGTTTCGATTTTGGAAGTATTTGGGGGAGATTCAATCGCTGGATTAATCAGATGGGCCTGTTTGGGCTTAACAAGGAATCTACAGTTGATGGACTTGATTAAAATTGGCCAGAGCATCGGGTAATTCTCCGGTTTGAGCAAAACAGAGAAGGGAGATTTTCAGGCAAGAATTGGACGACAATTCAGGGGAGATTTGCACGGGAAAGGTTTGCAACAATCCTGTTAAGCTAAAACAGGAATGGTATGTGACGTGGAATCATAAAAAAAGGGAAAGAAATCAATAATTCTCGGTGAACAGGGTGTTTAGAGTATCTCGGGATTTTATTCAATATTTGGAAGATACGTGAGGACTTAAGAGAAGACATTTGGTCTATCAAAGGAAAATGGGAGTGTAGAAAGGAAACTCAAAAGACGTGACATATTTTTCCATAACTTTCCGCAGAAGAAATAAAAGAATAATCGAAGAAAAAAGTATTTTTGGGAAGATTTAATCAATCTGTTGTGTATATATAGGATTGTCGGGAGCCAGAAAAGACTGGTCGAGAGTTTGGGGCCAAAAAAAGAGGCTACAGAACGAAGAATCAAGGCTCGCAGAAAAGTTCTCTGCTGCTGCTGTGGAGATGAACACGAAGAACATTGACCACCAGTATTAGTCACAGAAAACCTTGGATAAACAACGACATAGAACAGTCTTATTCTTAACAGTCTTATATTTTCGGTATCTCTTGTAACAGTCAATCTGCACCGATTCTAAACATTGCAGTTGAGTTGCTTTTAATCTTTTCTCATATATATCTTCAATAAAAACACCTTTTGACCTATGACTTATTATTTTGAGCGTGTTTTCACCATGAAGAGTTAAACCCCAATACTGGGACGATGGAGGAAGCCATGTTTCGCAATTGCTTGGTAACTATAATGATTCTTCATGACTTTTTGCATTGATTTAATTGATTTATGATTTTTTTTTAATTAGTTGTGATTTTGTCTAATGACGTATGCTTGAACTTAGAGCTTTTGATGCGTCATGCTTATGATTTACAATTAATCTTTTATAAAATCTACCTTTGGCAAAGAAATAGAGCCCATAAAAGAGCTAAAAGTGTTATGAATCAATATACAAACCAATTGAATGTGATTAATGGTGGAAACCCGAGTCCCAGTTCTCTCGATATTTTGTGACAACCGTATGTACATATTTTCTTTATTTTTAGTGTTCTCTATTTTTAAGTCTGAAATCGAATCTCATCAAGTCTGAGTTGAACGAACGTTACTTACCACTTGAAAAACTACATCAATTTTTGGCGACGCCGACTTGTTTTTAGGTTAGGTTTTAGATTTTTTTTTTTTTAGGTTTAATTTCTTTTTATTTTGTTTCTTTTGTTAGATTTTACTCTGGGTATTTTTGTTTTTGGTGTGCAGGTTTTGCTGGAAACTAAAGGTGGAAAGTTGGACTTGCCTAAAAGAGCAGAAAATTCCAAACTTTTTTTTTTGTTAGTTTTTATTTTTGGAACTTTTAATTTTTGTTTGTTTATTTGTATATTTTTCAATAAAAAAAAAAAAAAAACACGAAAGCACACGTGCACTTCATATTGCATCGTCTGGCACCGATAAGTAGGAAAACACGTGGTTTAATAAGGTAAACCCTCCGGGCGTTATCATCCGAAACACCACAAGACTTAGCCTCGTACCTTTGACCAGTCTCTGACTGTAGGTATATTTTACTAAAGGTAAACCAAGCGTACCCGAAATAGTCAAGCGCAGCATTTGCATTTGCACGTGCACAGATTATGTCAAACTGGTATTATAATAGCCAATACAATGAATATTCGACCGAGCAACATGGACATGATTCTTATTATGACCATAGTGTGAATAGTGGTTGGGAACGCCAACCTTTTCAAGGTTATGGTTCATATCATGGTGAGCCCAATTACTATTCACACCCCCACCATTCATATGAGCAAAACAATCCTTCTATTTCTTTAGAAGAGTCTCTCAGGAGTCATACCTTATTTATGAAGGAAACCTTTAATATTCCAGATGAGCCCCTAGAGCAGTCAAAGATGTCTTTAGAATAGTCTCTCAATGATACATGTGTATCTGTACTCCTTTAGGGAACTTAGTTAACCTCAAGCTAAGTTGAGAGAAGAAACCTATTCTAGGCATGAATCCTTGTTTAGGCAGAATTCCTAGATAGGGAAGAGTTTTGTTTTAGGAAATACTCTTAGTTTAGGAAATGGATTCCTAATAGAAGTCCTTGGTCGGCTGAGTACGATGAAGGCTATAAATAGATGGCTTTGGCTAATAGCTAAGGATATATATATATATATATATACTACGCATAGAAAACCTAGAGAGAGCTTACGACAATACTTGTGCAAACTTAGCAAACAGTTTAAGGTTAATCCACTGTTTAGAGAAGATTGTGAGCGTAACAAAGAGAGAATTGTAATCGTTTTCTTGTTCATAATCTAAGAGAAGATATTTTCTTCGAATTACTACTTGTGTTCTGTTTTCTAAGTTTCTCGTCTATTATTATTCTGAATTCCGCCTTTATAGTAATAGTTACCAAGGTACAAAGATCAATACGTATCAAGTTGGCATCACGAGCAAGGTTAGTTTTTAGGTAAATCCCTGTGGTTTATGGTTTTCACTAGATCTCTCTACATAAAGCTTGGTGAGGTACTCGAGAAGTTGGAAGACGTTAAGAAAACAAGGGGATCAAGGATGACACAGTCAGATGGTGATCCTAAGGAAAGCGAACCACAAACTATGGAGGAAAAGGTGGCTATGCTGCAGACAGATATGAAGTCAATTCAAGTTACCCTTCAGAAACTGAGTGAATGTATTCGTTCTCATACACTCAAGCCGAAGATGAAGAAAAAGGTTATACCTTCACCTGAAGCTTCGGAAAAAGATAATTCTGAAGAAGATGATTCAGAAGAAGAAGAAGAAGAGGAAGAAGATGAGGAGGAAGAAAAGAAGAAAGAGTTTCTTAAAAGTCCTACATCAACTAAACCTCATGGTAAGAATCTGAAAATTGATTTTCGTGTTGACATTCCACTTTACGATGGGAGTGTCGATGTAGAAAAATCAGATAATTGGATTGAACGTCTAGAGACGTATTTTTATTTCTTTGAATATGGTTCAAAGGAAAAGATTGCTTTCGCGGCATTGAAGCTACAAAAGCATGCTCTAACCTGGTGGAAAGCTTATCAAAGACAAAACCTAGGTAAAGGAGTATTGTCGTGGAAAAGATTCAAGTCAGTTGTAAGGAAACAGTTTTATCCGGTTGGCTACCTTGAGGAGAGATGGTTCAAGTGGTACAACTTGAAGCAGACTTACAACCAAACCGTACAAGAATATACTTCGGAATTTCAGAATCAAGCTATGATTTTGGACTTAGACTTGGGGGATTATGTTATCTACATGAAATATATTTCCGGGTTCCATGAGTATATACGGAAGGAGTTGAAGTTGTTTTCGGTGGATACTATCTCCGAAGCAAGTATAAAAGCTAATGCCATTGAGGGCTGGCTTAAGAAATCTGATTCAAAGGGAAATACTAAGGTGAAATCTGGAGGTACCACTGTGAAAGGAGGTGAAAGGAGCAAAGAAGAAGGGAAGTCTAGTGACAAGGAAGGTTTGTCTTGCACCCATTTCAAGCAAATATGCCACATTGTCGACAAGTGTTGGGTTAAGAACCCTCATCTAAAGCCTAAAGGGTTGCAGAGGAAAGAAGCCAAGAAGGCAGCACTAGTCGCTCAAACTCCAAAAGAAGTCCACGGACTAACAGAACCCAATTCAAAGCTTTCTCTTATGACAGGGGCAAAAGAAATACCTTCAAAAGATGATCTTAGGGAGCGACTCTTCATAGTGAAGATGCAAGTTAAAACTTCACTAGTTGATGCTGTTATTGACCCAGGAAGTCAGAAGAATTTACTTTCAAGTTCTTTGGTGCAGAAGTTAGGATTGAAAACTTTCAAACATCCAAAACCATATCCTTTAGGATGGCTTCAAAAAGAAGGGGGCTTACAAGTTTCACAGCAGTGCACGTTCAAATTTTCTCTAGATGAGTCATATATTGACGAAGTTACATGCGACGTAGTTCCTTTGGATGTTTTTCGGGTGGTACTAGGTAGTCCTTACATATGGGATAGAGATGCAACTATACACATGAGGGAACAAAAGTACACCTTTACCAAAGATGGAGAAATTTTTGTGATTCGGGCTATTGATTCTCCTCTTGAGGGAGCAAGTTTGATCACAGCCACTCAGGCTAAGCGGTTGGTGAATGCTAGCACGAAGTTCATTCTCCTTGTGATCCGTTCTCTTGAGGAGAAGCCGAATAGAGTTTGTTTGGCAGCCTTGACTGCACAACAAGAAGATGACCTAGAAAGGTTGAAGTTGAAGTACAAGGATTTATTTTCAGATGTCACAGGATTACCGCCAAAGAGGAGTGTTGACCGGGGAGAGTTCTCTACCTAATGTAGGTCTTTATCGCACGACCGTAGAGGAATCTAATGAGATCAAGAAACAAGTCCAGGAACTTCTAGAATTAGGAATGATAGTGCCAAGTGCTCCACCTTGTGGATCAGCAGTGTTGTTAGTGCCAAAGAAAGATGGAGGTTGGCGTATGTGTATTGATTATAGAGCATTGAACAAGATCACAATCAAGAATCGTTACCCTCTACTTAGGATAGACGACATGATGGATCAGTTGGAAAAAGCTCGAGTCTTTACAAAGTTGGATTTCAAATTCGGATACCACCAGATGAGAGTTCGAGAAGATGATACATGGAAAACTGCTTTCAAAACCAAACAAGGCTTGTTCTAATGGTTGGTGATGCCTTTTGGTTTGTTTAATGCTCCAGCAACATTTATGCGTTTGATGAATGATTTGTTACGACCTTTTATAGAAGATTTTGTGATTGTTTACTTGGATGATATCCTAATATACAACAGAACTTGGGAAGAGCATCTCGTTCACGTTGAGAAGGTGTTTAAAGTGTTACATGAAGGCCAACTGAAGTTGAATGTAAAGAAGTATGAGTTTGGGAAGGAGGAGTTAGTGTATCTTAGATTTATTGTTGGTGGTGGACAACGGAAGATTGATCCAAGGAAGGTTGAAGTGATCACTAAGTGGCCTAGACCTAGTACTGTAACTGAAATCAGGAGTTTCTTAGGGGCTTGCACCTACTTATGTAAGTTTATCAGGCATTTTTCGAATATTGCAGGACCATTACATGGTTTGACGGGAGCTAAGGCAAAATTTGAATGGCAGTAAACCCATGAAGACGCTTTTCAGTTACTAAAAAGAAATATTTCAGAAGCACCAGTGTTGGCATTGCCTAACCTACAACGTACTTTTGAAGTTGATACCGACGCTTCTAACTATGCATTGGGAGGAGTGTTGTTACAAGATGGTAAACCAGTGGAGTACCATTCAGAATTGTTCTCAGGTGCTATTAAGAACTACGCACCTTATGACAAAGAATTTTATGCTTTATATCAATGTATCAAACATTGGCGAGTGTATCTCTTAGGTAAATAAGTAGTGGTACATTCAGATCACAAACCGTTGGAGTATCTACATGCACAGACGAAACTACAACAAGCCGGGCACATGAAGTGGATGTATTACTTGATGACTTTCAATATTCTTATTAGGTACAAGAAGGGAGTAACAAACAAGTTGGAAGATATGTTATCTTGACCTCCAGTTCGATCACTAATGGTGGCCATGAGAATTCAGCCAATTGTTCCTCAAGAGTATGCAGAGTCATACGCATCCATCAAAGACTTCAAGAAGGTGTTAGAAGGTGTAAAGAGTGGTTTGAAAAGCGAGTATGAACTCCGAGATGGATTGTTATACAAAGGTCAGTTACTTTGCATACCAGAAGATGGAGATCGTTTACAGTGGTTGAGAGAGGCACACACTTCCCGAGTTGCTGGACACTTTGGGATGAATAAAACTTTACTTAACCTCCGGCGTTATGTCTTTTGGACGAAGATGTAATATTATGTGACTAAGTTAGTTAGAGGGTGTAAGTTTTGCAACACATCTAAACCTTCCAACAGAAAACGTGGGTTATATCTACCATTACCAGTACCATCAAGGCCTTGGGAGAGTATTTATATGGATTTTCTTGGTGGGTTACCGAAGACCAAGTCTGGTCATGATTACTTGTTCGTTGTGGTCGACCAATTCAGCAAGATGATTGCATTAATTCCATGTACAAAGACGGTAACGGGAGCCGGTGCAGCAAATCTCTTCTTTGAGCACGTGTGGAAGCATTTTGGTTTACCTACTTCGATTATTTATGATAGGGATAGTCGATTCCTTAGTCACTTTTGGGATTCTTTATGGAAGATGATGGATACTAGGTTGAAGAAGAGTACAACTTTTCATCCACAAACAGACGGACAAACAGAAGTGGTCAATAGGACTATGGTTTACATGTTAAGGGGATATAATTCTAAGCATCCTAAAACTTTGGATGAGAGTTTACCGTATCTACAGTTTGCTTTCAATAGAGCAGTTCACAGTTCTTCGGGGAAATCTCCTTTCGAGACGTGCTATGGTTACTTACCACCTAGTCCTTTCGATCAAGTATTTTCTAGTGACACCTGAATGGGGGGACAGGAAGGAAGTGAACGGCAAAAGTCACAAAAGTTCTTGGAGAAGATATCTCAGATTCATGCGACTGTTGAAGCACAACTAAAGAAGTCACAAGCCAAATACAAAGCAAAGCATGACAAGCATCTTGTACCTTATAATTTCGATGTTGGTGACTTGGTATGGTTAAAATTAGGTAAGGAACGACTGAAGGGGGAAGGTAAGAAGTTGAAACCATTGAGGTATGGGCCATTTCGTATTCTCGATCATATTGGTGACAATGCCTTTCGTCTAGATCCGCCACCTTATCTAGGAATGTACTCGGTAATAAATGCCGAATACTTGAAGTTGTTTGAACCACCATTACTTGATGATGACGGCGACGACACTATGATATTACCACGAGTAGAAGACTTATGGTTTGATAGAGAGGAACCACTTAAGGAAAACTGCATATTGGAGCGAAGAGTGACTAAAACACGACAAGGAGAGAAAGAAGCTTTTTTAATTGGATGTAAAGGTCAAGTTCCTAGCAAGGCTAAGTGGTTTAACAAGGAAAAAAGGACTCTCGAGTTCCCTAACCTTCATTTTTAACTCTCACAGGAGTTCAAGTTCTTAAAAGGGGGACCCATGATACAGGTGTATCCGTACTCCTTTAGGGAACTTAGTTAACCTCAAGCTAAGTTGAGGGAAGAAACCTATTCTAGGCATGAATCCTTGTTTAGGCAGAATTCCTAGTTAGGGAAGAGTTTTGGTTTAGGCAATACTCTTAGTTTAGGAAATAGATTCCTAATAGAAGTCTTTGGTCGGCTGAGTACGATGAAGGCTATAAATAGAGGGCTTTGGCTAATAGCTAAGGATATATATATATATACTAGGCACAGAAAACCTAGAGAGAGCTTACGAAAATACTCGTGCAAGCTTAGCAAATAGTTTAAGGTTAATCCACTGTTTAGAGAAGATTGTGAGCTTAACAAAGAGAGAATTGTAATCGTTTTCTTGTTCATAATCTAATGGTGGGTTTGTTTGCATAATTCACCGTTTTCAGGAATTTGTAATCCCACGGGATTACAAATTCTTGGATTTATATAAATTCCTTATGTGTTTGGTAACTCAATTAAATTTCCTAGGATTTATAGAGTTTTTTTTTGTATTAAAGTCTTTGTACCGTTTGGCATTACCCTCAAATCTTAAAACTGCATATAAAATTGCACATATATGGGATTTAGAGTTAAAAAAAGTGGGTCCATAAATCCCTTGATAAGTTTCCCAGCAAATCTTAGGGGGGAGGGGTCGGACTCCATATGGAGGATTTGCTGCAAAACTGAATCCCGTAGGAAACGTGATTCCAAGGATTCGTGCAACCAAACATACAGAGGGAAACGTAATTCTACCAAATCCCCTGAACCCATAAATTCCACCTTTAAAATTCTACATCCAAACCCACCATAAGAGAAGATATTTTCTTTGAATTACTACTTGTGTTCTGTTTTCTAAGTTTCTCGTCTATTATTATTCTGAATTCCGCCTTTATAGTAATAGTTACCAAGGTACAGAGATCAATACGTATCACTCAAGCAATTTACTGAGAATACAAATAGGATTGTGGAAAAACTGGCTCAAGATAGTCTTAATTTCCAATATATTGTTTCCAATAATACCCTTAAAAATGAGGATAGTTATTTGCATAATCAGGATGACGAGGTTAGAATTGGTAACACTACATGTTTAGATGAGGTTCAACCATTTTCATGCTATTATGATGATTATGATGAGGATAGTGCTGATAAAGAATTTGAAATAAGTAGGCATAGTGATCAAGAATTTTCTACTCCAATTGAGCTTTATAATGATAATGTTATTTCTAGTTCAAATCCAAATAATTTTAATGATTATTCACCTATTCAAAAGGACTTGGATTTGACTAAAGATAACACTTCCTTAGATGATGTAGTATTTCCTTTTGATTACGAAGCCAATTATGGTTTAGAGGAACGGGTATATTTTAAGTCTAGCGATTTAGAAATAACAGACTTAGAAAAAGAAAATGAACTCGTAGAGATGAGTGAGGATGAACCTGACTTAGAAGAATCAATTGACCATTTTCAGGAATCTGATGACCTTGAAATTAGGGAAGTTGTGACTAGTCTTTCTAGAGACACTAAAAACTCTAAGTTTGGGGGTGATTATCATTCTCCATGTGCCTTAACTCTCAGAAAGGTCCCTGACTTGGGACTTGACATATGTGCCTCAACCATTTTAAAAGATTATCTTCATACACGTTTTCCCGAACCTAATGATGTCCAGGAAGAAGTCCAGTTGTTAGAAACCCATCCTCTGGTTGATGTGGTTTATCCAGGCTATGATACCCAGATTGACTTTGTTTTCCCACCAAAATATTTTCTTCGAAATGTGGGAACGTATAAGTTTCAAATGTGTCAGTTATTAAATTCTGAGACTAAACCTAATTATTTTAGGAAAATAGAATTGACACATTTGCTTAAACAGAGAAGGGAGATTTTCAGGCAAGAATTGGACGACAATTCAGGGGAGATTTGCACGGCAAAGGTTTGCAACAATCCTGTTAAGCTAAAACAGGAATGGTATGTGACGTGGAATCGTAAAAAAAAGGGAAAGAAATCAATAATTCTCGGTGAACAGGGTGTTTAGAGTATCTCGGGATTTTATTCAATATTTGGAAGATACGTGAGGACTTAATAGAAGACATTTGGTCTATCAAAGGAAAATGGAAGTGTAGAAAGGAAACACAGAAGACGTGACAGATTTCTCCATTACTTTCCGCGGAAGAAATAAAAGAATAATCGAAGAAAAAAGTATTTTTGGGAAGATTTAATCGGTTTGTTGTGTATATATAGGATTGTCGGGAGTTAGAAAATACTGGTCGAGAGTTTGGGGCCAAAAAAAAAGAGGCTACAGAACAAAGAATCAAGGCTCGTAGAAAAGTTCTCTGCTGCTGCTGTGGAGATGAACACGAAGAACATTGAACACCAGTATTAGTCACAGAAAACCTTGGATAAACAACGACACAGAACAGTCTTATTCTTAACAGTCTTATATTTTCGGTATCTCTTGTAACAGTCAATCTTCACCGATTCTAAACGTTGCAGTTGAGTTGCTTTTAATCTTTTCTCATATATTTCTTCAATAAAAACACCTTTTGACCTATGAGTTATTATTTTGAGCGTGTTTTCACCATGAAGAGCTAAACCCCAACACTGGGACAACGGAGGAAGCCTGATATTATACATGGGTAATTATATTTAATTCTTATATGACTTTTGCACTAATTAAAATTGAATTATGATTCTGATAAATTAGTTGTCATCTCATTTGATGGGTCATGCTTTCTTAGATGTTTTGATGTCCCATGCTTAGGACTTACAACTAATATTTTGAGAATCTTCCTTCGCAAAAATAAGAGTCCATGTCTTTATTTATTGAGCTATAATTATTAAAAGAATTAATATTTGAACCATATGTTATGAGTTTGGTGGAATCCTGAGTCCCAGTTTCACCCGATATTGCTATCATCTTTTTGTATATATTTATTATAATTAATATTTAAGTCTAGAATCGAGTCTACACAAGTCCGAGTGAATGACAACCTTATTTACCATTTCTACAATCACATCAATTTTTGAAAGCACTTGCCGGGGAAGATTCTCAAAATATTAGTTGTAAGTCCTAAGCATGGTGAAAACACGCTCAAAATAATAACTCATAGGCCAAAAGGTGTTTTTATTGAAGAAATATATGAGAAAAGATTGAAAGCAGCTCAACTGCAACGTTTATAATCGCTGCAGATTGACTGTTACAAGAGATACAGAAAATATAAGACTGCTAAGAATATGACTGTTCTGTGTCGTTGTTTATCCAAGGTTTTCTGCGACTAATACTGGTGGTCAATGTTCTTCGTGTTCATATCCATAGCAGCAACAGAGAACTTTTCTGCGAGCCTTTGATTCTTCGTTCTGTAGCCTCTCTTTTTTGGCCCCAAACTCTCGACCAGTATTTTCTGGCTCCCGACAATCCTATATATACACAACAGACCGATTAAATCTTCCCCAAAACACTTTTTTCTTCGATTATTCTTTTATTTCTTCCGCGAAAAGTTATGGAAAAATCTGTCACGTCTTCTGTGTTTCCTTTCTACACTCCCATTTTCCTTTGATAGACCAAATGTCTTCTCTTAAGTCCTCACGTATCTTCCAAATATTGAATAAAATCCCGAGATACTCTAAACACCCTGTTCACCGAGAATTATTGATTTCTTTCCCTTTTTTTATGACTCCACGTCACATACCATTCCTGTTTTAGCTTAACAGGATTGTTGCAAACCTTTCCCGTGCAAATCTCCCTTGAATTGTCGTCCAATTCTTGCATGAAAATCTCCCTTCTCAGTTTTGCTCAAATCGGAGAATTACCCGATGCTCTGGCCAATTTTAATCGATTCCATCAACCGTAGTTTCCCTGTTAAGCCCAAACAGTCCCATCTGAAGAAATCCAGCGATTGAATCTCCCCCAAACACTTCCAAAATCGAAACCCTAATTCTGCCATTAAAACACCAATTTTCCCGCCTTTTCTGAATTTGAATTTGGAGAAGATGACCTCCCCTTATCCAGTTCTTTTCTGCCAATAGTAGTTGCCTTGTGGGTGCAAATACTAGATGTGGGGTGCAAATAACGGTGGGTTACCCCTTATCATGTGTGTACGCCTTATCCATTTCAGGGGTGACTTCAGTAATTTTCTCCGGAGGGTCCAAATACCACTTTTTGAGCCAATTTCTCCGCGCATGTTTATTTCTCCAAAAATACCTACAAAGACATAAAAAGCCATGATAAATATAAAATCGAGCACTAACAATACATACAATTGAGATCAAAATAGACACAAAAATGCGTCTATCAATACTAACAACCCAAAGTCTCAATATGTACAATCCTAAATATACTTCATATATTGGCATATGTACATACAGATCTTTGAGACGTTTTCTCAAATACTCCGTGTTCTCAAATACTCTGTGTGCGCAAAATTGTAAATTCTGCTGAGTCAATTCTTCTTTGTAATTAACACTCCAAAAGCATTATCACAAACAATTACATCCGTTGTAATTCAATCAACAATCAAGCATTATATAAAAAAAACAATGAAACAAAATAAAACAAATAAAGTACAACAATATTGATGCCAGAGAAGAACTCTATGTCCTTAAGACAATAAGCACTCCTACATTGATGTTGAATGGGTGAATTGTGTTTGTCTTCCCGGACTTCAACAATCTTACCTTCTTGATTGATTGAGCACTCGAACAACACAAAAAGCTTCAAACTAAATTGTGCAGTAATCTCTCTTTGGACACTTGAAAATACCATGATTGCTAACGGGGGTTACGAGGATTAGCAAGGGGGTATCGTTTGAGTGATCCGACAGTCAGGATCGGATGTAACTCATTCGTCTCATATGCAACAGTACCTCTTGTTAATTCCGGTCACCCCCTTTAGCAATCATGGAAAATACTTGAGCAATAGAATCAAATCTAGTGATTGAAAACCAAAGACAAAGAGGTATTTATAGAGGAGAAACTTGACTGTTCACAGTGGTCACCATGTTTCGAAACATATGAACAATCTCGTCTCATGTAGAATAGAAATCGATTAGGAAGACGTAGGCAACGATTTTTTTTTCTTCGAAAAAGAGGAATAACCTCATTCATTGATTTGAATCTCCGACTCCTCGTAATAAAGAGTGGCAGAGTTAGTTACATTGACATTCCAGTTCTGAAACTGAGGATTGTTTAAATAAGCTCCAAAATTTTCACCTAACCCTAAGTAATTTGTAGCTAAACGATTACAATAGGCAATGGACTGAATTACATCAACTTTCCAAAATTGGAAATGAAGATTGTTTAAAAGTACCCTAAGATTTTCACTTGTCCATATGTGATTTATAGCTAGACGGTTACAGTAAGTAGATATATGTGCTGCTTCTATAATATGAAATCTACCTTTCAAGACAAATCCTCGTGCTTTGAAGTTTATGCAATCTGTAGCTTTATAGTCAAAGTCTTGGCTGATAGTATATCTTTTTTTCCTTACTTTGGCATACATTCCCATCAGAAGCAAAAGAGTGGGTTCAGAATCACTTTGAAGGATGACGTTGTGACAACTCCATTGTGTTGCCCACTTAAAAGCTTCTTCATCCCCTCTCAGTTCAACCTCTTCTCTGGTACTACAATCTGCAGAGTATCCTCTTGCTTCTGTTGCGCTTCCTACATAATCAATGAGTGTCAAGCCTATCCCATAGCTAGTAATAGAATCAAGCATAGCAATAGCCACATTTATCCTAACATACATAAACACTTTATCCATTCCAGGGTTCATAATTTATTCTCAAGTTTTCGTCATTCATTGGGTTGTAATAAAGTGTCTGCATGTTTTTATAATCTATTGTACTTATGTTCATGATGATATTTATAAACTTGACTATTGTCTTAGCAGTTTGGGAACTATTTTGCTTAGATTTTTGAAACACCAGCTCACATCTTGCTTTCCAAATATGCCAACTAACAATACTACAAAGAACAGCCCAATCCAAAGCTCCTCCATTTCTATTATGGTCGACAAACCAGGTGTTAAGCCAATCATGAAACCAGTAGTGCCATTAGTAACAAAATGCATATCAAAGTTTAAATGCATCCATACCTGAGAAGCAAAGTTGCATTGAAGAAAAAGATGTGTAAGAGTTTCCTCACCATTGTTAGAAAGAGTACAAGTGGTATTTATATCTGGTAGGATGACTGCTATTCTCATACTTTTGGGAAGTATAGCATGAACAGCTTTCCATACAAAATTTTTAATCGAAGGTGTTAGTTTCATGTTCCATATTCTGCTCCAATCCTTCGAGTTTGTACCGTCCGTACCACTTTCATGTATCACTAGGCAACGGTTCTCACAGATACAATTAGTATCTCAAATTCAAATAATAATTGCTTGGTAATACCGTTTCAACATGAATAGGCACCTGGTGAGATTTGGTTTATCCATTCTGATATTAGTCGCTCCACTCCATGTATGGACATACACGGCCACAGTTCCTGTACATAGTTTCTATTCATCTGATTTCGGAATTAGACCTTACAATTCCAAAATAATCCTGGGCAATGATTCTTCCATTTCCAAATGCATCCATTGCCCACCTTAACCCCAAGTACCCCTCTCTCTCTCATCTCTCTCTCTCCTCTCTCTCATTCCTTCTTCTTCCACAACAAAACTGGACTAGATCTGAGCAGATTTCTTCATTTTTACTTGCTTTCTAGGTTAGTTAGTAGATTGGTTTTGTTTTTATTATGTTTTCTACTTATCTACATCGTTTTGGTGGTTTTATTTATTCTTTTGAGGTTTATCTTCGCTTTAAAGGCGATTTTAGGTTATTGGGTTGGGTTCTAAGATCAATAGTGATGCTCTCCAACGACGAAATCTCCATCTTTGTCGTCTCCGACGACGAACTCTTCATCGGAATCTTCATCATCAACTTATCCGACGACGAAATCTTCATCGGTGGTCTTTTTGACGACAGAAGCTTCATCACTATTTACAAGAGATTTGAGCAAATTACTCCTACTTTGGGAGCATTTCTTTCTAAAGAAGAAAAACAAACTAAATGGTTGGAATTTAATTCCGAGAAAAACCATCCTTCTTCCGATTTAATCGGATCTTATTCATACTTATATTTGTCTTACTCCGGTAATCCTTCTCTTTCTCTTGTCGGATTTCTCGGTATTGTACTCTTACAGTATGTTCTTGTTACTTTGTATTCTCTTATTTTCGATCTTAAACTCGTTGTAACCTTGAAATCCCATTAATGAAAATGTTCCTCGTTTATTAAAATAAAAAAATAATAAAAAAAAGGATTTAGTTTATCCATTTTGATATTAGTGCTCCCCTCCCTGTATGGACATACACGGCCACAGTTCCTCCTGTACATAATTTCTATTCATCTGATTTCGGAATTATACCTTATACTTCCAAAATAATCCTAGGTAATGATTCTCCCATTTCCAAATCCATCCATTGCCCACCTTAACCCCAAATACCCCACACAATATCCTAGTCTATGATCTTAATTTGTTTTTTTGTACATGGCTTACCCGTTTAGCTTTTACAGCTAGCTCAAATAGCATCTGTTGTTGTTTCGTGATAATGCTTAGCCTTAGCTGGTTGTGTACCAGCAGTGTGTATTTTTTTTGTTTTTTCTCTCTTAATTTTAAAACTACTTTACTCATCCTTATCTTCGTCCGCCGAGCCACCTCATTCTAATTTCCTTAGTTTATTATTATCATCACAGAACAATCTCTTCTTTACTTCAGATCGACCCACATGCAACGGAAATCCAGTGTTTGTAGATGGAGATATCTTGTCCTTTAATTGATAAATTTTCTTTCGAGGAAAACAACAACCACATCCCATAAAAGTAAGTAACGAGATCAATCCCCAACCCAAGTACCCAACCCAACCCCAACCCAACCCCAACCAACTCCATCTCCCAATATACTGTAATTCTCTATTTACATGGGATAGGTTTCATCTTCTGCAACAAATGATAGTAGGAGGGTAACGTTATGCACATAAGAGAAATCCCTGATAATTTAGTGCTAACAATCCAATCCCATGTGAATGATTTGAATGATTTCATCCCTATCCAGACCTAATGATTTTTTTATCCTCACTTACAGTCGCAACAAAAACTTATCTGCAATCTTCAACTCCATGAAATGGACCATAGTTGAAAGAGAAATAAATATACAGTACAATCTTTGGTATACTGTTATCCACAACATTCAATGGTTCTGGTTTCCACCTGACAAATTGTAATACTCCCACCGTTCCAATTTACTGGATGTTTTAGGATAGACGAGAGTTTAAGTATTTTTCCTAAATTCTTACTGATTTGCCCTTGGTTTGAAATCACAGTATACCATTAAATAAATGATTATTCCAAGGATTTGGAAGGAATATTTGGTTTATCCCAAGTAAATTACATTAAATCTAGAAACTAAAAACTAGGTGGTTTAAAATTTTAGAAAACTATTTATATGGATAGATTTGGAAAAGAATTACTCTCTATTGTTTCTTAATCTGCATGAAAAACTCTATAACATCAAGTAAATCGGAACGGAAGGAGTATCGTTTATTATCAATACTTAATATTTTATTTATACCAATCTTAAACATTATAATAACCTAAGCACATACAGCTGAAATGATTCACAAACAGATGATTCGTCTAGCATTTTAGCTGTAAATTACGCATTACAATATAGCGTTAACTGATTGGATACATTGGTTGACTAATTTCCAGAAGAAATCTCTATATTAATTACATATAAGATAAGATGCTGCATTCTGGCTACACCCAAAGAGGTGAATAAAGCACACTAGGTCTAGGTGACCATTTTTATACCTACCAATAACTAAAACATTATTGCGCGCCATTGTTTTATTTCATCATTGTTATCTTCTATCTACGGACACACATAATAAAAGTATAAAACCCTAAAAGGTTCCAACTTCCCAATCCACAAATCTCCTCCCACTTGTTTCCTTTTCTTTTTACTTTTGCTGTAACGATTTTCCATAAAACAACTTTGGATTAAAGAAATGATTTATGTAAAGAATCGTTTTATTTCTCAAATATAAGAATGTTTGTTTTTTCAAGTTCAAAACAACAACCAGAAGAAGAAGAAGAGTAGAAGAAACCCTAACCCCCTAAACTTTTATACTTATAAACAAAAATCTTAAAAAATCTGTGTAATGGGGGATTTGAAAAAGGAGGAAACGATGGTTGTAGGAGGAGGAGAGAATGGAGAAAAGGATGAGAAATTTATGGATGGAATGGCTGTTATGGATTTTGATATGCTTTGTGCAACTGTAGCTTTACAAACAGAAGGGGGGTTTTATTCTTCTAAGGGTAATAATTGGGGGAAATTGAATAATGATGAAGATGGTGATGATATTGATGGAGGTGAATTTAGTGGAGGAGTTCAAAGGATGTGGGAAGGTGATGTTTTAGATTGCTTAGAAGATCGTCGAATTGCTCTTCAAACGGCTTGGTAATCTTTCATCCTTATCAAATTTGTTTCCAATTTGTCAATTTGGGTCTTTTTTTTCTTCTATTTATTTTGGAATTTAACATTAGTGGAAATAGAATTTTCATTCTTGGGTCATTTTGGAACATAAAAGGAGATTTTTTTTTTTTTTTTTTTTTTTTGGAGATTAATTGGGACATGGCAAATTGCTGATGCAGTTTTTGTTCATAGTCTGTTTTAATTTTTGGTTTCGTTTCTTGAATATTATGATGCTTTCATTTCATTTGCTTTGAACTTCTTTGAATAGCAAACTGATGTTATGTTTGTTTTGGCAGTTGCCCATGTTATAGATTTGGTAAAAACATGGGAAGAGCTGGACTTGGTCATTGTTTTATTCAGGTAATTTTGGGTCTATGGATAAGCTTTGTGTGTTTTTTCAATTTTGGTAATGCAAAAAGTTAAAGCTGAAAGAAGACTTTATTCCATTGTTTTGTTTTGTTTTGCTTCTGTCATTAAATTGGTCATGTAAATGAAAATTTGATCTGCCAGAGATGCATAATAAAGCATTTTAATTTTAAAGCATGTTTTAATTATGTATACTAGTTACTAGTTTGAGAATCATTGTATTTGACCTTGACCTTGGTCTGCTTCATTTAGTATGTGCAAAATTTGATTCAGTAGTCATCTTTATTATTTTAAATAACATCCAGTGGGGTAACTTGGTGTTGGAATTGATGGGTTTTAAATGATATAATGGGCAAGCTTTATGGATTTATATTTGCAAATTTGCATGTTATGTTTCTCCATTGTTGTTTTGCTGT
Organism: Papaver armeniacum; assembly: GCA_023531295.1. NCBI lineage: Eukaryota > Viridiplantae > Streptophyta > Magnoliopsida > Ranunculales > Papaveraceae > Papaver > Papaver armeniacum. The sequence continues at coordinate 169,588 of JAJJWW010016607.1, forward strand.
TTTCTCTGGGGAGTTCAAACATCATAATATCAAAAATGTTCTATTAGACAATACCTTGTTTTCTGTTAATAACTGTTGTGGGTTTTGTTTTATTGTGCAGGGGACTGTATATTTCATTCTTGTAATTGCCACTCTTTTCAGCTACATTACTTTTACTATCACTCGGCGACACTTGTTTCTGTATTTGGCACTTGCCTTCACCGTTTCAGCTGGAACCTACTTTGGCTATTGCCGGAGACAAATTCGGAAGCAATTTAATATCAGGGTAAGCAGTTTTGCAACTTGGCCTTGGTTCCTTTGTCGTTCTGTTCAATTAGGAATGGTTTTGCTGATTCCTGGTTAAGGTTATCCTTCTACTCTTTGTTATTGATGACCACAGTTATTCTTTTCCTCTTCTCCCTAGACTTCCTTTCGCCATTTCTTAGAAAGGAGCGATTATAAAGTTAGTGGTGAAACACTATGCAGGATGGTAGTTATTTGCTGGAGCATAGGTTACCGGGTGAAACATTTGTTTTCCTCTTCCTGTTAACTCTTGTATTTCGTACTCTTGGGCAAGGCTTTATGTTCTGGAGCAGTTCACTTTTGTTAATCAATCCAGGTCCTTGTCTCTTGTGGAGGATAATTTGGTATCACAAAAATGGTTCCAAGACTTCCAAAATTAGGCTTAGGCGTGACATTTTAATTGTCATGTATGTATCGCTGTGATGCCTTATAGACCCCTTACCTAGTATGGCGGACACCAAACTAATTTTAAGGCAAACGTGTTTGTACATGTCATTGCTGGTTTAGTAGGGATTAGTCCTCCTGCTAAACTGAAACGTGGGTTCATGTTCTCTGGGTGCTTGGAGTTTGTTATAAATGTCGTGTTTCAATACCTTATGAGGCTATATTGTGTGGATAGATGGGCCTTGTTTATGTTATTCCCCTAAAATGTGTTTGTACATGGTTTTCAAACCAGGCGTGGAATTGATTCTGCATGTATGAAATTAAGTTCTATTATGGTCGCCGAGTATATAAACTCGTACCCTATTTTGATTGCTTTAAATGCCTCTCGTCTTTTGGGATTTTTCTCCATCTACGTGTCTCTTTTTTACTCGAACAATCTGTCCATCTATATAATAGTACATGTTCAGTGCGAACAACTTTGAAACTGTATTCTTGATTTTGTCCTAATTCTCTTATCATTTGGTGATATTTTTTGTCTGTGCAGGGTAGTGATAGTTCTTTGGATGATTGTCTCTATCATCTAACTTGCCCCTGTTGTACCTTATGCCAGGTTTGTTTTTGTTTTTCTGGTGTTTCCTGTATTTTGGTTATCAGGATTATCGGCTATTTAAAAGTGTTCTGGACATTTGTATCCATAACCATCCATATGCAGCTCTATCTGGGGGGACTTACTGTTTGCAATAACAACCTATAATTCCTTCTCCTTTTCATCGAGCAGGAGTCAAGAACATTGGAGATCAATAATGTCCAAGATGGCATCTGGCGGGGTCGAGGAGACACCTTCTGCGTAGGAAGTCAAGGGAGCAACGCGTTCCTCGAGTTACACCTGGTACAAACCAAATTCCCTGATCATTGCAGCATGCAAAGAGCTTCAACAGATGCGGATCACTCATGGAGTGTAGGAGTCCCTCATGCAGAGCCTTTGGTTCCACCGACCCAGTTGTAGTAACATATGTTTCTTTCCCTTATAGGGCATAAAATAGGCTTGTATATAGAGTATAATTTTATTCAACATTGGTCTTCTTCTATTTAATTCAGAGTTGACCCCAGGGGAAAATTGTTGAACCTAGGCATCTAAATGTGGTGCCAAGATGAAATGGTGGGATCCCTTTTTAACATGTTCCACTAGAGAAATGATGTTTCCTGTTTGCATGCAACGGTATGAGGAAGTAAAAGTAGAGTTGTTTTTAATTTTTTGTGATATTTTTTCCTTCGAGTAGTTTAATTTTTCTTTAGGGATATTCGAGTGGGGAAAAACAACATTATTTGGATGGATACATGGATAAAGAAACAAGCACGTGATCTCACAAAGAAATTCTGCAACTGTCTACCAATTCCATAGTAGTAGCTCGAAAATGCTAGATGTCCCCCGTTGGCTTCCACCACTCCCTTCCCCTGCCTATGTGTCATGTACCTATTGGCCAAAACCAATAATAGAGGGACCCGGCCAAAACCAATAATAGAGGGACCCCTGCTCTTCCATAGAGATCAAAGTTGATGAAAACCAAAGGTCCAGATGTTGTGTGTAGCAGCTTCGGTAGGAGCTACCCTTGAAATTTTCTGTATGATGTGTGTGCGCAAACGAAAGAGTCCCAACGGAAGCAGGCTATATGAATCAGAGCAAAGGGACGGTGTGTTTCAATTGGCTATCCCTTAGGAAATAATTCACTATCCCTTGGAAATGGAGTAGAGAGGAGGTGAAGTAGGGGAAAACCTACTATGTGAATAGGATTGAAAATATATTAAGTAGTTGATATTTTGCCAGCCTATTTCACTTGAACAAAAACTCTACGTACTTGACGGCAAACAATCAGCCGCCTCACTATGAAGTAGTATTCTGCTGCCCATAACTCTTGCTCTAAAGTGTTGGGATATGATGTGGACACAGCTTATCTCAAATTATTGGTCCTCTAGTTTTTCACTGTTCTCATAAATAAAACAATTTGTCTACCCAAACCAAGCAAACGAAATGAAAACAATGCTGGTGATGAGAAAAGTGACTGTCTTTGCCCTGGAAAGGAAACAAAATCTAAACAAATGCCGGAACCAGGCTTCTAAATATGCTTTATATTTTGGATAAATCCAGCACTGTGAACATCCTACTGCAACTAACAAACTTGACATACAGCTGTGGACGTGCCGGAGTGGTTATCGGGCATGACTAGAAATCATGTGGGCTCTGCCCGCGCAGGTTCGAATCCTGCCGTTCACGTTTTTTTAAAAGTTATCGGGCATGACTAGATTAAAGTTATCGGTCCAAGACGAAGAATCTCCAAAAGCTGTATAGGTTTGGTTCACTTGAAGGATGAATGCAGTACTCTTCAATGGGTTATCTCTCACTCCGATGCAAGATAATGAATTTTGAATAAGCCAAACTTCAAAGGCTTACCTACTGAACCATTGTAATCAGGTGGCTATTTTTTTTCTAGCCTGAATGCCTTCTTTTATGTGGTGCAAGATGCTTCAAAGGCTTACCAACATTTGATTCATTCTTGTCTTTGCAAGCCTAAAAATAAAGGTGGTTTAGGTTTCAGAAATACATATAAGTTCAATTTAGCAATGATAACTATTAACTGAACCACAAGCCTTATGGGTATCTCAACTCAAGCCTAGATATTTGAAACTCCTCTCCCTTTAAAGCCAAAAACCCAACAAATAGCTCTTGGATGTGGAAGTGATAAAGGGATTTTAGTTGTAGAACAAAAAACATATGGGAAATAGGAAATGGTGATAGCACCAATATTTGGGATGATAAATGGATTCCCAATATGGAAGTGTTTATAGGTGAAAACTATCTCTGCCGGTTTTGGTAATTTGGTGTGTGTGGATGAGAAATGAGTCTAAACCATAAACAAATGCACTACACGGGAGTGCTTGTAGATTCGAGAAATCAATCTGTGCAAATCCGGCCTAAACCAAGAAATGGCCGTTCCAGACTTGTTTCGGTCACAAAGTGAAGGAGATGGGGTTGATCTTAGGGAGGGAAGCGAAGAAGGTGTTGAGATTGTGAAGGTGTTGGCTATGTATGACTTGTATCAGAAAGCTGAACTGGCTTGCAGGATGTAAGCTATCAGTTCCGGTGTTTGAATACGATGGTATCAACACTTGCCTATGTTGTCTGGACTCGTTCTCTGTTGTTGGAAATAGGGAGGAGAACCTATTTATACAAGTCATTTGAGCCTTATTCACGTCTCTCGTGGGAAGTGGAGGAAGTGGAGTGATGGAGTAGTGGAGTTGTGTGTTGGTGTTACACGACTAGTCTTTCCCACTTCTCCTGTCGTCTCTAAACGTCCATGACTTCCTGACAAGTTCTTGTGATGGCGCGTTGCACGCTACACGCTGTAAACCACCAGACCAATACCCCAGTATGTATCCCCCAGTTTGTGACATGATTGATGTCTCGAGTGTGTGGATCGTGGGACCCACAGAAAGTAGCATGTAATGCTAGACTAAATAACTAAGTTATTAAGGAAGTCGATACTTGTGAAGTATCGTGTGTATTCTATGCAGGTACTGCATCAAGTATATTCATCATGTATGAAGCATCACTGTTTTTAAGGCTTAACGGAGTAAGTCACGAATTTAAGCGTCTTAAAATAGCATCATGTCCAGCCATCTTCGAGTGATCGTTTGGAGGCTATACAAGCAAGCCCTGATTTGGCCGATCACCTCATGTGGAAGAGTGGTGGACGGTGATCGTGGTGATGCCTTGCTCGGTCTCTTAACTCCTAACCAGAGGCTCGCTTGACCAAGCTGGTAGAGTTGGACGGACGAGATGATCCGTGACGCTCATCTCGGCGACCGTTGATGAAGTTTTAGGGCTTTTGAAGAGGTGCGCACGCATCACTCTTGACTTGGTCGAAACCAAGCATGGGAGGTGTTTTGGAAAGGACCGGTAGGGCATGCGTGTAGACGGCATGCCGGTGTACACGTCCGTACCTGTTTGTCCCATGAAGGTGCGATCTAGGCCACTCAATTTGACCGGCAAAGAGGAGCGGTTGAGATCGATTTGCAACGAAATCTGCAGTGCCGCAAAAGCCGCGCATCATGCCCACTTCAGCGCGCGTTTCAAGACGACCAAGCCTGGTCGGTCCCGCCGATTGATTCGGCGTGTGGGTGGTAGGTGGTGTTCACGCTCGTACTTCATTGCCTCATAGAAACGTGATCTAAGCCACTCAATTTGTTCGGAGAAGTTGAGTGGTCGAGATCAGTTTACAATTAGGAGGTGCGACCACGCCTGGTTTGGGCGTGCGAATCGAGGTGTACAACCAAGTTTGGTCTTGGCCGATCGGGTGTGGAGATAGGTGGGCCCGCAAAGTGATCATGTTGATGCTTAGGACTCGCTTAGTCTATTCTGGACCCTTCATCCGAGCGGGAGAAAAGGGACGCTCGTGATCGCGACACAAACCCTAATCGGGTTTTGTCGGCCGTGTGTCATACCCGGTTTGGGACGCACGAATCAAGACGACCAACCATAGTTAGTCCTGACCGATCGATCGAGTATGTAAGGCGGGCCACGGTGTTTGTGTTGACATGCTCTGGGCCCTTTGAATCTATATCTACACCCTCCATCTATGCCTGCGAAGATGGATGGTTGAGACATTTTGCGATACATGTAATATGCCGCAAACCCTAATTTAGGGTTTTCCGTCCATCTTTGGTTTGGTTTGGACGGTTTGGCAAACTATGCCACCGTTTTGGGGAGGCCGACCATGCGGGCCCGCGTTGGGTTGGTGGTGAATATTCCAATACTTGCTTGGGGTCATGGATTTAATCTAAGCCATCCAATCATGCTGGTGAGGTTGGATGGTTGTGATCGTTTCTGAGACCGATATGGTCGGGTTCGGGTTCAAACATGCTCAATCGGGCTAGTATAACACACCGAGAGTTGTAGCTTTGTATGGGTATTTCGTACATGTTTTATTATTAATGCTTGGAGATTCGTGTTGCTGCCGAGAACAACACTCAGTCGTCATGCCGCACCGGTAATGAGTACATGAAATACGAGGTTGGTCATGCATTAATTAATAATCTTGTAAATTCACGGGGTATATGGGATTGTTGCTACATGCTCCAACCTCGGATGAATTTTGTGTATTTAATTCATGAAATCTTGGATTGTTGCCACATGCTCTATTCTAGGTGAATTAGTAAAGTGAAGAAGTATTCATCACTTATCAATGGCTTTATCTTTTGCAAGATGTTAGCGTATAATTTTGGCTTTTACAATTTTAGCCTTAAATGAAAATCCACCATCAACATTAAGTCCCCTGCCTAGCGCATAATGGTTACGCTACTGTGAGGTAGGCATGAGATGGTGACATATATAAACATAAGAAGACAAGATAAAGGAAGTCTACCTGGAGGGACTTTGACCAATCGTGGGCAATCCTCCATACGTGTGTGACCACAGGCCTTGATGGACGGCTTCCTCCCTTGGGTGTTTGAGTTAGGAATAAGATTCTTCTTCTACTGGGATTCCCGGGCGTGGGTGCTTACACACTGCTGGTTGAATCGCTCGTGTTCGAATGCTCTTCTAATTCTTGATTAGGGTTCAAAGAAGAAAGCCGACTTGGTCGGTGTTGAATCCCCATATATCGGGCGAGCTTCGCCGTAATCGTTTTAGTCTTCCTTTAGGGTTTCCTCGGCATATATGCATGTGTAGAGATTTTGAACCACTTTTACGATTTTACAATAGGGCTTTCTCGTAGAAACTCTGTTTCCTTATTATGTCGAACGACAGTGGATCGTCTTCTTCATACCATCCAGGATCTTCCGTAAAACGTGCACGACCTGCGCATCGAGCTTCATGATGAATCCCCGCTCGTGTTCTCCGAGTCAAGAAGATCATACCGGTTCGTCTCCTTTTCCTTTTCTGAAAAATTGCTTGTTCTTCATAATGATCAGGTGAATAATCCTCTCCTTCTTGCAAAGATACCCTACCGGAACATGTGTGACAGTTATCGATGATGACGACTTAAACAGTCCTCTTCCTTCAAACTCAAACACGCCTACCCCTGTGGACCTCGAAGATGCTGATATGGGTATCTCATCTTATGAATACCCCAATGCATGTCTTTCATTCGATGTTCGCATGAAATATTTATCCTCCAGCTACCGATATGTCGGTGGATTCTTAGTGCGGAAGGAGTTTGTGCCTTTGTACACAAAGTTATGGAGAAAGTACGACCATATTTCAACCAGGAATGTGGTCCGGCACTGTTCATCTGCTTTGGTCACCACGGTAAACCGCCTTCTTCCCATGATTGCTGAGATGGAGAATATTTCTATCCGCAACGTTGCCGAATCAAGCCTCGAAAAGTGGGAGAATATGGTATCTACCTGCGAGTCCATGGAGTTCAACGTGGGCTGGTTGCGGCAGCGTCTTGATATCATTAAGGTTGATCGAGCTGGTATCCTCGCAAACGTTGTTCCTGCTGCGAAGGCTATCTTGGAAGAGGAGAAGGCTCTGGCTGCGGAATCAAAGAAGGTAGAGCAGGCGATGAGGACTTGAAGAAAAGGACAGAGAGATATCAAGCTAGACTGGAGATAATGCTCTCAAGGAACTATAATCTACTAGATGGCCTCCTCTAAGTCGCATTCAGCTGTATTCCCTCATTGTTAATGACGTTTATGCCAAAAGTTTTTGAACATCTTTAAGGAATAAATTGTATTGGTTTTTGATTGGTGAAACGGGTTTTTTCATTGGCGCATATCTGAATATAATTGATGATTCAAACATGTAATGAAAATAAATGCTTGTATTGTTAACAGAGTAGATAATGGTCAGGCATGATATGCCTTGAGCCACTTTCCATTGATGACTGCTTCCATCCAGCCTCCGTCCACCTTAATGATCTTGTAATAACCAGTATTGTAAGCCTTGGTGATTGTGTAAGGACCTTCCCATTTTGGTGAGAATTTTGGTGCAGACATGTCTTGTTGGATGTGCTTGGCCGTTTTCAAGACCAAATCTCCTACTTTGAAAATACGTGATTTCACAGTTTTGTTGTATGCCATGGAAATTCTATTCCTGTACACCTGAGTGCGTTCTTCTGCTTTGTTTCTCCTGAGATCCAGAGTGTCTAACTCCGCTACTCTAGAGTTAGAGGCTTCAGCTTCGTTCCAGTGGATCCCGGTTGCGGGATACAATCCTGGCTGATGGGATTTTGATCTCTGCTGGAAGAATTGCGTCCGCTCCGTAAACAAGTGAGTATGGGGAAATTCCAGTGGAGCTTCTGGGTGATGTCCGGTATGCCCATAATGTCATTGGTAACTGGTCGTGACATTCCCTAGGATTGTCGTGTACTATTCGACTGATGATCCAGATCAATGTCTTGTTGGTACTTTCAGCTTGTCCATTCCCTTGAGGATAGTAGATGGTGGAGAAGACCTGTTTAATGCCATACTCTTCAAGTAACTCTCGTACCTGTTTATTGGCGAAGGGAGTGCCATTATCAGTGATGATATGCTTAGGCACACCAAAACGACAAATGATATGTTCTTTAATGAAAGCCGCAATTGTTGCTCCTGTAGTCCCTCGCAGGGGAATGGCTTCTACCCATTTGGTGAAGTATTCTATCGCAGTTATGATGTACTCGTGCTGCTTTGATGATGGAGGGTTGATTTTCCCGATAATGTTCAGTCCCCAGCTGTAAAATGGCCATGGACTGCTGATAGGGTGTAGAATACATCCTATTTACTATCTATTGTTTATGCTTTCTTTGCTATTTTTCTTGTAAATTATGTATTTTACGCTTGTTTTGAGTTTTATATCTACTATGGAGTCGCACGGAGGAAAAGAAGAAGAAATTATCCAATTTGAGCAAAAAGGGCGAAATTGTCATCTTACAGGCAAGTGATATATGGAGCTGACCCAAGGTTAAGGGACAACTCTCTTTTGGAGAAGTATTAAAAGACAGCCAACAAATGTTAAGGGGATGCCAGATGGTTAGCCCTTAGCAAGGTTACCGGATAATGAATAACCAACCCTACTTTTATACCCTAAAATCGAGAGACTCATTTCTCTCAATCATTTGCACCTGAAATGAAAGAAGTAAAGAATAGAGAGAAAAGGAAGGTGGCTCAGCCATGGAGGAATCGGGATCTAAAGAAGAAATTGGTTGTTGCCATTAATGGTGCTGTTGAAGCTCGGTGAGATGGTTTCGAGAATCAGATGCTGCTGTTGAAGGTCGAGAAGATGGGCTCATATGAGGATTGAAGCTGGTGGTAATGATGAACCTGGTAATGATGGAATCGAGAAAAGCAGATGGGTTTTTTTTCTGAGCTCGAGAGAAATTGGGATCTGTTGCTGCTCTGGATTAGGGAAGAATCAATGAAGCTCGGTGAGAGGAGATCAAGAACTGAATCAAGAGAGAAAAGTAATTGAAGCTGTGTTCATTGAAGACATGGGTTTAGAGCAGATTCGAAGTTGGATAGAAGAATGGAGTGTTGGTGATCTTTGTGTGGTTTGAATCAGTGTCGCTAATAACACGAGAGAGGAAGAAATTTATGGGTTTTGTACCGGATCGAGAAGTTTGGGGTTTTTAAGCTTGAATCTTCAATTAAGAAACGAGAGATCGAACTCAGGGAAATCGAGATGAATGAAGCTGCTGTTCCATTGAAGTCGTGAAACAGATGGGTTCAAATCGGCTTAAGGGTTGAACCTGTTGCTGTCAGGGGTTGTGGTGTTCTTGAAGCCAAGAGACAAGAAAGGAGGATGAATTGCTGAATGAGCATTGCTGCAGTGAAGAGTGCTTGAACTAGATGTATGTTAGGTTTCTTAACAGGAGAAGACTAAAATCGGCCTGAATGTGGCCTGGAAATCCCAGAAAACAGCCGAGACTCTGTCGGATTTTAATGCCGACGATTCAACTCAGCGATGACCGATCCAACTCAGCTGAGTAAGACCAATCATCCGAGTTAGAAGCTGACTCGGTGTCTGAATACACTCCTCTTTGACCCAGTGGACTAACTAAAGACCATCTTGACTGTTACATTTGACGGTGTACTGACGGAATATTCTGTTAACTATAAGAACTTTCAGGTGACCGGCAGACACTATCCGGTGCCGTTTTCTGGCCGGATTTCGGTGATCCCAGTAATTTTCCGGCGGACCAATATGTGCAGAATTTTGTGAAGAGTATTCTAGACTCATGGGTGTGAAGACTTGGATTTGGAATTGGATGGAGAATTTGGTTCAAATTTGGAAAGAGAAGATGGAAGATTTGAGAAAGACTTGAATTTGGAAATTGAATTATTATGGAATGAGGATTCTATTCCTTGGAAGATTTGGAGAACATTGAAGCCTATAAATAGAGAAGTTCTCTACACACTTTTACACACCTTTTACACACACAATACTTGTGTTTTTGCTTGCTTTTCAAAATTCTTATTTTAATTATTTGTGTGAACTTTAAAAATTCTCCTTTTAATTATTATTTGTGTGAATTTCAAAAACATGAGTAGCTAATTTTCTTATTGATTGAGGATGAATTCCTAGTTCTTAATATATGATTTGAGTTTTGTTTACAATTCTATATTGAAGTTTTTCACATGACTATCGTTTGTTTTTACTAATAGGAATGTTTATACATTCATGGTTGATTGATAGATTGTTTAGAGTGCACGCTAAATTGATTTGTTAATTTGATCTAAAGCTAGTGAAAGTTAGGGGATAAGTAATCGTTTCTTGACTCTTTACATAAGTAGCAAACACAAGACCTTGCGGAGGGATTCAGTGGAGCAATTGTGTGTGAAAACAACGTTAGCAAGTAGACCTTGATCTAAGAGTCTAACTACTAATATCAACCTAATAAGTTCATAAATCTTAATGCGTTTATTTAAATTACATCTTGAGTGATCTACTACTAGGTGGTTTGGTAAATAGAATCCGTAGTCGAGAACTTCCGTATCCCGTGATACAAGGGATTTAGGGGTTTAACACCGATCTATTTGCTTTACCTACGGTTGGTGATAATCTGTGACTAATAAAAAGTAGAAAAGAACATAACTTGAATCATTGTTTTGCAACGAAGAAGGATTCCTTGATCTTGTCTCTCTTATTGATTTCAACTTTAACTTTTAATTACTTTATTTACTTTGTTTTGCGTTACACCCCCCTTTTGTGACAATTTTTACAACTAAGAATCTCTTGCTCCTCGTGGGAACGAACTTGACTACACTATATTACTTGTTAATTAGGTGGAAAAATATTAATTAATTTGTTGTGGTTACGACACGCATCAAATTTTGGCGCCGTTGCCGGGGAGCAGCGAATGATTTTAGTTGTTTTTATTTTTCTTTTTGCTTTATTTTTGCTTTGTTGGATTCTATATCGTATCTAACTTAGTTTTTGAGAATCTTATTTCCGGTACCAGTTTTCCATGTATGGTGGACAAGAGCAAGAATATTACAACAACCAATACGGTTTTCAACCTCAACATTATGGCAACTTCCAACCTTCCTTAGGATACAGACTTTATGGATATTCTCATACATATCAACAACCTTATGACGGGTATGTAAGTGGACAATCACTAGGAGGGGAGGATAGTTATGCTTATAAATCTATGCGAGATCTCCTTGGTGTAAGGCAACCTAGTTTGAGGGAACTTGAGAAAAGGTTCTATCAATTGATCGATGAAAGCCTAGCATCGGATGAAGAAATTTTTGAAGCTAAAAGAGCTTTAAGAATGGAGCGTGAAAAACGTTATTATATGGGTTACGATGATGATTTTGAACCTAATGAAAATTATTGTAACAAGGATAAAGTTATTCCAACTCCGGATCATAATAACGATCATTCGCCTATTCAAAAGGAGGAGATTGGGTGTGACTTACCTATTGTTATAAACGGTGTAACACCCGCACAAGAAGATCTTACAATCTATACCGATGAAAATCATTTTAGTGAATGGCCCGATTCCGATGATGAGAATGTTGAAGAGATGATGCTAGAGGATGAAACCAAATTGATTGATTTTGTGGAAGACCCAATTGAACTTTCCAATGATTATAATGATGCCAAAACTTTGATTAAGGTAGAAAATAACGACGAATGGTTGCAAGATTCGATAGAGGACCACGATATACAAGAGGTAAGTAATTCACATGAATTTTCTAAGGATGAAGAGGATTCCGCAAAACAAGAGATTGTGCAAGGTTTTTCTAACCCTTTGCCTATTGATTCTTCTCCTTTACCTCTTATTGGTTTGAATGTATGTGTTGTAGGATCATAATATCGCAATGCATAGGGCTCGCGGGATCAATAAACGACGGTACCGCGAGGGAGTCGCAGGAAACTAAAATAAACGACGCGATGGGAAATAACGACACACAAAATAGCTGAAAGACATGAAACCTGGCGAAGGATAAGAAGTGTCGCGAGATTGAATAGTTGTACACTGGCGACACTTCGCGAGACATTCCCGAAAATAAAGGATAGCTTAGCTGTCATCCACTATGTATTACCCTATATAAAGGGTCGAGTGAGTCTGTTAGAGGGGGGATCTTTTGGAATTGTTGGGCAAGTCATTAGGAGAGAGAAAGTTCAAGAGTGTTTTACTTGCTAAGTGTAATCCTACTTTTCCTGTGTAAACAACTCATGAAATTAATCAATAAACATTCTCAATTATGCAACTTTCAATGGATTAATTAATCAAAATATAGTGAGGGGTGTAGTGTGGGAAAACCTGCTACTACATATGCGCTAGAAACGGGACGAGCAAATGATTGACGAAGAAATTGGAAAGAATTTAGATTAACAGAGAAGAGATTTGGAAAAGATACTCAAGAATTCATTGAAAAGAAAGATGGCTAGAAGAAGAAATGTACAAGGGCAACCAACGATTGTAAGAAGAAGTGGGAGACTTGCTGGAGAAAGGAGGAATGAAACAGGAGAATCATCAAGGATGAATATGAGAAATGATGGAGAAGGTCAAAACCAACCACCAATCTCCCCAGTAGCAAACGCGGCTGTGGATTATGATAGAGTAAGTGTGCATACTTGGAGATCTGATTCTGAAGACGAGAGAGAAGAGGAGCAGCAGCTGGTGAACAACGAACAAGGAGAACAAGGGACGAATGGAGAAATGAATCCAGGAAATGAAGAAATGGCAGCGCTAGAAAGATTGAGACAAACAATACACGAAGAGAGACGATTAGAAGCAGAGGAGCGAGCAAACTTGACAAGACAAAATCATGAACTGAGGATGGAAAATATGAGGTTGCAAAGAAGGAGATCTAGAAGTAGCGTGAGATCAAGTTCTAGATCGAACAGAGAAGAAAGAAGGAGAGTTTTACCAACGAAAGTGCGGGGAAGAAACACAAAATCCGAATACGAGCATGGCGAGAGAAGTGGGAAATAGAAGATCGTCATATTCCTCACCAGAAAATCTTCAAAATGAGCGAAATAGGAAAATCAAGAAAACACGCAACCCAAGGGCCGAATGATCCAGATCTTTGAAGGAAGAATAATTCTACACTGGAGAGAAGAATCGAGAAGAAACCGAGAGATCGAGGATGACATTGAGAGACACTACATTGAACAAGCGCGACTAACTCGCGAAAGAGAAAGAATAAGAGAGCGTAAATGGAAAATCAAGAGATGGAAGAAGCAATCCGCGAGAATAACCATGACAACCGCGAGAGAAGGAGGGAACAAAACCGTACCAATAGAAATATTAACGAACAAGTATGAGAGGGTGCGGATGATGAGAGCCGAGAGGCAACCAAGAAGAGAGAACAACCGATATAATGGCGTGCGAATTAACGAAAGAGATGAAGAAGAGCGTCGCGAGGAGAGAAGAGGAGAAAATAATGAGCGGGGAAGGTCAAAATAGACACGAGCGAAGAAGGAGAGAAGCGAGCTAAAAAGACCAAGTAGAAACAAATTCTGAGGCAAATGAACAAATCTTAAGAGAACTAGCCGAAATGAGAGGATTACTGAATAATAGATGGGAAGGAGGAAGGAGACAACTGGACGAAGCCATCGCAGAAGCCGCGAAGAATCCCTTCACACTAGAAGTGTGAGATGGGAGGAATACCTCCTAAATGCAATCTACCCGCATTAACCAACATCTTTGATGGAACAACTTGTGCGATACAACATATTAAGGCTTACATGAGATGTATGTTACAATGGGAGAATCATGATGCCATATTGTGCAAATATTTCGCGTCAAGCTTAATAGGAGAAGCACTAAAATGGTTTGAAGGTCCGCCAAGGAACACAATCACATCATTCAATCATTTACAAGCCACATTCCCGGGAGCATACATAAGTAACAACTCTTCGCGACCAGTGTATTGAAGATGTATTCGGGTTGAAACAAAGGATTGGCGAGAGCTTGAGACAGGTTGACATGGTAAGATGGAGGACCATGTGCGGCGAAATGGCAGACGAGTTGAGGAGAGATATCTCATACTCTCATTTGTGAATGCTCTCTTCGCGACTAACTTGTTATACATTCAAATTTTTAGAATCAAAAATACAATCACGATGGCGTAATCTGCGAGAATTACGGGAAGAATATATTGCCTTAGAAGAAAGACAAAATGAAATGAATTCTTATCCGATCGCGAACGCGAGCTCCAACGCCGCGAACGCAAGTTTGTTACCCCAATTCATAAATACAAATGGCGAGCACTTCGCAAGGACAGCAGCAAGGAGAGGCGATGAGGGACGCGAGAAGATAGTAGCCATGGGAAGCCACGATCAAGAAGAGTTTGAGCGAGAAAGAAACTACTACAACCGTAATAAAGAATAATAATAAGATTCAGAGGCTAGATCATGTGCAAGAAACTTATGGTGGACGAAGGCAAAATAACTATGGAGGGCAGAGAAGTCATAGAACAAGATGGGAACAGATTAAGATGCCTCCACCGAATGCTAGCGTTGAAAAGATGCTGGGAAGCTATACTTGTGATGGAAAATGTACAAAGACCATGGAATGTTGGAATGGAACCACCGCCGGGCGATAGAAGTCATGAGTTTTGTTCTTACCATCGCTTCCATGGGCATCAAACAAACGATTGTAGAAACATAAAGAGAATTATTCTCGGGATGATTGATCGGGGGAAGTCGAATCACTTTCTAAAGGGAGAAGAAACCGGTCGGGCATTACCACCACCACCGAGAGATGCACGAAGCAGTGTCGGCGAAAAGGAAAGGAAACATTTGTGATAGAAGTAGGAACAAAAGCCAAGAATTTGAAGCGCAACTCTATTGTCCACTCCTATCGCACCCTCGAAGATTTCCATGACAACGTACTCAGAGAGTCTTTGCGAGAGACGCTAATGATAAAGAAATAATGAGTCTGGCGAGAACGACGCAGTTAGAAAAGTGGCGATTGAAGACTATTTCTTTCTCTCGAGATGAAGTACCAAAAGGAAGAGAAACACACGATAGCCCGTTGGTTGTGAAACTAGAGATTAACCCGAAACCAAATCGATGGAGAAGATGATGAGGCGAGAAGCTTGTTGGGCGATCAACCGAATTCTAATCGACACCGGAAGTTCGGTGAATATTCTTTTTTACCATACTTACAAGACGATGGGCGGAAAAGATGAGGATTTGATTCCCTCGACTTACAAGATATATGGCTTTAATGGCACCGCAAACAAGCCAAAGGGAGAGGTTCACATGAGAATACCTCTACAAGGATTATCAACTGATATTTTATTCTGTGTGGTTGATGTGGAATCCCCATATAATGCACTAATTGGGAGGCCATGGCTTCATGAAATCTTGGGGGTCGCCTCAACATACCATCAATGCATAAAATTTCCACACCCAAATGGTATTGGTATCATACAAGGAGATTGGAAAGAATCGCAACAATGTCATGAGGTCGATATAGAAAGCTGCGAAGAAAGAAATGCCAAAAGAAAGGGTTGGAAGCAACATGTGAAAAATGAACAGAGAAAGGAAAAACTGATGGTGGATGCTATAGAAGTGAGGGCTGAACATACCCCGCGAGGTGAATGCTTAGAGATAGACCAATATTATAACAATGAAGAAGCAAAAGATATGAGGAACAAAAGGCATAAGAAGTAAATAATCAATAACAGCAAGATGCAAAGTAACAGCTGAAGTAATGACAAAGTAGAATCTGCAAGCCAAGAGTAAAATGAGAATACGACTAAGAAAGAAAAGTGAAATACAACAAGTGAAAACAGAATCGCGTGCGAATACTTCGCAAACAAATGTTAGCAAACAATGAAACATGAATGATTGAATGATTTAACAAATATACATGCGCAAATGAATGGGACGAACCTTTATGGCGTACACCCTAGTTCGCGAATAACATTTCGTAAGAGGCAAATGTAAGACCTAAAGTGCGTCATATAAGGGGGTATCTCTCGCCGTGGTTGTGGGGAAGGTTACACCGCTCCGAAGCCTCGAACCATGAAAATTTGGGGCCCATGAAAGCCTATCCGGAAGAGGTACCTTGGATTCCCAACTATATATGTAGGTTATACAGTTCGGTTTGGGCGACCGAGGGTCTCTTCCTAGGAGTCGTGTATGCTCAAGGCGCCGAGGTACACGGTTGAGCCGAGTGCCCGGGATGGATGAACCTACCCCGGCCATTCTTGGCAAGTCTTGGCATGCGTTGCACTCGCCCGAAGAAAACTCCACTTAGGTGCGCCTCGTAACCATAAACCCTATAGGTATAAGGGATAAGAGGCTGCGAAAAACAACCGGGTTGTTGTTAAGACCCGGATGGGAGGAGCTAGTCTTGTATGGCCGATGTTTCGCCTCCTTGAAGGGGCAACCGGGGAGATGATAAGGGCGACGCTCTCCATTAGGGGGTGTCAAAACAGACGCAAATGTCATGAGGCTTTGTTTTCGCAAGGAGACTTAGGCTTGTCATATTTGTGCAATGATCCTGCAGAGGCAATAATACTAACGCGAGGGTAAGGCGAGATCAATGGGTCTTTACACGAAAGTGTACGGACGTCCTGCGATTTCGTCGCACGACGGCAATGTCATGGGGCTTTATGTTCGCAAGAATATCTAGGCCTGTCATATTGTCGCAACTAAAACATCCTGCCGCAGAGGCAAAAATACTTGGAAAATGATAAGGCAAGATCAAGGGGTCTTTACATGTAAGTGTAAAGACGTCCCGCGATTTTGTCGTGATGAAAGGTGGCAGGGGGAGGACCTCTAATTAGGAGGTCTAACTCGGAAGACCACACAAAGATGATAAGGCAGGGGTCAATGGGTCCTTGCTTGAAAATGTAGGCGGCTCTGCGACCTTGTCGCAATAAGAAGAGATAAAATAAAGACTATTGAAATGATAAGGCGAGAAAAGTAGGTTTCTCCTTTCATGGAGATACCGCGACCTCGTCGCAGTTGATAAAATTCAACATAAAGCAATGAAGAGATTATACTATCACATGAACACAACGCAGGAGATAGAGGAAAGATAAGAATAAAGAAATACCTCAACACTTTTTCAACGATTCAACCTTCGAAGATAAAGAATGAAGCAACAAGGGATTACCAATGTTTACCAATGAACAACATTTTATGTTGTTTATTTCCTCGAGGCAATATTTCTTATATTTCAAGGATTAATACTTCATGGAAGAATAAAGCATAGCATAAGGCAAAGAACATGGAGCGAGAGTTTCGCATGATGAATTCGCAATACTTCATACTTCTTATATATTTCAAGATTGAGTACTTCTTATACTTTTTAAGGATACTTCATATTTCGCGTACTTCAAAACGATGATACTTCTAATTATTTCTTAAAATCATTTCATGAAAATGTAAGCTACGAGATTATAGTCGTAATTAAGAAGAAGGAAATAAGAGCATTATTCAACAAGGGATTTAATCTTTCAAAACAAAAAGAAAATTGCAACAAAGTTACAAAAGCGATTAATTCTCTACATCAATGTTATCATCCTCGCCAAGAAACCTTCTACCTCCATCTCCGTCAATAACTTTCTCGGCTTCACCTTCCCGCAGGGTGGAATATCATCGAATTTTTTCAAGAAGATTTTTATTAACAACTTCAACGTTGGCGACGTCTTCGCAGCTTTCATAATCATAATCATCATCGTGGGAGTTGGGGGCTTCATCATCACTCACTTCCAAAGGATTGACACGAATGGGATCAAGAGATCTAGACAATAAAATGTCATTCACTATGACCTCGGCCTTAAGATGAAATTGGCGAAGAAGCTTTTTGCTGATTTTTACTATCTATGTCCTTACAAATCGGACATGTAGTTAAGTCTCCTTGCGGCACGATCGCGAGAACGAACAAGAGAAGTAGCGAGCGCCCCTTTTCTCTCGCGAAGTTTAGAATTGTCGACTTGAGAGTAGAAATAATAGAATGGAGCTTTTTCTCAGAATCGCATAACAATTGGACAAGTAAAGATTAAAAGAGCTTCTTAAGGATAAGGAGATATACAAATGAATTAAGGTAGTCAAATAACATGACTACCTTCTTTTGAGAAACAAGATGATGAATAAAAAGACGAACAACTATCTCCCAATCGGTCCATAGCATCATCAAATGTATCCCCAACTAAGCCTTTCAAGGCGAGATCGCAGTTTTTTTATCATTGGAGACAAGTATGGCATTCTCGGTCGCGAGGAAGAATTAGATCTTTTAACTCGTAACATTGATCTTTAAATTGGCTCACTTTTACACTCAATGTTATTCTACCCCGAATAAGTTTATCTCTCTCACGGAAATTTCTTCAAGTTGGCTCCTCAAAGTATGATTAGCTTGTTTGTATTCTTCGCATAACTTTTGACAAGCATTATATCATGCGAGTAGCTCGTCATCTTATTCAACAGAGAACGTTTCTCTTGCGAAAGAGTTCGATTCTCATCCGATAAAGTTTCCAACTCCAAATTAGTCTTAGTCAAAGCATAAGAAAGGCGAGATAAGTCATTACTTAATGAGACTTGCTCTTTGCGATAAATCAAAATTCTCTTTAGACAAATTATTTATTTGATCATTGCATAGGTATGAAGCTTATCTAAGAGATTATACTTGCTCCATCCAAGCATCTCTTTCAACTCGAACTTCTTGATAGACTCCGCTTGATATATCTCCATTATTCGTTTCGGTTTAATACTTTTAGGACGAGCAAGGGTTTGAGTTGTGATCTTGCAAAAAAAAAAAAAAAAAAAAAAAAAAAAAAAAAAGGGGGTTGTGAGAGCATACTTTAATTCTTCATTCTTCTCGCGAAGGTTATCACGATCCGGCGAGATGTTGTGAAATTTTTGATTTTCAAGATGTAGACTATTACATCTCACAAGTCATAGCTTGGAGATCATCCTTTAACTTGTTAACTTCTTGAACCAAAGATGCTTGCAAAACCCCGTCAGGACCAAGATGCTTACCTCGTAATCTCGCAAATGTCGACTTAATAGGATCGATGGAAGTCTTCTTGGCATCGCTCACAAGATCGGAGAGGACTTTGAAAGCTACTTCTATCCCTTCTAAATTTTCTTTGGTAAGAGAGGGATTTGCTCGGATGAAGAAGCAATAATGGCGTAAGAAGATGGAGACGAACCATCTTTTGTTGAGGGACATCGCGAGAAGGGGAATCTCGGGAAGGATTGGAGAAATGCCGAGGCATGAGTAGTAGGGCTGTTATGAGGAGCTTGATCTGCGAAGAGTTCAGACATAAGAATGCCTTCATTAGAAATGTTCTCGCAGGAGGAAGCTTTAACGTTGTCGTGCGAAGACTTCGCAATTGGAGAAGGGGGTCTAAAGAAGGAAAGGAGACGCTAGAGTGACCAGCTTGGGTTGGCGAGGCCTCTTGGGAGTTCTATCAACAACCTCGTCATCCCGCAAATAACAAGTTAAATAAGAAACAGAGGCAACAATGTATTGTTAATAAAAACAAATGTTTCTTAGATACCTTGTCACCCGCGAGACTTTCTTTTCGAGGCCATAGATTTTACTCGCGAGGAGGACTTTGGTGGCACAAGAGGCTCTTGTTGTGAAGTAGGTTTCAGTGGCGCAGCCCGATGGCTTTGTTGCATGAGGGATTCTTGTTGCGAAGTAGGTTTCGATGGCGAATCCAAAGAAAGAAGAGGGTCCTTCACGGTAAACTTAGTTCGATTGGTTCTGCCGAACAACAATGGCGTAAAGAGAATTACAAAGTTAATCATACCAAAGTGTGATTTCAACAAGGAAAGCTAATTTGATCAACCACAAAATCAACCAGATATGGCACAATTAACAAACCTGGACGCCATAAGAATAACAACTGTTAGGGAATAGCAAAAATGGTGAAGAAGATGGTAAGAATAGACAAACACTTGCAGAATGATAAAGAAGAAGAACACTTGCAGACGATGAAGAAGATGAAAAGGAAAAGGAAAATTCTTCACAGGGGATACTCCTATAAATAGACGAGAAAAATGTTATGACCGGTTAACATTAAATGCACCGATAAAAAGGTAGATATGGACACGTATAAACGGTCACTACTAAACCCAAGGAAGACAGACGAAAAGAACTTTAGAAGAATCCAAATATACAGCATATTTCCTAATAGGCGAGAAGAGATGGCGAACTCGATTATTCTCTGTAATGCATGAGGCAAGAAATGACACTTCAAATATAGGAGCTTCGGCACTTCGCAAAAGAATAGAGGCAAGTACGTACTTTTCAAGTACAATATTCTTCCGCTCATTCCTCATCAACAAAAACCAAAGATCACTACAACAACAGATTTTTCCTTAAAGATCGCTCTTCAAGCAATATTCAAGGAAAAAGAGGCAAGATGTAGGATCATAATATCGCAATGCATAGGGCTCGCGGGATCAATAAACGACGGTGACCGCGAGGGAGTCGCAGAAACTAAAATAAACGACGCGATGGGAAATAACGACACACAAAATAGCCGAAAGACATGAAACTCGGCGAAGGATAAGAAGTGTCGCGAGATTGAATAGTTGTACACTGGCGACACTTCGCGAGACATTCCCGAAAATAAAGGATAGCTTAGCTGTCATCCACTATGTATTACCCTATATAAAGGGTCGAGTGAGTCTGTAAGAGGAGAGATCTTTTTGGAATTGTTGGGCAAGTCATTAGGAGAGAGAAAGTTCAAGAGTGTTTTACTTGCTAAGTGTAATCCTACTTTTCCTGTGTAAACAACTCATGAAATTAATCAATAAACATTCTCAATTATGCAACTTTCAATGGATTAATTAATCAAAATATAGTGAGGGGTGTAGTGTGGGAAAACCTGCTACTACATGTGTTTCGAAAGTATTTTTGGATGATTTTGTTTCTAAATATCCACCATTGGAAACACTTGATGCTAACACCATGCAGGTTTGCCAAGAGGAATACATGGAAGTTCCAAAATTCTATGTTCTTTATACACTTCCGAGTGTGGACGAGAATAAGTGTGGGGGAAATTTCTATCGAGCGATAATTTCACTATTGTTTTCTTGTGCTAATATTTGTATGGAGTTATTATTTTCAAAACAGGTATTATGGGTGGATCCTCAAATTTTCAGATTGTTAGTATATGGCTAATGAATCTTACAAGAGCTAAGTCGGGCCGTCGACTTTAAAACAAGCGCTTAATGGGAGGCAACCCATAGGTTTTGTATTTCTTATCCTTATCCTTTTGTTTTTTTTTTGTTATTTCTTTTTCTTGTTCCATATCATGTTAAAATTTCCCACCTTGACTTTACTAGGACGATTCAATTACACTGAGGACAATGTAAGGTTTTAGTGTGGGGGAGTGGTTAAGCATGTATTTTAAAAAAAAAAAGTTTTACATAAAACCTTCAACTTGTAGAGATTTTAGAGTCACTAGCATACTTCTAGGTATGTTTACATAGAGAATTGACCAGACATAATTGAACTTGGAAGTGTTAGGGAACTACATTCGGATTTCTTACTTGTTAGAGTGTTAAATAATGGATTTAATCATGCCGGTGATGCAAATTTGGTGCAGGGAGAAATTCATTATTAGAGTTGCTGATCAATCATTAGTGGAGACTACCCTATTTATCATGTGAGACACCGACCAGAAATTTTTCCATCTAACTAAAGAGCTTTCTTTTGAGTGTGTGTCACCGTACGTTAATTCCGGGTATAATGGTGAGCTACCCAACCTCCCACCAATAGAAGCACTACTCTTTGATCTCTTGAGTGCTAATTTTGTCAATCATGAGGGTGACGTCTATAAATGAAAGACTCCTTCTTGTAGTTCGATTTGCAGTTAGCACCATTCTCTCCACAACAACGGGTCCATAGAAACACCATCATCATCAACAAGGAGCGACATCAAAATCTACAAGGAAAGTTGAAGAAGTTCACGGTTTACAAGCAACGGAATGAGAAAAAGAGCAAATTTCATATTCAAGTAAAGCAACATACAAAGAGCAGATTTTTACATATATGTTGAGGACTTACGATACAATGAGGTAATTATATATCCAAGTATGAAGACTTATTTACGAGAGCAAAGAAAATCAAAAGGTGAGAATTGTTGAAGTTTATGATTTCGAGACGATACAAGTTGTGAAGAATCAAGCGGTAAAATACTTCTCCCACGGCCACGGTTTGTTTTATTTTCACTTTGTTTTATTTCTCTTGCTTTTCAAAAAAAAAAAAAAAATGATTGAAAATTTCATTAAAAAAAAAAAATAAAAAAAAAAAATAAAAAAATAAAATAAAAATAAAAAAAATGAGACAAGAGAAAAATTTATCATTGTTTTTATTTAATAAGCCGTGGGGAAGGAAAATCTATAAGGAAGTTTCAAGCGACAAGGATTGAAGGAAAAAAGGTTACAAATTGTTAAGGAATTACGAAGTTCGAGAGTTTATCATCAATAGTTGAAACCGAAGACGAAGACCAAGGAGATCAAGACAAGGAGCGGAAGACGTTTCTATTGGATGCCGTGAGAGTGGTGTTATCATAATTGGCGATTGATCGGTTGTCAATCCGTCAAAAATAATTTCACTTTCTTACTCACTAAATTTAAATGAAGTACAAAGTAAGGAAGAGTTCATATCCACAGAGAGGCAATTGTTGTTATGCGATTTTCAGTTTCTAAGGTAACCAAGGGGGGATGTTTGTTGTTTTAGCGAAATACTAAAGTAAAAATAAAATAAAGCAAAGCAAATAATTGGAATAATCAATAAGGAGAAGATATTGGTCACGGGATAGTATCATTCACAAACATGTATTTTCATCAATGATTAGAATTGGTATTTTAATCTCTCATCTACTAATAGTCCTAGGATACCTTGATCGCAAATATATCCCGCTAATTCCCTGTTTTCATCACAACCACATTAAAAGATGCATATGTGAATTCTTCCTAGAAAGCAACCTAAAGTGTAAAAGCACAATTAGATTTAACTCCCTAAAAGCAATAAGTTCTATGGAATAAGACTAATCAATGCAAACGAACGTGTAAAAGCACTAAACGTTTTAACAAAAGTTATGATTCACTTGTGACTAGTAGGATATATCACTACAAGCACTACCCACAATTATGCTACTTAGAAATCAGGGATAAACAACTTTTTCGTATTGAAAACCCTAATATAGCTCTAGAGATGAATGTAAATCGGATTGATTCCGGACTCAACCAAACAAACTATCAAATCATATAACACTATTAATTGTGAACCACAAACAATAAAATATTGAGACAAAACTAATTCATTGAATCATATAACATATTGAGAAATCAACTTTTATCCCATAACCAATAATATGTTTAGCTACTCATAGCTATGGAGTTCATCATAAAAATATTAATTGAAAAGAAGAAGATGAACAAAAGCAAACCCTAGAAGCGTAAACAAAACCGACTCTCCAAAAGTTCCAAGAAAAATATATGATATCCCAAAAGTTGTAGAAGTCTTTCCTTTAAATAGCTCTCTTGTTTCCAAAATTAGGTCTAATCTTCAAAGGTCCAAAAGAAAGAAGTCCACCAAGCCCATGTGTGAGAAAAACCCATGCGAAAATATGACCCAAAAGAGGTCACCGGAAATCTGGTATTGTGGCCGGAAATTGGCCGGAAGAGTCGCCGGAAAGCATCTCAGGTGACCGGCAAAGTCCGCCCGGTCACCAGTCAACGGGTCAACTCGGACGAATCAACTCGGGTCAACTCAGAAGTCAAACCGAGTCAGGACGGAGTCAGATGTAGCCAGTAGTCTAACTGGTCTGACTGAGCTTGGCATGAGCCCAGGCTATTGCACTGGCTTGATCTGGTGTAGCACAATCATTGTGCTGCAACATTACTCTCCAGCCAAGATGGCTCTTTACTTTTGTAGACCAATCTTCCTTCCCTGTAATATCTCAGTTCTGCTCAAAGAGCAGCCGCAACTACCAACTCTAATTCCACAGCTCAAGCCACACTGCAAACATCACAAAACTGAGTCATTCCTATGACCTGTAATTTCAGTTCAAATCATTCAACATTCCCTTGAGTCTTGCACTGCACCAGCCACCACCAGCTCTGTAAGCATCTAGCTTCACCGCAATCCCATCAGCCACACCAGTGCCATTGTCTTGCTCAGCTCCATCTTGCCTCCATATATCATCACTTCCACCAGATCCAATAACTGCAGCTTCACACTAGCTTCCATTAAACCCTGAGCATCACAACAACAGCTCCACTACTTTAGAGCTCAGTTCAAGCTCACCATAACTTGAGCTGCAATATCTCCATCTCCATGCTCACAACAGCACCATCTTGTTCTGACAGCAAACCCATTATTTCCTGTTCAACATCTGAACTGCAGCTTATAAACACTCGACCGAAACCTCCTCCTGTTCAGTTCATCCATCCACAGACCACAACCGCGACTCATGTACAACACCAGCTATATGCTCTCCCGAACTACGGCCAACGGAAGCACGTCTCAGCTGTAAACAACCAATTCAAGCACCAATATTTCCTTCTCAAGTTCCATTATCTCCATTTGAATCATCACCAAATCCATCTCCTTGTTTCCATTCCCAGCATCATAGCAGCATGGCCCCTCCTTTCTCTTCTTGCCAAATGCTAATTCATCTCTCCACTGCAGCATCATTTTCACATCCATTCTCTTGAACCCATTTCTGCATTGCACAAGCTCAGTGTATCCGCCTGCAGCATCAATTCCTGTGCAATCAACCCTTGTGCATCACAAACCCATTAAAACTCCATCTTTCCTAAATTTCATCATCACTGACTTAACATTATCAGCTCAACCCCTATTTCATTGCAGTCAATCCTGCAGCTCAGCCGTTGAGCCATGGTTAACAGCTCCACAAACCACCAGAAGCAAACCCTAACTTCAAATCTCAGATACAACCATCATCTCTTTACTGCCAACCTCCAGTCCCTTGATTTCTCTGTCAATCCATGATTACAGGCACAACCCATCTTCCTTGTTCAGCTCGAGCCCCCAATTCTTCAAGAACAAACCCAGAACTCATCAATTTAACAATTCTCAGATCCCCTTTCTTCATACCTGATTTCTTAAATCCTTTTCAAATCCACCAAATCAAATCTCAGTTCAAACATCGCCGATCGAACCCAAGTTATCATCCAATCTTCTTGAATCATAAATTTCTTAAGCGTTATCTTCCCATTTATGTGTTCATCGATCTTAGACAGAGAGGTCTCAGACAATGGCCTCCATTTCTTTCCTCTCTCGATTTCAAGTGATAAAGATGAGAGAAAATACTCTCTGAATTCTCTAGTGTAGTAATCATAAGTATTATTGGCATCCGATAAAGTGGATAAGGGCTAACCAGCTCAATGTGTGGCTTGTCGGTTTCAGGGAACTGACCACCTATTCTGTTTCCTAGCTCAACTGTCAGTTGCGCGGAACTGACAATTCATTCTTCACCTCTTTTACTGTACAACCTCAACTAGCTCCGCTCGCCTGTGAATTGGTCTTTTCGCTCTTTTTCGCTTTAAATGGGTGATTTCTTCTCCTTTTGTTCTCGGTGACTCCATTGCACCTATGAAACTCAAAAGCAAACATAAGATACATAATTCACACGAAAAATAGCAAAGAAAGCATAAACTCTAGATAGTAAATACGATGTATTCTACACCTATCAAATTCCCCCACACTTAGACTTTGCTAGTCCTCGAGCAAATCAAACAAAACAATTCAAAAAGATACATACAACTCCGTGTCGTCGAGGCTACGGTCACTTTTAGCATAAATAACAAGCCTTTAAACCCATAGGTGTCCCTAGTGGACGAGTTATAGTCTCGTGAGGGTTTACTAGAGATATACCCACAAAACCTACTTTTCCAACTTACTAGTTCTCCGTAATGATAGCATCCAACACGCTAAGAAGACATAGAGATTCTGCACACTAGTCATAAGAAGTTAGACACATAAATGAACACAATCTCATCCTTAAAAGTTGAGAGAGAAATAACCATCCCTTCTCGAAAGAAATTCGGGTTCGGAGTGATCGAAAGTCTCGACTCGCCTCACAAGAAAGGGTTTTATGAAGTTGCTCTCAATAATAAACGACTTTTTATGGGTCACACATGTGTCCAGGTAGGAATGAAGAGAGAATCCTGCGACACGTTGAATGGTAGGAAGGCAAAACCCTCCGAATGTTTTGAAAACCCATATCTTTTATAATTTTGAAAACCCATTTTTCTGACGATCTCTACGAAATGAAATCAACCACTTAACGAAGGTGGGAATATGCTTACTTACCTCGTTATCCGTTCGGCGTGCAGCTAGCACCACTCTCACAGCATCCATAGAAACGTCTTCGGTCTTCTATCGGTGTCTTCATCTTCGTCTTCGGTCTTCAACTCTTGATGATAACTCTTGAACTTCGTAGAATCTTGACAATATGATTCTTTCCTCTAATTTCTTGTTGCTTGAAACTTCATTATAGATATTCCTTCTTACCTTGGCTTTATTGAAAGAATACAAAACTAAAAACGAACTATACAAACCCAAAATATGATACAATGATTTTTTATTTTTTTTTTTCTTTCTTTTTTTCTCTTTTTTTTTTTTTTTTTTTTTTTTTTTAGAAATAAGAAATAAAACAAATACAAAATAAAAACAAAACAAAATAATAAAAACTATTAACAAACCTAAAAATTTTCTTGTCTTGTTTTTTTTTTTTTTTTTTTTTTTTTTTTTAATTTTTTAATTTTTTAATTTTTTAATTTTTTTTTTTGAGACAAGAGAAAGTAAAATACAAATAAAATAAAAACGTAAGTACAAAGGCCATGGTGTAAGTACTTTACCGCTTGATTCTTCACAACTTATATGTCTTGATATCATAAACTTCTCGAACCTCATCCTTGATAATTTTCACTCTTGTACAATAGTCTTCAACTTATAAAAATTCTGCTCCTTGTTTTGTTGCTATACTTGAATCTGAAATCAGCTCAATTCTGTACTGTTGCTTGTAAACCTTGAACGTCTTCAACTTTCCTTCAAATTTGTGATGCTCCTCTTGTTGATGATGATGGTGTTTCTATGGATCTGTTGGTGTAGAGAGAGATAAGGTGGATGGTGCTAACTGCGAACAAGATTACAAGTGGTATGTAAGTTAGCAATTCGATGTCACCCTCATGGTTGATAAAAATAGCACTCAAGAGATCAAAATAGTGCTTCTATGGTGGGAGGTTGGGCAGCTCACCATTCTGCCCGAAATTTACGTACGGTGACACACACTCTAAAAGCACAAATTTAGACAGGTACAAAGAATTGAAGGTCGGTGCCTCACATTATGTAACATGGGTAGTCTCCACTATAGGGGATCACTACTCTAATACCGAATTCAGTCTGCACCTTATTTGCCATTGGCATGGTTAAATCCAACTTTAACTCTCATACAATTAAGAAACCCAATCATGTTCTCTGTCATCTCTAAGTTCAGTCACTATTACGAGAATCTCGATGTAATCTTAGCGACATGTATACTATGTGACTCTAAACTAACCATAAGTTGGAGTTTTCTTATTCACTAGTTTACACAAAAGTTGAAAAATTGCAAAAATTTACAACGCAAACCACTCCCCCATACTTAAACTTTACATTGTCCTCAATGTAATTGAATCGTCCAAAGTAAGTCAAGGTGGGAAATTCTAACAAGAAATCAGAAAAAATAAAAAAAAAACAAGACACGAAAAAGATAAAAACAAGACAAGAAATAAATACAAGACAAGAAATACTCATCCTTTGGGTTGCCTCCCAATTAGCGCTTGGTTTAAAGTCGTCAGCCCGACTATCTCCTTGCTTTCTACGACTCCTCCAGAGGGAGCACATCCACAAAGTTAACTCCTTCCACCACTTCGGAAGTGAAATTCTCATAATATGGTTTCAACCGGTGCCCATTAACTTTAAGTTCTTTCCCTGTAGCTATGCTACGAATTTCCACTGCACCATGAGAAAACACATTAGTAACAATAAAAGGTCCGATCCATCGTGACCTTAATTTACCCGGAAATAAATGCAAGCGAGAATTAAACAAAAGCACTTTCTGCCCTATGCAAAATTGTTTCCTAGAAATCATGTTATCATGAAATGCCTTCGTCTTTTCCTTGTAAATGCGTGAGATTTCAAATGCATCATTGCGAAGCTCCTCTAGCTCTTGGAGTTGTAACTTCCTTTGCTTTCCATCCCCATCCATCTCCATGTTGCATTGTTTAATAGCCCAAAACGCCTTATGCTCAATTTCCACGGGTAAATGACAAGGTTTACCATACACAAGCCTAAAGGGAGACATCCCAATAGGTGTTTTATATGCGGTTCTATATGCCCACAAAGCATCATTAAGTCGCATGCTCCAATCTTTCCTTGTTGGATTCACCGTCTTTTCTAGAATGGATTTCACCTCCCGGTTAGACACCTTGGCTTGTCCATTGGTTTGGGGATGATAATGTGTTGCAATCTTGTGCGACACATTGTACTTCGTCAACAAGCTTTGCAAAATCCTGTTTTTGAAGTGAGAACCCCCATCGCTAATTATGGCTCTTGGAATTCCAAACCTTGCAAAAATATTAGCTTGCACAAAATCTGAAACCACTTTAGAATCATTAGTTGGGGTGGCTTTAGCTTCCACCCATTTCGAGACATAATCAACCGCAAGTAAGATATAAAAATTCCCAAGGGAGTTGACAAAAGGCCCCATAAAATCAATACCCCATACATCAAAAACTTCAATAAATTGAATAAAAGTTTGCGGCATTTGATTTGGGCACCTAGATTGCCGGTTCTTTGGCACCTATCACAAGTTGTACAAAATATATGTGCATCCTTAAACAAAGTTGGCCAATAAAAACCACTTTCAAGTACCTTGTGAGCGGTTCTCTTACTCCCAAAATGTCCTCCGCAAGCATAAGAGTGACAAAAAGACAAGATAAAATTAAATTCAGATTCGGGAACACACCTTCGTATTACTTGGTCACTACCATGTTTCCATAAGTATGGATCATCCCATATGTATTGGTTCCCTAACTTCTTAAGTTTGTCCCTCAAAGACGAGACAAGTTCTTTGGGATTTGTTTAGAAACTAAGTAATTGACAATATCGGCATACCATGGTTCTCCAAAGGCAATTGAGAATAGTTGCTCATCCGGGAAACTTTCACGCAACGGGATAGTCTCCTTGTCCAAAGCAAGTCGGCTCAAGTGATCCGCAACGGTGTTCTCAATTCCTTTCTTGTCCTTGATTTCAATATCAAACTCTTGCAAGAGTAAAATCCACCGTATGAGCCTCGGTTTCGCCTTTTTCTTTGTAAGCAAGTACTTAAGCGCTGCATGATCAGAAAAGACAACAACTTTTGTACCAATTAGATAAGAGCGAAAATTTTCTAAAGCAAAAACAATGGCTAATAACTCTTTTTCAGTGGTTGTGTAGTTTTGTTGGGCCTCATTCAACGTTCTAGAAGCATAATAAATAGCATAAGGAAGCTTCCCCACACGTTGCCCAAGCACCGCACCAACCGCATTATCACTAGCATCACACATGAGCTCAAAAGGCTTACTCCAATCCGGTGGTTTAATGATAGGGGCTGAAATCAAAAGTTCTTTCAAACGATTGAATGCCACCATACATTTTTCATCAAAGTTAAAAACCACATCTTTTTGCAATAAGTTACAAAGTGGTGATGCTATCTTGGAAAAGTCCTTGATGAATCTACGATAGAAACCTGCATGACCAAGAAAAGAACGTATCTCCCTCACCGTAGTGGGAGGGGTTAGAGCACGAATAAGGTCTATCTTAGATTTATCGACTTCCAAGCCTTTAGAAGATATTATATGGCCTAAAACTATGCCATGAGTTACCATAAAATGGCACTTCTCCCAATTCAACACAAGATTTGTTTCAACACATCGTTCAAGGATTACAGATAAATTGTTCAAGCAAAGGTCAAATGAATCACCAAAGACACTAAAGTCATCCATGAACACTTCGATTATGTTTTCAACATATTCCGAAAAGATACTTACCATACACCTTTGAAAAGTAGCTGGAGCATTGCATAAGCCAAAAGGCATCCTTCTATAAGCAAAAGTACCGAAAGGACAAGTGAAAGTGGTTTTCTCTTGGTCCTCCGGCGCTATCACAACCGATTATAACCCGAATAGCCATCAAGAAAGCAATAATAAGAGTGTCCAGCTAAACGTTCAAGCATTTGATCAATAAAAGGTAAAGGAAAGTGATCTTTTCTAGTAGTGGCATTCAATTTTCTATAATCAATACAAACCCTCCAACCGGTTTGCACACGAGTTGGGACAAGCTCATTCTTATCATTCTCCACCACTGTCACACCTGATTTCTTTGGTACTACTTGTACCGGGCTTACCCACTTACTATCGGATATGGGGTAGATAACACCCACTTCCAAAAGCTTGAGTATCTCCTTTTTCACAACTTCCATCATGGGAGGATTCAAACGACGTTGTGCTTCCCTAGTAGGCTTTGCATCATCCTCCAAACGAATTTTGTGCATACAAACGGCAGGGCTTATACCCTTGATATCGGCAATTGTCCATCCTATGGACGTCTTGTACTTCCTTAGCACCCTTAGAAGTTTTTGCTCCTGTAAATCATTAAGCTCATTAGAAACAATCACAGGTAACTCTTCATTATCACCCAAGTACAAGTACTTTAGGTGGTCGGGAAGAGGTTTCAATTCTAACTTTGGAGATTTAACAATTGAAGGTACAAGCTTTTCATCTCTGCATGGTAAAGAAATAAAAGAGATATTATGAGTTTCCGGGCATCCTTGTAGTGAATTAAGATCACCAAGGGCTTCCTTGACTTCATTACCACACTCTACACCATTATCCATGGATGTAGTTAACACGGATTCCAAAGCATCATCACCGTTTAATTCAAACATTTGTTGTGCCAATGTATCCATAACATCAATGGAGAAACAAGAATGGACATCACTAGGATATCTCATCGTCTCGAAAATGTTGAAACGTATTGTTTCTCCATCAAACTCCATGGTCAACGTTCCCTTATCCACATCAATTATGGTTTTCGCCGTTTTCATGAAGGGACGCCCAAGTAGCAATGGAAGAGACGAGTCCGGTGAACCTTCATCCATCTCTAACACACAAAAGTCAGCTGGAAATACAAGTTGATTAACCTGCACAAGAACATCCTCAACAATACCCATTGGGTAGACATTAGAGCGATCGGCTAATTGCAATACAATTTCAGCCTTTTTAAGAGGACCAAGATCAAGTGAATTATACATTGACGCAGGCATAACATTAATGGATGCACCTAAATCCAACATAGCTTTGTTAAATGTTGTGTTACCAATTGTGACGGGAATGTCAAAACTACCGGGATCCTTGCACTTAAGTGGGAGTTTATGTTGTAAGATTGCCGAGGCATTCTCCCCCACACTAAGCACTTCATTACCTTTGAGCCTTTGTTTATTGGTACACAAGTTCTTCAACACCTTTGCATACTTTGGTACTTGCTTAATAGCATCAATGAGTGGTATGTTCACATGGATCTTCTTTAGAACGTCTAAAATCTCCTTTTCTAGTTCCGCCTTCTTAGAACTTGCAAATCTGCGAGGAAAAGGTAAAGGAGGAACATAAGTAGAAACCGGAGTTTTAGAGTTAGGAATAGGTGATGAGTGCCAAATATTGCATATTTCTATACCTTTTTATTGGCATTTAGCTCATCTTTTGTGCTCAGAAATCAGATATTATCCCAAATTTTGTATTTTCTTTGTTTTCAAGAATAAATATTTGTACTAATTAATTTTGTGTTTTTAGGTAGTAAATAAAGCTTGGAGAAATTAAGGAGCCAAAAGAGCAGAAAATTGGAGACGAGCGTCTATAGAGCAGAAAGCCAAAGCCCGCGCGCGCATCAGTTGCAACCCAACAAGAGGCAACCCATTTACAAGACATGGGCTTGAGCTATCCAAGACCCGGCCCACGACCCGGATCCAAGCCCGTACCATTTGAACCGTTAGATTTGCTCCATCTACATCCGACGGCCGCATCAACCCACGCATCGGGTTCACCAAGATCCAACGGTCGCTCAAACCATCCCATCACTTCTCGCTGCACCTGCCTCACACCAAAAACCGCCTACACCTCCCATCGACCAAACCCCATTTCTTCTTTCTCTTCTCTTTCTTTTCTCCCCAACAACTCCAGAGAACCCATCCCCTTCACCTTCTTCCCCATACCCGGTTGCGAGCCATCACCACCATCCCCATCTCCTTACCACCGACACCAAAGCACCAACAACTCCATCAAGCACTGCTCCGCCATCCCTATTTCGACCTATCTCCATCGCAGGTTCTTCCATACCTTAGAAGCTAGGGTTGAGATAGTTGAAATTAGGGTTACATCAAATCAATGGGTCAGAGACGAGTTAGCAGAGGAAAGAGGTTTGGGTATTGTTTAATTATTTGCTCGAGTGAGTTGTGAGTTAAAAATTGTTGTTCTTCATGTGAGAGAAAAACTCAGTCTGTTTTAGGGTTTAGTTTTGTAATTTAATTTGAAGTTTGTTTATTCTTTGCATGATGTTCTAATCACCTCTGCTAGGTGTAAATGAAACCCTTAATGCTTATATGAAGTTAATTCATTTTCAAGTTTCTCTTCTTCTATGTTGTGAATTGTATTAGGATTATTAGCTAATTGTTGAGCAAATTATCCTGTGATTGGTTGTACTGTAAGAAGACAACCAATACTAGGGGAGAATTAGTGAATGCAATTGGCATAATTTCCACCTGAAGTCTTCAAGGGAAGTGTAAGAGTAAAACTTGAGTTGTATTACCTTAGTATAGGATTAGGAGGTGAATTCAATCACCCTAGTGCTCTTACCCAACTGTCACAATACTTCTATACATATTGCTACCTTAGTTTAGAGTCACAACAACAACAACTCAGTCGTATCGACACCCAAAAGCTCATACTTGTGTTACAATACCTTAGAAATCAGTTAGGAAAGCCCTTAGCTCAACATTGCACACCCCATTTCCCTGTGGATCGACCTGTGCTTGCCCTGTGTTGCAAAACAACACTGTGCACTTGCAGTTTAACGTAGGAAAACATCTTTTCATAGCCTACCAAGTTTTTGGCGCCGCTGCCGGGGAACTGGTAGTGTGCTGCGGTATTAGTGCACTTTCTTTACTGATTTTCATTCTAAGCTTTGTATATTTGTGTTAAAAGTTCTTTTGTTTGCACTTTTTTGCTAGTATAACTTAGCTTAGTCATTTTGTTTTATACTCTGCATTTTACTCTCTTTAAAACATCTTGTCATTCTAATCCATAGATTAACTCATCTGTATCATTCATCTCTTTTTGTTAAGACCTGTATATCTGCATCATTGCATTGTAGTGACTTCTCATGTAATTGCATTAGTTCAGTTCTTTTCATCAGAATAAGCATCTTTACATCACTATCTTCATTTGCACCTGGTTTTGCATCTGTTTTTGCATTTGTACATTGTCACATCTGTTAGCTTTTCTTTGCCCTTGTTCAACTCATCTGTTGCATATCTGTAGTGCTTCTTACTATTGGCTCAGTTGAAGCTTTGTCACTAGTTTACAAGGAAACCTTGCATCATACTCTGGAATCTGTAGCTTTTCATAAAAAGTGCATCTGTAGTTAAGCACTTGTGGAAAGTAGCATAGTACAGAGTAAATCATTGCATTTCATCAGCCCTGTATTAGCTGAAGCAGCATACACTATCTGAATGTTGTTAGGAGCACATCTCGATCCATTGAGAATCATTGCATCCGTGAGCATAAGTCACTATTCCCATAAGCATTTCCTCCCTTGTACATTCTCGTAGCTTGCTCGATTTGGCATTCTTGTGTGCTTAATCCCAGAGAACTAAACCTTTTCGTTGAGCTACTGGTACAAAGTTTGTCTTCTTTTGTGCAACCAAGGAAGAGGAGAAGACAAAGGAGCAGGACCACTGTGGAATTGCCTAAACCCAGTTTTATACTGGCGGTATTGTACTCTTCAACCCCATTTCCCCCCTGAATGGTTGCCTTGAAAGTGAATGCTGTTAACCCAACAAGTATAGTGTATTGCCCTGTCACATATGTGAATGAGCTGTAATTTTGAGGTTAGCCTGTGAATAAGCTGTGAATGAGCTGTAACTGAATCTTGATTTCTGCTGTGATTTTGAACTTTGAATTGCTCTGTGATATCTGCTGAACCTTGATATCTGCTTAACCTTGTATTACCCTGAGCATAACCTGTGAAAATTGAAACTCGTGCTTAACTCCAGCCCGTAGCCGTGAGTTTGAGCTGTTTGACTTAGACATCCAAGTCTGCTGCAAGCCTTGTGTGAAATCAACTGGGCTGGTTGATGTCAACTGACCCTGTTGACACTTACATCTGAGTAGTCTGCCCCCCTAGCTGCTGTGCTGTGCTGTGTACAAGTTTTGCTTAAGCTGCCAACCTCTGCGCAAGCTGTGCTGAGCATAAATCAACCAAGACATAACCCGTCTTTGTGCCGTGAAGGCCAAGATAACCAAATCTTTGTGTGATCTCTACCAAAGACTTCGTGTGTTTTGATCTTGTATTGGTGTCAATCTTTGTGGTTTTTGCTTGTCTGTGTTGCTGGGCTGTGCAACCACTAGGCTTCCCACAACCACTGGGCTGTGCATTTGCACACGACCTGGGCTGCAAACAAACTGAAGCCCACATAACTGTGTTGTGCAACTGCTGGGCTGCACGTAAACTGAACCCAAACTGGGCTCTGCTCCAACCCACATAAACTGGGCTTTGCACAAACTCAAGTCCTGTGTGCTTTTATTGGTGTATCATTTTTGTGGTTCTTGCTTTTCTGTGATGAACTTGATTGTATGATAACATGCTAGATGCGCTAGCTAGGCTATGATTGTGTCTTTTAGAGACCAAACAAATCGACTAGTTAGAATCCGCCCGGACGAAATCGTCAGCATACCCAGTTCTTCAACAGAAAGCCCAAGCCCATCCGAAACAGAAACCATGGGTGATGAACAAAACCCACCCCGTAGTCTCAAGGACTACATGTACCCAACTAGGGCAAGCCAGCCCTCTTGCATCATTCTGCCAGCTGATGCTTGTCAGTTTGAACTGAAAGCAAGCACCATTCACATGCTACCCGTGTTTAGAGGGGTCGATGCTGAAAACCCCTACCATCACGTGAGAGATTTTGAGGATATTTGTGGGACTCGCGTTTTAACCAAATGCCGAGGAGTCCCTCAAACCGAGATTGTTTCCTTTTTCTCTCGAAAGACAAAGCCAAGTCATGGCTTCATGCCCTACAACCACAGTCCATTAGAACATGGGATGACCTCACAAAAGAGATTTTCAAAAGTTTTCCCCAACCATAAGACGTCGACAATTCGCCAAAGTCTAAATGGTTTTGTGCAATTAGAAGACGAAACTCTAGCAAAATACTTGGAGAGATTCAATGAATTATTGCTCCAATGTCCCCACCATGGCTTTGAAAATGGAGACTCGTGCAAATATTGTATGAGGGTCTAGATGTTAGAACCCGAACCACGGTCCGAGTCAATGTGCAATGGTGCATTTATTGACAAAAGTGCTGATGAGGCTTGGAATTTCTTAATCGAAGTCGCTGAAAAGACTCAACAGTGGGAGTCCATCCGTGAACCGAAAAGGACTACCCCTGTAGGTAATGTTCATAGAATCGAGTCTGACTTTGAGGGAAATGCAAAAATGGCATCTTTGGCCCGGAGAATAGAAGTGCTTGAGTTGCAGAAGAATGTAAAACCTAGTGCCCCTACTCTCCGTGACCAAATTGAAATGGACACTTGTGCCGCATGCCATAGCTCTGACCACTTAGTGGACAGCTGTCCAGACTTACATGCATTTCAAGAGTCTAAAACCGAGCAAGCCAATGCATTATACCATAGGCAAGAGAACAACCCGTATTCTCAAACCTACAACCCAGGGTGGAGGAATCACCCTAACTTCTCATGGTCTAAAGGGCCTGTACAAGGGGGACCAACAAATAACAACCAAGGATACTCATATCCTAGAAACCCCCAAGTACAACCACACCCTCGCACTGTAGAGAAAAACCTAGCTTTGAAGACGTGGTCAGTATGTTAACCCAAAATCTTCGAACTTGAGTAAAACTACCAACCAACGTTTCACAAGTCTAGAACTTAAGATGGGTCAAATCTGTGATGCATTGAATGAGAGAGAAAAAGGCAAACTTCCTAGTCAACCCCAACAAAATCCAAAGAATGTGTTTCAGGCAGGCTCCTCAACCTGCAATGAACCTTCACATAGTCAGGCGAATGCTATCACCACTCTCCGTAGTGGTAGAGTTGTTGAGAACAATGTAGGTGTACCACAATCAAGCGAGTCTAAATCA
This sequence comes from Papaver armeniacum, assembly GCA_023531295.1. NCBI lineage: Eukaryota > Viridiplantae > Streptophyta > Magnoliopsida > Ranunculales > Papaveraceae > Papaver > Papaver armeniacum. Next base: position 206,155 of record JAJJWW010016607.1, read on the forward strand.
GACTCATCAGTACACAAGACACCGCAGAAAACATCTAATGTAGAGAAAGAATCTGAGCATGTTGATAAATCTAAGAGTCCTACCAATATAGATGTTTCTTTGCCAAGTCATGTACCTGTTGCTCCATTCCCACAAAGGTTGGTGCAACAGAAAGGGGGTAACCAATACAATGAGATTTTGGAAATGTTCAAAAGAGTTAACATAAACATCCCATTTCTCGAAGCAATCAGACAAATACCCACCTATGCTAAGTTTTTGAAGGACTTGTGCACACAAAAGCGAAAGCTTCATGTGCATAAGCGTGCTTTTCTCACTGAGCAAGTGAGCTCCATAATCCAACACAAGATTCCAACTAAGTTTAGAGACCCAGGTAGTCCAACAATTACATGCACCATAGGTGACCATGTGGTCGAAAAGGCGTTACTAGACTTAGGAGCAAGTGTGAATCTATTGCCATACTCTGTGTATGTGCAACTGGGCCTTGGGAGCTGAAGCACACCTGTTACGCTACAATTAGCGGACAGATCTGTGAAAATCCCCCGTGGTATTGTTGAAGATGTGTTAATCAAGGTTGATAAATTTTTCTTTCCTGTGGACTTCATCGTCTTAGATACTCAACCCGTGCAAAACCCAAGTAATCACATTCCTGTGATTTTAGGACGTCCTTTCTTGGCGACGTCCAATGCCATCATCAACTGTCGTAATGGAGTGTTGAAATTGTCTTTTGGTAACATGACCGTAGAGCTTAATGTCTTTAACACTAGTCAACAACCCATTGATTGTGATGATACTGATTTGCATGAGATTAACATGATTGAGAGTCTGATCCAAGACTCTTTGCCGACATTTTGTCAGTGGACCCTTTGCAAGCATGTTTAGATAACTTTGACTTAGATCTCTTTGAGTCTAAGTACATTGGTGAAATTCACTCTTTGCTGGAATCTGTTCCACCCATGGATATTGCTAAATGGCAGATGCAGTGGAACCACTTCCACTCTCTGATTCCAAATCTGCCCCACCTCTTGATGTACCACCTAAGCTTGATTTGAAACCATTACCTGATACCTTGAAGTATGCTTTCTTAGGTCCTTCCGATACTTTACCCGTGATTATTGCATCATGTTTAGACACGTAACGGGGAAAGTCAACTTTTAGAAGTACTTAAAGAGCATAAAGGAGCCTTAGGTTGGACCATCTCCGATCTTAAGGGTATAAGTCCCACAATTTGCATGCATCACATAAATCTTGAAGAGAACACTAAACCATCTAGGGAAATGCAAAGGAGACTTAACCCCAACATGAGAGATGTTGTCAAGGGTGAGATCTTGAAACTGCTTGATGCGGGTATCATTTACCCGGTTCCAGATAGCCAATGGGTCAGTCCCATTCAGGTGGTACCCAAAAAGTCTGGCATTACTGTAGTTCAAAATGAGATGAACGAGCTTGTCCCCACCCGTGTGACCACAGGGTGGCGAGTTTGTATTGATTATAGAAAACTGAACACAGTAACAAAGAAAGACCATTTTCCCCTTCCCTTCATTGACCAAATGCTGGAAAGGTTGGCAAAGCATAGTCACTATTGTTTCTTAGATGGCTATTCTGGCTACAACCAAATTCACATAGCACCCGAAGACCAACAAAAGACCACATTTACATGTCCTTATGGAACATTTGCTTATCGTCGTATGCCTTTTGGGTTGTGTAATGCACCCGCTACTTTTCAACATTGCATGATGAGCATATTTTCTGACATGGTAGATAAGTTTCTTGAAATTTTCATGGATGATTTTTCCGTGTTTGGGTCTTCTTTTTGATGAGTGTTTGCATCACCTCACTTGTGTGCCGATTAGGTGTAAGGAAAAGAATTTGGTTTTGAATTGGGAAAAATGTCATTTCATGGTTAACTCGGGCATTGTCCTAGGGCATATTATCTCGGAAAAAGGCATAGAAGTAGACAAAGCCAAGGTTGATCTCATTCAACACTTGCCTCAACCTCGTTCTGTGAGGGAGATAAGATCATTTTTAGGCCATGCGGGTTTTTACCGCCGATTCATCAAAGACTTTAGTAAAATTTCAAGACCTTTGTGTAATCTTCTTGCAAAAGATATTGCATTTGTCTTTGATGATGCTTGTAAAGAAGCATGTGAGCAACTGAAGGCTCTCCTTACATCTGCCCCTATAGTCAGACCACCTGACTGGACATTACCATTTGAGATTATGTGTGATGCGTCTGACTATGCTGTAGGAGTTGTTTTGGGCCAGCGAGTAGACAAACTTCCTTATGTGATCTACTATGCTAGTAAAACACTTAATGATGCTCAACTGAATTATTCCACAACCGAGAAAGAGTTGCTAGCTGTTGTGTTTGCATTAGATAAGTTTAGATCTTATTTGATAGGATCTAAGGTCATCATATATTCTGACCATGCTGCATTGAGATATCTTTTGTCTAAAAAAGATGCTAAGGCTCGTCTAATTCGATGGATACTCTTGTTACAAGAGTTTAACCTCGAAATTCGAGATAAGAAAGGGTCAGAAAATGTTGTTGCGGATCACTTGTCTAGGTTGAATGTCGAATCTGCTAATGAATCCGTGCTGATTAGGGAATCATTCCCTGATGAGCAATTGATGCTTGTGTCTGAAATGCCATGGTTTGATGATATTGTGAACTACCTTGCTACAGGTAGAATGCCCTTGCATTGGTCTAAACAAGACCGTTCTAAGTTCTTGGCTGAAGTTAAACATTTCCTTTGGGATGACCCATATCTGTTTAAGTACTGCCAAGACCAAATCATTAGGAGATGTGTCCCCAATTCAACAAAGGGACGTCATTTCTTTCTGTCATGACCATGCATGTGGAGGCCACTTTAGTGCCAAGAAAACTACTGCAAAGATCTTGCAAAGCGGTTTCTATTGGCCAACACTGTTTAAGGATAGCCATGCTTTTTGTGTTGCTTGTGACCGATGCCGTAAATTAGGAAGTATCGCTAAGAGAAACATGATGCCCTTACAACCCATTTTGATTGTTGAGCTGTTTGATGTGTGGGGTATTGATTTCATGGGTCCATTTCCTAACTCTGAAGGTAAGTTATACATTCTTGTTGATGTTGATTATGTCTCTAAGTGGGTAGAGGCCATTGCATCCAAAACAAATGATCATAAAGTTGTTATTTCTTTTCTTAAGGAAAACATTTTCTCCCGTTTTGGAACACCTAGAGCAATAATCAGTGATGGAGGTAGTCATTTTTGCAATAGACCCTTTGAATCACTAGTGCGCAAGTATGGAATCACTCATAAGGTAGCAACACCTTACCATCCTCAAACCAGTGGCCAAGTAGAAGTTTCTAATAGGGAAATTAAGCATATTCTTGAGAAGACTGTCAATCCTTCTAGGAAAGATTGGTCTCTGCGCTTAAATGATGCTTTGTGGGCCTATAGAACTGCATACAAGACTCCCATTGGGATGTCCCCTTACAGACTTGTGTACGGTAAAGCATGTCATCTACCTGTTGAGTTAGAACACCGTGCATATTGGGCTGTAAAGAAGTTGAATTTTGATCTTGATAAAGCTGGTAACCAAAGAATACTTTAACTCAATGAGTTAGAAGAATTGAGAAATGATGCATATGATAGTGCCAAATTGTACAAACAAAGAATGAAAGTGTTTCACGACAAGCGCATTCTGCGCAAGTCCTTCACACCAGGTCAGAAAGTTTTATTGTACAACACTCGATTGCATTTGTTTCCAGGAAAGCTACATTCCCGATGGTCAGGACCATTCTTAGTACGTACCGTTTTCCCCCATGGATCTGTTGAAATTGAAAACCCAGCAACCAAGAACATCTTCAAAGTCAATGGTCAGAGATTGAAACCATTTCTGGAGCATTTTCCACCAGAAGTTGAGACCGTCGACTTGGAAGACCATATCTATGTGGACTGAACTAGTTCACTTGTGTACATAAACATGGACTAAAAATCCATTTTCTTTCCCTTTTCTTTTTCTTTCTGCATAGTTCTTATTTGTGCTAACCAACCTTTTTGTCTTGCGCTCTGGTTGTTTGCTTTCGAAGCATTCATCCTCCTTTGGTTTAGCAACATCATTGTACATCCGGTAATCTCTTCCCTTTTCTCTACTCAGCATAGTTCTCTTGGTATGTGACTGTTTAAAATTTTATCATATGTTGACACATTGAGGACAATGTTTGATTTAGGTTTGGGGGTGCATTTGCATATAGAGTTTTTAGTCTTTTATTTCAAAAAAAAAAAAAAAAAAAAAAAAAAAAAAAAATTAAAAACTCTTTGTAAATACTTGCATAAAAAAAAAAAAAAAAGCCTCTAACTTTTAAAGATCTTAGAGTCACTAGCATGCTTTTATCTATGTTTACATAGAGAGTCTGACCGAAATAACAAGAACTTGGAAGTACTGGAGAACACAATCGGGTTTCTTAGTTGATTAGAGCGTTAAAGTTGGATTTAACCATACCGGAGGGCGAATTAGGTGTTGTTTAGATATTCGGTAGTAGAATTGTGATCACCCATAGTGGAGACTACCCATTTTTACATCAAGCGAGGCACCGACCTTCATTTTTGTGACTTTCTAAAAAATATGTTAGAGTGTGTGTCACCGTACGTCAATTCCGGGTAGGAATGGTGAGCTACCCAACTTCGCACCACTTTCAAAGACTATTTTTGATCTCTTGAGTGCTAATTTCGTCAATCATGAGGGTGACGTTTAAAGATGAAAACTCCTTCTTGTAGTTCGATTTGCAGTTAGCATCACTCTCTCCCTCTCAACAATATCAACAGATTCATAGAAACACATCGTCGTCAGCAAGCGGAGCATCATCAGAATATTTGAAGAAAAGTTGAGATAGTCCAAGGTTTACAAGCAACAAAGAAAAGAAAAGAAAATAGGATGAGAATTAGTGAAGTTTATGAAATCAAGACAATACAAGTTTTATTGTTTTATTGTTATTTTCATTTCATGTATTTTCAAAAAAAAAAAAAAAAAAATGTTTGTCAAGTTTTTGTGAAGTTCAGAAGTTCATCATCAGCTATTGAAGACCGAAGACCGAAGATTGAAGACGTTTCTATGAATGCTGAGAGAGAGTGATATTAATTGCCTATCGGGTGAGAAGGTAAGTGAGTACTCCCATCCTTGCTAATGGTTGATTTCCTTTCTTAGGGATCATCAGAAAAAGATTCTTTTTGTCCACAACTCTGTGGAGTCTCCAGAAATTATTTCGGAAGGTTATCCTTCTTACCTTCAATGTGTGCAGGATTTCTCTCTTTATTCCTGCTTGCACACATGAGAGACTAAAAAAGCGGTCTTTTTGAGTGCAATTATCATAAAACCCTATTGGTGAGGCAGAAGTCGAGGCTTATGATCACAATCGAACCCGAATTCTTTCATATGGTATGGTTATTTCTCGCTCAAAGACTTAAGGATGAGAATGCGTTCTTTGGTAGTTCTAACTTCATGTTACTAGCATGCAGAAACTCTATGTCCTCATAGCTCCTTGGATGCTTGAGACTCTTTTACGCTCTGAAGTTGGAGAAGGTTTTGTGGGTACACCTCTGGTAAACCCTCACGAGACTACAACTCGTCCACTAGGGACACCTAGGGGTTTAAAGTCTTAGTGCATACGCTAAATGCATTCGAGAGACCATCGACAGTGGTATAGTTAGGATTTCTTAATTTCTGTTTCACTTGAGGACAAGTAAAATTCAGGTTTGGGGGTATTTGATGAGTGCCAAATATTGCATATTTCTATACCTTTTTATTGGCATTTAGCTCATCTTTTGTGCTCAGAAATCAGATATTATCCCAAATTTTGTATTTTCTTTGTTTTCAAGAATAAATATTTGTACTAATTAATTTTGTGTTTTTAGGTAGTAAATAAAGCTTGGAGAAATTAAGGAGCCAAAAGAGCAGAAAATTGGAGACGAGCGTCTATAGAGCAGAAAGCCAAAGCCCGCGCGCGCATCAGTTGCAACCCAACAAGAGGCAACCCATTTACAAGACATGGGCTTGAGCTATCCAAGACCCGGCCCACGACTCGAATCCAAGCCCGTACCATTTGAACCGTTAGATTTGCTCCATCTACATCCGACGGCCGCATCAACCCACGCATCGGGTTCACCAAGATCCAACGGTCGCTCAAACCATCCCATCACTTCTCGCTGCACCTGCCTCACACCAAAAACCGCCTACACCTCCCATCGACCAAACCCCATTTCTTCTTTCTCTTCTCTTTCTTTTCTCCCCAACAACTCCAGAGAACCCATCCCCTTCACCTTCTTCCCCATACCAGTTGCAGAGCCATCACCACCATCCCCATCTCCTTACCATCGACACCAAGACACCAACAACTCCATCAGCACCTGCTCCGCCATCCCTATTTCGACCTATCTCCATCAGTAGCTTCTTCCATACCTTAGAAGCTAGGGTTGAGATAGTTGAAATTAGGGTTACATCAAATCAATGGGTCAGAGACGAGTTAGCAGAGGAAAGAGGTTTGGGTATTGTTTAATTATTTGCTCGAGTGAGTTGTGAGTTAAAAATTGTTGTTCTTCATGTGAGAGAAAAACTCAGTCTGTTTTAGGGTTTAGTTTTGTAATTTAATTTGAAGTTTGTTTATTCTTTGCATGATGTTCTAATCACCTCTGCTAGGGTGTAGATGAAACCCTTAATGCTTATATGAAGTTAATTCATTTTCAAGTTTCTCTTCTTACTGTTGTGAATTGTATTAGGATTATTAGCTAATTGTTGAGCAAATTATCCTGTGATTGGTTGTACTATAAGAAGACAACCAATACTAGGGGAGAATTAGTGAATGCAATTGGCATAATTTCCACCTGAAGTCTTCAAGGGAAGTGTAAGAGTAAAACTTGAGTTGTATTACCTTAGTATAAGATTAGGAGGTGAATTCAATCACCCTAGTGCTCTTACCCAACTGTCACAATACTTCTATACATATTGCTACCTTAGTTTAGAGTCACAACAACAACAACTCAGTCGTATCGACACCCAAAAGCTCATACTTGTGTTACAATACCTTAGAAATCAGTTAGGAAAGCCCTTAGCTCAACATTGCACACCCCATTTCCATGTGGATCGACCTGTGCTTGCCCTGTGTTGCAAAACAACACTGTGCACTTGCAGTTTAACGTAGGAAAACATCTTTTCATAGCCTACCAATAGGTACCTCAGAAGTTTGGGGAGAATCCTCATTCTTCTCCTCCAAAACAGGTTCCTTTGGTGTTTCCACCTTGCCCGAATCAGTAACTTCGGGTTGCACAAGTTGTGTACCACTTCTCAACGTAATAGCATTGACACCGTCTTTTGGGTTGATAGGTTGAGAAGGGAGTTTCCCACTATTTTGTGCCTTCAATTGGTTCAACTCAATATCCATAGAGCCCATTTGTGTTTGCAACTCCTTGATAGCACTCTTAGTTTCTTGTTGACTCTCTTTGAACATGGTAGAAATACCTTGCATCATTGTTTGAAGCTTTGAATCAATATCGGAACCTTGATTTTGCATTGATTGTTGTGCTTGTGGTTTTGAAATTGTTGTCTCTACTGGAATTGTTGTTGTTGAGGTTGAAATCCATTTGAAAAGTTGAAGGTAGGTTGTTGAACCGCTCCTTGCTTGTTGGCATAGCTAAAATTGGGGTGATCTCTCCATCCTGGATTGTAAGTGTTTGAGTAGGGATCATACCGTCTTTGTTAATTTGGAAAGATCCCATTAGCTTGCTCGTCCTCATAAGTTTGAGAGGAACTTGGTATCACCGCGGCTGCAACTTGTTGCATCATTGCCGACATGTTACCCATTTGTTGACGAAGTTCCTCCACCTCGGTCACTTCATTCACCGTTCTTAGAATCACATCCGAACCACGACTCAAGAATTGTTGTGAGTTCGCCGCCATGTTTTCAATCAACTCTCTAGCTTGTGCCACCGTCTTGCTAACTAGTGCACCACCACCCGCAGCGTCAATAAGATTCCTATCACTTGATTGGAATCCTTCATATAAGTATTGGATGATCATAGCGTCACTGAATTGGTGGTGAGGGCAGCTTGCAACCAATCTTTTGTATCGTTCCCAACATTCATATAGTGATTCTCCCACATTTTGCTTCATCCCACAAATCTCCTTGCGAATTTGAGTAGCCTTGGATGCAGGAAAATATCTCTCCAAAAAGAGTTTCTTCAACCCATTCCATGTTGTGACACTTCCGGGAGGTAAATAGTATAACCAATCCTTAGCACTATCCATCAAAGAGAAACGGAAAACTTTCAACATTGCACCATCCGCCTCTACATCCGCTGGAAGCATATCCATGACAATGGTGTGGAAGTCCATAAGATGTTTGTTTGGATCTTCATTCACCATGCCATGGAATTTTGGTAATTCTCTAAGCAACCCCGGCTTTATCTCAAAGGTAGATTTCATTTGAATACACCCCTGTTGTGTATCAAGCCTATGAGAAGCCAAGTCCTTGAGTGAACGATTTGCATCACCCATTGCTTCTTCTTCTTCAACATGTGGTTCGTCTAGGTTTGGAACCTCTTGTTCTCCTTCTATTTGTACTTCTCCTTCCACTTTTAACTCTAGATTTTCTGTTGCGTCTTGACTTGGTTGGAGTATTGTGCCTCTTCGAGTAGCTATCCCGCACCTTGGATAATTCCAATCTTTAGAAGCCAGGGATTAGGTACCTGAAAACAATTCTCCCAAACAAGTGAGAAACAAGACAAGAACCGAAAAGCAAAGATAAAAGCAGTAAATTGTAAAAAGAAACTAAAAACTTAATAACAAGCCGTATGCCTCCCCGGAAACGGCGCCAAAATTTGATCGGTTGTCAATCCGTCAAAAATAATTTCACTTTCTTACTCACTAAATTTAAATGAAGTACAAAGTAAGGAAGAGTTCGTATCCACAGAGAGGCAATTGTTGTTATGCAATTTTCAGTTTCTAAGGTAACCAAGGGGGGATGTTTGTTGTTTTAGCGAAATACTAAAGTAAAAATAAAATAAAGCAAAGCAAATAATTGGAATAATCAATAAGGAGAAGATATTGGTCACGGGATAGTATCATTCACAAACATGTATTTTCATCAATGATTAGAATTGGTATTTTAATCTCTCATCTACTAATAGTCCTAGGATACCTTGATCGCAAATATATCCCGCTAATTCCCTGTTTTCATCACAACCACATTAAAAGATGCATATGTGAATTCTTCCTAGAAAGCAACCTAAAGTGTAAAAGCACAATTAGATTTAACTCCCAAAAGCAATAAGTTCTATGGAATAAGACTAATCAATGCAAACGAACGTGTAAAAGCACTAAAAGTTTTAACAAAAGTTATGATTCACTTGTGACTAGTAGGATATATCACTACAAGCACTACCCACAATTATGCTACTTAGAAATCAGGGATAAACAACTTTTTCGTATTGAAAACCCTAATATAGCTCTAGAGATGAATGTAAATCGGATTGATTCCGGACTCAACCAAACAAACTATCAAATCATATAACACTATTAATTGTGAACCACAAACAATAAAATATTGAGACAAAACTAATTCATTGAATCATATAACATATTGAGAAATCAACTTTTATCCCATAACCAATAATATGTTTAGCTACTCATAGCTATGGAGTTCATCATAAAAATATTAATTGAAAAGAAGAAGATGAACAAAAGCAAAACCTAGAAGCGTAAACAAAACCGTCTCTCCAAAAGTTCCAAGAAAAATATATGATATCCCAAAAGTTGTAGAAGTCTTTCCTTTAAATAGCTCTCTTGTTTCCAAAATTAGGTCTAATCTTCAAAGGTCCAAAAAAAAGAAGTCCACCAAGCCCATGTGTGAGAAAAACCCATGCGAAAATATGACCCAAAAGAGGTCGCCGGAAATCTGGTATTGTGGCCGGAAATTGGCCGAAAGAGTCGTCGGAAAGCATCTCAGGTGACCGGCAAAGTCCGCCCGGTCATCGGTCAACGGGTCAACTCGGACGAATCAACTTGGGTCAACTCAGAAGTCAAACCGAGTCAGATCAACCGAGTCAGGACGGAGTCAGATGTAGTCAGGTCTAACTGGTCTGACTGAGCTTGGCATGAGCCCAGGCTATTGCACTGGCTTGAGCTGGTGTAGCACAATCATTGTGCTGCAACATTACTCTCCATCCAAGATGGCTCTTTACTTTTGTAGACTAATCTTCCTTTCCTGTAATATCCCAGTAATGCTCAAAGAGCAGCCGGAACTACCAACTCCAATTCCACAGCTCAAGCCACAATGCAGCATCACAAAACTGAGTCATTCCTATGACCTGTAATTTCTGTTCAAATCATTCAACATTCCCTTGAGTCTTGCACTGCACCATCCACCACCAGCTCTGCAAGCATCCAGCTTCACCGCAATCCCATCAGCCACACCAGTGCCATTGTCTTGCTCAGCTCCATCTTGCCTCCATATACTCATCACTTCCACCAGATCCAACAACTGCAGCTTCACACTAGCTTCCATTAAACCCTGAGCATCACAGCAACAGCTCCACTGCTTTAGAGCTCAGTTCAAGCTCACCATAACTTGAGCTGCAATATCTCCATCTCCATGCTCACAACAAGCACCATCTTGTTCGACAAAGAAACCCATTATTTCCTCGTTCAACATCCGAATCGCAGCCTTATAAACACTCGACCGCAACCTCCTCCCTGTTGGGGTTCATCCATCCACAGACCACAACCGCGACTCATGTACAGCACCAGCTATATGCTCTCCCGAACTACGGCCAACTGAAGCACGTCTCAGCTGTAAACAACCAATTCAAGCACCAATATTTCCTTCTCAAGTTCCATTATCTCCATTTCAATCATCACCAGATCCATCTCCTTGTTTCCATTCCCAGCATCATAGCAGCATGGCCCCTCCTTTCTCTTCTTGCCAAATGCTAATTCATCTCTCCACTGCAGCATCATTTTCACATCCATTCTCTTGAACCCATTTCTGCATTGCACAAGCTCAGTGTATCCGCCTGCAGCATCAATTCCTGTGCAATCAACCCTTGTGCATCACAGACCCATTAAAACTCCATCTTTCCTAAATTTCATCATCACTGACTTAACATTATCAGCTCAACCCCCATTTCATTGCAGTCAATCCTGCAGCTCAGCCGTTGAGCCATGGTTAACAGCTCCACATCGAATCAAACCACCAGAAGCAAACCCTAACTTCAAATCTCAGATACAACCATCATCTCTTTACTGCCAACCTCCAGTCCCTTGATTTCTCTGTCAATCCATGATTACAGGCACAACCCATCTTCCTTGTTCACTCGAGCCCCCAATTCTTCAAGAACAAACCTTAACTCATCAATTTAACAATTCTCAGACCCCCTTTCTTCCTACCTGATTTCTTAAATCCTTTTCAAATCCACCAAATCAAATCTCAGTTCAAACATCACCGATCGAACCCAAGTTATCATCCAATCTTCTCGAATCATAAATTTCTTAAGCGTTATCTTCCCATTTATGTGTTCATCGATCTTAGACAGAGAGGTCTCAGACAATGGCCTCCATTTCTTTCCTCTCTCGATTTCAAGTGATAAAGATGAGAGAAAATACTCTCTGAATTCTCTAGTGTAGTAATCATAAGTATTATTGGCATCCGATAAAGTGGATAAGGGCTAACCAGCTCATTGTGTGGCTTGTCGGTTTCAGGGAACTGACCACCTATTCTGTTTCCTAGCTCAACTGTCAGTTGCGCGGAACTGACAATTCATTCTTCACCTCTTTTACTGTACAACCTCAACTAGCTCCGCTCGCCTGTGAATTGGTCTTTTCGCTCTTTTTCGCTTTAAATGGGTGATTTCTTCTCCTTTTGTTCTCGGTGACTCCACTGCACCTATGAAACTCAAAAGCAAACATAAGATACATAATTCACACGAAAAATAGCAAAGAAAGCATAAATTCTAGATAGTAAATACGGTGTATTCTACACCTATCAGCGATCGGATGTGAAGGTGAGTAAGTAATCTCATCCTCGATAATAGTGGTTGATTTACTTTTTTAGAGATCGTCAGAAAAATGGTTTTTCAAAATGTTAAAAGATGTGGGTTTTTAAAATATTTTGGAAGTTGTCCTTCCCACCATTCAACGTGTTGTAGGATTTTTCTCTTCATTCCTACCTGCACACATGTGAGACCCATAAAAAGCCGTCTTTTTGAGTGCAATTATCATAAAATCCTTTTTGGTGAGGCAGAAGTCGAGGCGAAATGCTTATTGATCGTTTCTCAAACACGCTTTCTCTCATTATGGTGTGGTTATTTCTCACTCAACATTTAAGAATGAGAATATGTTCTTTGGTATTTCTAACTTCTTATTATACTAGCATGCAGAAACTCTATGTCCTCATAGCTCTTTGGATGTTTGGGACGCTGGAACGCTTTGAAGTTGTAGATTTTAGTTTGATTTGCTCGAGGACTAGCAAAGTCTAAGTGTGGGGGAATTTGATAGGGTGTAGAAGACATCCTATTTACTATCTATTGTTTATGCTTTCTTTGCTATTTTTCTTGTAAATTATGTATTTTACGCTTGTTTTGAGTTTTATAGCTACTATGGAGTCGCACGGAGGAAAAGAAGAAGAAATTATCCAATTTGAGCAAAAAGGGCGAAATTGTCATCTTACAGGCAAGTGATATATGGAGCTGACCCAAGGTTAAGGGACAACTCTCTTTTGGAGAAGTATTAAAAGACAGCCAGCAAATGTTAAGGGGCTGCCAGATGGTTAGCCCTTAGCAAGGTAACCGGATAATGAATAACCAACCCTACTTTTATACCCTAAAATCGAGAGACTCATTTCTCTCAATCATTTGCACCTGAAATGAAAGAAGTAAAGAATAGAGAGGAAGGTGGCGCAGCCATGGAGGAATCGGGATCTAAAGAAGAAACTGGCTGTTGCCATTAATGGTGATGTTGAAGCTCGGTGAGATGGTTTCGAGAATCAGATGCTGCTGTTGAAGGTCGAGAAGATGGGCTCATATGAGGATTGAAGCTGGTGGTAATGATGAACATGGTAATGATGGAATCGAGAAAAGCAGATGGGTTTTTTTTCTGAGCTCGAGAGAAATTGGGATCCGTTGCTGCTCTGGATTAGGGAAGAATCAATGAAGCTCGGTGAGAGGAGATCAAGTACTGAATCAAGAGAGAAAAGTAATTGAAGATGTGTTCATTGAAGACATGGGTTTAGAGCAGATTCGAAGTTGGATAGAAGAATGGAGTGTTGGTGGTGCTGTGTGGTTTGAATCTGGTGCTGCTAATAACACAGAGAGGAAGAAATTTATGGGTTTTGTACCAGAGCGAGAAGAGCTGGGTTTTTAAGCTTGAATCTTCAATTAAGAAACGAGAGATCGAACTCGGGGAAATCGAGATGAATGAAGCTCTTTGTTCCATTCAAGTCGTGGAAACAGATGGGTTCAAATCGGCTTAAGGGTTGAACCTGTTGCTGTCAGGGGTTGTGGTGTTCTTGAAGCCAAGAGACAAGAAAGGAGGATGAATTGCTGAATGAGCATTGCTGCAGTGAAGAGTGCTTGAACTAGATGTATGTTAGGTTTCTTAACAGGAGAAGACTAAAATCGGCCTGAATGTGGCCTGGAAATCCCAGAAAACAACCGAGACTCGTCGGATTTTAATGCCGACGATTCAACTCGCCGATGACCGATCCAACTCACCGAGTAAGACCAATCATCCGAGTTAGAAGTCGACTCGGTGTCCGAATACACTCCTCTTTGACCCCGGTGGACTAACTAAAGACCATCTTGACTGTTACATTTGACGGTGGACTGACGGAATATTCTGTTAACTATAAGAACTTTCAGGTGACCGGCAGACACTATCCGGTGCCGTTTTGTGGCCGGATTTCGGTGATCCCAGTAATTTTCCGGCGGACCAATATGTGCAGAATTTTGTGAAGAGTATTCTAGACTCATGGGTGTGAAGACTTGGATTTGGAATTGGATGGAGAATTTGGTTCAAATTTGGAAAGAGAAGATGGAAGATTTGAGAAAGACTTGAATTTGGAAATTGAATTATTATGGAATGAAGATTCTATTCCTTGGAAGATTTGGAGAACATTGAAGCCTATAAATAGAGAAGTTCTCTACACACTTTTACACACCTTTTACACACACAATACTTGTGTTTTTGCTTGCTTTTCAAAATTCTTATTTTAATTATTTGTGTGAACTTTAAAAATTCTCCTTTTAATTATTATTTGTGTGAATTTCAAAAACATGAGTAGCTAATTTTCTTATTGATTGAGGATGAATTCCTAGTTCTTAATATATGATTTGAGTTTTGTTTACAATTCTATCTTGAAGTTTTTCACATGACTATCGTTTATTTTCACTAATAGGAATGTTTATATATTCATGGTTGATTGATAGATTGTTTAGAGTGCACGCTAAATTGATTTGTTAATTTGATCTAAAGCTAGTGAAAGTTAGGGGATAAGTAATCGTTTCTTGACTCTTTACATAAGTAGCAAACACAAGACCTTGCGGAGGGATTCCGTGGAGCAATTGTGTGTGAAAACAACGTTAGCAAGTAGACCTTGATCTAAGAGTCTAACTACTAATATCAACCTAATAAGTTCATAAATCTTAATGCGTTTATTTAAATTACATCTTGAGTGATCTACTACTAGGTGGTTTGGTAAATAGAATCTGGAGTAGTCGAGAACTTCCGTATCCTGATACAAGGGATTTAGGGGTTTAGCATCGATCTAGCTGCTTTACCTACGGTTGGTGATAATCTGTGACTAATAAAAAGTAGAAAAGAACATAACTTGAATCATTGTTTTGCAACGAAGAAGGATTCCTCGATCTTGTCTCTCTTATTGATTTCAACTTTAACTTTTAATTACTTTATTTACTTTCTTTTGCTTTACACCCCCCTTTTGTGACAATTTTTACAACTAAGAATCTCTTGCTCCTCGTAGGAACGAACTTGACTATACTATATTACTTGTTAATTAGGTGGAAAAATATTAATTAATTTGTTGTGGTTACGACACGCATCAACTGCTTATCGAGTGCAAAGGGGTGGAAGGTGCGTGAACAAGGTTCCCATGAATTTTGCATTTGTGACAGCTTGAAACAAAAGCGGCTGCGTCATCTTCCATGGTCGGCCAATAGTATTTCTCGTGTATCTGGAGAAACAGTTTCCTCTTCCCTTGATGTTCCCCTTCATGTGTTTCTTTCAGCATGACTGGGATTTCTACCCCAGCCAGGCATCGTAATAGATCACCTCCGAAACTCTTGCGATACAGGATCCCTTTGTGGAATACGAATCGCTTGGCCTTTTTCTTTATCTTGATGGAATCCTTTTGATTGACAGGAGTTGCTCCGTCACGGAGATAGCTAATGTATGGCTCTCTCCAGTCCCCAGTGTGGTTCACGTTAAAAACTTCCAATTGATGTGGCGGTACTTGGCAATTCGAGCATGACTTCTGAAGTACTCTGGATTGAGTCTCCATATCTGGCCAGTAATAGCCCAGGCATTGAAGTCGTCGGTAAAGCGTTACTTTTCCAAAGTGATTGTCCACAAATTTCATTGTGAACACGATTTAGCTGTAGTTGTGCTTCGTCATCCCCAAGACATCTTTCCTTGGGAGAGTGAGTTGTTGATCTCTTGAATGATCGGAGTTCGCCAATCGTCAGTCTTGGTGTCTTTGTATTGTGATAGCCATGTCGATTCTATGGTTCTCCTCTTTACTGTCAGGGTTTCTTCCAAACCTTCGAACTTCAATTTGGAAGCCAGTGTCGCTAGACAATCGGCATGTTTGTTGTTGCTGCGACCGACATGGGTTATGGTTGCATCAGCAAAATAGTTGAGTAACCTTTGTGCTTCTGATCGGTATGGAGCTAGCGTTACTTCCTTCAGTGCGTATACCCCATTCATCTGATTCACCAGTAACTTGGAGTCACCTCTTATCTCAAGACGCGTGACTCCTGCTTGCTTGGCTATTGACAACCCTATGAGGAAGGCTTCATACTCTACTGAGTTGTTGGTGCATTTGAAGTCTAGCTTGAAGGAGTGTGAGAATACTTCCCCAGTTGGAGATACTAATACCACGCCCGCTCCTCCAGTATTACTGCTAGGGGTGGCAGAGCCATCAAAATTTAAGAGCCACACTTCTTCTTCCAAAACAGAGATGTATGGAAATTCTCCAGGAAGATCCTCGTGGATCCCTGTAGTGCCTTCTCTAGGGAAGCTGCTAGTAAGTCCGCGACTGCTTGACCATTGATAGCTCTAGGTGACGTACATGTTATGTCCAGCTCTGACATTTGGAGAAGCCACTTGCCTGTACTTCCCGTCAAGACCGGTTTTGAAAGTAAGAAAAACTTTGCAGGATCAGATTTAGACACGAGTATCACCTTGTTGGATAGTAGGTAATGTCTAAATTTCTGAATGGAATGGATCAAAGCTAAACATGCTTTCTCCGCTTTGGGATATCTGAGTTCAGCATCTCTTAATATTCGACTGAAATAGTATATGGGACGTTCGATTCCCTCATCATCTTCCTGAGCGAGTAAAGTCCCTACGGCGGTGTCACTGAAGGCAGTGTAGAGAACCAGTGGCTTCCCTTGTACAGTAGACTTCATGATGGATGGAGATGATAGTATTCGTTGAATCTTTCGAAAAGCTTCCTGCTGGGTTGCAGTCCAAACGAAGCTGGCTCCTTTCTTCAGTAAGGGGGTGAATGAGGCGTTAAGTTGGGCTAGACCAGGTATAAAACGTCGAATGTAGTTCACCTTGCCCATGAAACTCTGGAGCTCCTTCACATTTCGGGGAGGCGGCATTGTGAGGATAGCCTGAGTTTTGGACGGGTCTACCTTTATTCCTTCTGCAGTCACTTGGAATCCCAGAAATTTACCTAAAGAGACACCGAAAGCGCATTTCAAAGGATTCATCTTCAACTTGTATTCTCGACACCTCTCAAACACTTGCCGTAAGACGTTGGTGTGATCTGCTCGAGCCTTTGACTTGACCACGATATCATTTACATAGTCTTCTACTTGTTTATGCATCATGTCGTGGAAGATTGCCATCATAGCACGTTGATACGTTGCGCCGGCGTTCTTTAAACCGAATGGCATAAAAGTATAGTAAAAATTGCCAAGAGGGGTTCGGAAGGCTGTCTTACTTGCATCGTGCTCATACATCCTTATCTGATTGTAGCCGCTGTAACCATCCATGAAGGAGAACATGCCGTGTCCGCTGGTGGCGTCTACTAACATGTCGATGTTAGGCAGAGGAAAGTCGTCCTTGGGGCAGCACTTGTTCAAGTCTCTGAAATCCACGCAGCATCGGAAATGTCCGTTTTTCTTCTTTACTGGGACTACATTATCTAACCAGGTCGGATGATGAATAGGTCTGATGAAGCCAGCAGCTAGCAACTTTTGAATTTCGTTCTTGATTTGTTCTTCCACTTCGTGTCTGAATTGCCTCGGAGATTGCTTGATTGGCTTGGATCCAGGTATGACATGTAAGTGGTGAGTGATCAATTTTTCGTCTAGACCAGGCATTTCCTCGTATGTCCAGGCAAACACATCTTGGTACTCCTTGAGTAGTTGGACAAGATTCGCACGTTCATCTACGGACAGAGTCGAACTGATAGGGGTAACTCGTTCACATATGCAGTCTTACTTGCATTCTCATGTTATATATGTGTAAGGTGTTGATGTTTCGCATATCGTCTTTTGGGTTGATCCTCAACTGTTTAGATTGTTGGTGTATGGTGAATTTTTCTTGTATATAATCCAGTAGGTAATCTTCTATCTTCTATCTTGAATCGGTTGAGTCTTCTTTGGTAGATTTTGTGTTAATCCAATATGACATCAACTGAGTTCTTTTTGGGTTCTAGCCGTGATTAATGAAGCTCAAATCTTACTTTCGTCGACATACCGGTAATCTCTTCCCTCTTCTCTACTCAGCATAGTTCTCCTGGTATGTGGTTGTAACTCTGATCATATTTTGAAACATTGAGGACAATGTTAGATTTAGGTTTGGGGGTGTGATTTGTATATAGAGTTTTTAGTCTTTTGTTTATTAAAAAAAAAAAAAAAAAAATTCAAAAATTCAAAAATTTTCAAAAAAACTCTTTGTAAATATGTACATAAAAACCTCCAACTTTAGAGATCTTAGAGTCACTAGCATGCTTCTAGGTATGTTTACATAGAGAGTCTGACCGAAATAACTGAACTTGGAAGTACTGGAGAACACAATCGGGTTTCTTAGTTGATTAGAGCGTTAAAGTTGGATTTAACCATGCCGGAGGGCGAATTAGGTCTTTGCAAAGATATTTGGTAGTAGAATTGTGATCACCCATAGTGGAGACTACCCATTTTTACATCAAGCGAGGCACCGACCTTCAATTTTTGTGACTTTCTAGAAAATCTATTAGAGTGTGTGTCACCGTACGTCAATTCCGGGTAGGAATGGTGAGCTACCCAACTTCGCACCACTTTCAGCACTATTTTTGATCTCTTGAGTGCTAATTTTGTCAATCATGAGGGTGACGTTTAAAGATGAAAACTCCTTCTTGTAGTTCGATTTGCAGTTACCATCACTCTCTTCCTCTCGACAACACAACAGATCCATAGAAACACATCATCGTCAGCGAGCAGAGCAACGTCAGAATATTTGAAGAAAAGTTGAAATAGTCCAAGGTTTACATACAACAATTCAAAGAAAAGAAAATAAGATGAGAATTAGTGAAGTTTATAAAATCAAGACAATACAAGTTGTGAAGAATTGAGTGATAAAGTCCTTCATCCATGGAGTTAATAGTTTTATTGTTTTTGTTGTTATTTTCAATTTCTGTTAAAAAAAAAAATTGTAGTTTATTTTCTTAGTTTTGATACCACCATGGTAAAGAAGAAGAATTCAAAAGAAAATTCCAAGCAACAAGGAATTTGAAGAGAAAAGTTACAAATTGTCAAGTTTTTGCGAAGTTCAGAAGTTCATCATCAACAGTTGAAGACCGAAGACCGAAGATTGGAGACGTTTCTATGGATGCTGTGAGAGTGATGTTAATTGCCGATCAGATGTGAAGGTTAGTGAGTACTCCCATCCTTGCTAATGGTTGATTTCCTTTCTTAGAGATCATCAGAAAAGATTCTTTTTGTCCACAATTCGTGGAGTCTCCGTAAATTATTTCGGAAGGTTATCCTTCTCACCTTCAACGTGTGCAGGATTTCTCTCTTTATTCCCGCACTTTCGCACACATGAGAGACTAAAAGCGGTCTTTTTGAGTGCAATTATTATAAAACCCTATTGGTGAGGAAAAAGTCGAGGCTTGTGATCACTCTCGAACCCGAATTCTTTCATATGGTATGGTTATTTCTCGCTCAACTCTTAAGGATGAGAATGCGTTCTTTAATAGTTCTAACTTCGTGTTACTAGCATGCAAAAACTTTATGTCCTCATAGCTCCTTGGATGCTTGAGACTCTTTTACGCTCTGAAGTTGGAGAAGGTTTTGTGGGTACACCTATGGTAAACCCTCACGAGACTACAACTCGTCCACTAGGGACACCTAGGGGTTTAAAGGCTTAGTGCATAGGCTAAATGCATTCGAGAGACCGCTGACAGGTGGTATAGTTAGGATTTCTTAATTTCTGTTTCACTTGAGGACAAGTAAAATTCAGGTTTGGGGGTATTTGATGAGTGCCAAATATTGCATATTTCTACACCTTTTTATTGGCATTTAACTCATCTTTTGTGCTTTAAAATCATATATTATCCCAAATTCTGTATTTTCTCCGTTCTCAAGAATAAATACTTGTACTAATTAATTTTGTGTTTTTAGGTAGTAAATAAAGCCTGGAGAAATTAAGGAGCCAAAAGAGCGTAAATTGGAGACGAGCGTCTATGGAGCAGAAAGCCACGGCCGCGTGCGCATGGGGTTGCGACCCGACAAGAAGCAACCCATTTACAAAGATATGGGCTTGAGCTATCCAAGATCCGACCCATAACCCGAATCCAAGCCCGATCCATCATGAGCCGTGAGATTCGATCCATCAGCTGCATCCAACAGTCGCTTCAACCCGCGCATCATTGTTCGCTGCGTCCGCCTAACACTTTAGCCAACTACCCTCTTCACCTAATCGACCAAACCACTCCTCCTCTTCTTCTTTCTTCTTCTTTTCCCGACAAAACCAGTACTCTCCCATCTCCTCCCCCGACCAGTACCAGAGCCACCACACTCTCCTTCTCCCGACAACAACATCCCCTCAGCCACCACAGCCGCCTTCACCACCGTCTCTAGCTTTAGCTATCTCCTTCATAGTTTCTTCTCTAACCCTAGAAGCTAGGTTTGAGATAGATAAAGCTAGGGTTTTTTCTCCAACAACACATTAAGGGTTTGCAGAGCCGAATTAGCAGAGGGGACAACAATTCAAGCAGTGATGGTGAGTGGGTTTGCATTTAATTTCCGAATTTGAGTGTTAGAAGAGAACTTTGTATAAATAGGGTTGAGAATGGAGTGTAAAACTCATGCCCGGATTAGCCGGTGCAACAAGATTAATTTCAGTTGTGTTTTACTTACTTTGATAATGTTCTAATTCAATAACTAGGGTGTAGATGAAACCCCTGATTTGATGTCAAATTAATCAAATTCTCATATTGTTCTTGCTGTGTAGTAGTGTTTAGGATTATAGTTAGCTGTTTACTTAAACTAACTTTGTGATCAATGGTACTGTAAGAAGACCATTGATACTAGGGGTGAGTGAGGGGAATTAGTTAACCAAGCATCCATCTGAGGCCTTCAAGGGAAGGCACAAGAACACACTGAGAATTTGTGTTGCCTTAGCATAGGATTAGAAGGTGGATTCAACCACCCTAGTACTCTCAAACCATTTGTTTACAACACCTCTTGCTTATTTCTTTGCCTTAGATTACATTCACAACTCCACCTTGTCGTATCGACACCCAATCAAACCATTATTGTGTCACTTCTCTTAGAAATCAGTTAGTAAAGCTTTAGAGTCAATTTTACACACCCCAAATCCCTGTGGTTCGACCTGTATTTGCCCTGCCTACGACAAGCGTTGTGCACTTGCAGTTATATTTGTAGGCATCTTTTCCCAGCCTACCATGGTGCTTAGCCCCCAGTGATGCAAGTCGGTCTTCTTCCTGGATTGAAGCCCACGTGGGTAGTGGGGTGCACAGGACTTTGGCTGACCTTCCCTGCGGAGTTTCTTTTGGTTCGAACAGTTCCACTCCGCATATTGGTGCGTACGGAGACAATGATGCAGGAATACGGATGACTTCCTCATTTAGCATGGTCTTCAGGCACTGGTGATATGTTGAAGGGATGACCTTATTGTCATGAAGCCACGGTCTCCCTAGTATCATATGGTAGTCTGGCTCTTTTTCTATGACTTCAAATTTCACTTTTGACTGAACGGGTCCTACTGATAAATTCAGATTGACATACCCGTATGTGTTAGTCTGGTTTCCTTCGAAGTCCGTCATTGTGGTGGGTTGCCGTACAATCTTGCATGGGCTAACCTTGGCTGTCCTGAGAGTCTTGAGAGTGATCACATTCGAAGATGCTTCTGTGTCGATGAGGGCCCTCCTGAACTCTGAATCCTTGATGCGTGCGGTAACATGTAGGGCCCGGTTGTGACCTGCCTCTCGCCGTCATGTCGTCTTACGTAAATGTAACATTATTTACGAGATGTTTCCGATGCGATTAGAACTTACGGACGAGAATGAGTCGGTGTACATCCGTAGCTATTTTATTAATTAAAGCAAACGTCTCTCGCCCGTTGATTCTTCGAGAGGTGCAAGAGTTCACACAAGCTTTCCACTAGAGATGCCGCTTCCCGATCCACGGTCTCTCGGGGTTCGTAGTAAACCGTTGATCCGAGGGGAATTAGTCCCCGGTGTAAAGGTCTCCGGAACGCTCATCTCTGATGTCATCTTGCTGAGGAGATCAAGTATGCCGTTTACCGCTTCTTTGATTAGCTCCATGTTCTTCGTGTGAATCTTCTACGTACCCGTGCTAGTTCGCTTAATGTTGGAAATCTCCCCGATCATGTCGTCGGATACGCTCGTTAGGGAGGAGGGGTATCTCCGTTGGAGGAACCATCAGGATTTGAGACTGTCGAGGCGGTCCTAAGACCAACCATCTCGAAATTGAGTAAATGGTATTGAAGAAATTGACTTTACAACCGAGAGATTAACCTCCCGCTGTGGTCGCCAATTGTTTATGGGTGAAAACTATCTCTGCCGGTTTTGGTAATTTGGGGTGTGTGGATGAGAAATGAGTCTAAACCTTAAACAAATACACTACACGGGAGTGCTTGTAGATTCGAGAAATCAATCTGTGCAAATCCATCCTAAACCAATAAATGGCCGTTCCAGACTTTTTTCGGTCACAAAGTGAAGGAGATGGGGTTGATCTTAGGGAGGGAAGCGAAGAAGGTGTTGAGATTGTGAAGGTGTTGGCTATGTATGACTTGTATCGAGAAAAGCCGAATCGGCTTGCAGGATGTAAGGTATCAGTTCCGGTGTTTGAATACGATGGTATCAACACTTGCCTCTATTGACTGGACTTGTTCTCTGTTGTTGGAAATAGGGAGGAGAACCTATTTATACAAGTCATTTAAGCCTTATTCACGTCTCTCGTGGGAAGTGGAGTGATGGAGTAGTGGAGTTGTGTGTTGGTGTTACACGACTAGTCTTGCCCACTTCTCCTGTCGTCTCTAACCGTCCATGACTTCCTGACACGTTCTTGTGATGGCGCGTTGCACGCTACACGCTGTAAACCGCCAGACCAATACCCCAAGATGTATCCCCGGTTGTGACATGATTGATGTCTCGAGTGTGTGGATCGTGGGACCCACAGAAAGTAGCATGTAATGCTAGACTAAATAACTAAGTTATTAAGGAAGTCGATACTTGTGAAGTATCGTGTGTATTCTATGCAGGTACTGCATCAAGTATATTCAGCATGAATTTCTTAAGCGTTATCTTCCCATTTATGTGTTCATCGATCTTAGACAGAGAGGTCTCAGACAATGGCCTCCATTTCTTTCCTCTCTCGATTTCAAGTGATAAAGATGAGAGAAAATACTCTCTGAATTCTCTAGTGTAGTAATCATAAGTATTATTGGCATCCGATAAAGTGGATAAGGGCTAACCAGCTCATTGTGTGGCTTGTCGGTTTCAGGGAACTGACCACCTATTCTGTTTCCTAGCTCAACTGTCAGTTGCGCGGAACTGACAATTCATTCTTCACCTCTTTTACTGTACAACCTCAACTAGCTCCGCTCGCCTGTGAATTGGTCTTTTCGCTCTTTTTCGCTTTAAATGGGTGATTTCTTCTCCTTTTGTTCTCGGTGACTCCACTGCACCTATGAAACTCAAAAGCAAACATAAGATACATAATTCACACGAAAAATAGCAAAGAAAGCATAAATTCTAGATAGTAAATACGGTGTATTCTACACCTATCAGCGATCGGATGTGAAGGTGAGTAAGTAATCTTATCGAGATCTCATCCTCGATAATAGTGGTTGATTTACTTTTTTAGAGATCGTCAGAAAAATGGTTTTTCAAAATGTTAAAAGATGTGGGTTTTTAAAATATTTCGGAAGTTGTCCTTCCCACCATTCAACGTGTTGTAGGATTTTTCTCTTCATTCCTACCTGCACACATGTGAGACCCATAAAAAAGCCGTCTTTTTGAGTGCAATTATCATAAAATCCTTTTTGGTGAGGCATAAGTCGAGGCGAAATGCTTATTGATCGTTTCTCAAACACGCTTTCTCTCATTATGGTGTGGTTATTTCTCACTCAACATTTAAGAATGAGAATATGTTCTTTGGTATTTCTAACTTCTTATTACTAGCATGCAGAAACTCTATGTCCTCATAGCTCTTTGGATGTTTGGGACGCTGGAACGCTTTGAAGTTGTAGATTTTAGTTTGATTTGCTCGAGGACTAGCAAAGTCTAAGTGTGGGGGAATTTGATAGGGTGTAGAAGACATCCTATTTACTATCTATTGTTTATGCTTTCTTTGCTATTTTTCTTGTAAATTATGTATTTTACGCTTGTTTTGAGTTTTATAGCTACTATGGAGTCGCACGGAGGAAAAGAAGAAGAAATTATCCAATTTGAGCAAAAAAGGGCGAAATTGTCATCTTACATGCAAGTGATATATGGAGGCTGACCCAAGGTTAAGGGACAACTCTCTTTTGGAGAAGTATTAAAAGACAGACCAACAAATGTTAAGGGGCCGCGGATGGTTAGCCCTTAGCAAGGTAACCGGATAATGAATAACCAACCCTACTTTTATACCCTAAAATCGAGAGACTCATTTCTCTCAATCATTTGCACCTGAAATGAAAGAAGTAAAGAATAGAGAGGAAGGTGGCGCAGCCATGGAGGAATCGGGATCTAAAGAAGAAATTGGCTGTTGCCATTAATGGTGATGTTGAAGCTCGGTGAGATGGTTTCGAGAATCAGATGCTGCTGTTGAAGGTCGAGAAGATGGGCTCATATGAGGATTGAAGCTGGTGGTAATGATGAACATGGTAATGATGGAATCGAGAAAAGCAGATGGGTTTTTTTTCTGAGCTCGAGAGAAATTGGGATCTGTTGCTGCTCTGGATTAGGGAAGAATCAATGAAGCTCGGTGAGAGGAGATCAAGTACTGAATCAAGAGAGAAAAGTAATTGAAGCTGTGTTCATTGAAGACATGGGTTTAGAGCAGATTCGAAGTTGGATAGAAGAATGGAGTGTTGGTGGTGCTGTGTGGTTTGAATCTGGTGCTGCTAATAACACAGAGAGGAAGAAATTTATGGGTTTTGTACCAGATCGAGAAGAGCTGGGGTTTTTAAGCTTGAATCTTCAATTAAGAAACGAGAGATCGAACTCAGGGAAATCGAGATGAATGAAGCTGCTGTTCCATTGAAGCCGTGAAACAGATGGGTTCAAATCGGCTTAAGGGTTGAACCTGTTGCTGTCAGGGGTTGTGGTGTTCTTGAAGCCAAGAGACAAGAAAGGAGGATGAATTGCTGAATGAGCATTGCTGCAGTGAAGAGTGCTTGAACTAGATGTATGTTAGGTTTCTTAACAGGAGAAGACTAAAATCGGCCTGAATGTGGCCTGGAAATCCCAGAAAACAGCCGAGACTCTGTCGGATTTTAATGCCGACGATTCAACTCAGCGATGACCGATCCAACTCAGCTGAGTAAGACCAATCAGCCGAGTTAGAAGCTGACTCGGTGTCTGAATACACTCCTCTTTGACCCAGTGGACTAACTAAAGACCATCTTGACTGTTACATTTGACGGTGGACTGACGGAATATTCTGTTAACTATAAGAACTTTCAGGTGACCGACAGACACTATCCGGCATGCGTTTTTCGCCGGATTTCGGTGATCCCAAGTAATTTTCCCAGCGGACCAATATGTGCAGAATTTTGTGAAGAGTATTCTAGACTCATGGGTGTGAAGACTTGGATTTGGAATTGGATGGAGAATTTGGTTCAAATTTGGAAAGAGAAGATGGAAGATTTGAGAAAGACTTGAATTTGGAAATTGAATTATTATGGAATGAGGATTCTATTCCTTGGAAGATTTGGAGAACATTGAAGCCTATAAATAGAGAAGTTCTCTACACACTTTTACACACCTTTTACACACACAATACTTGTGTTTTTGCTTGCTTTTCAAAATTCTTATTTTAATTATTTGTGTGAACTTTAAAAATTCTCCTTTTAATTATTATTTGTGTGAATTTCAAAAACATGAGTAGCTAATTTTCTTATTGATTGAGGATGAATTCCTAGTTCTTAATATATGATTTGAGTTTTGTTTACAATTCTATCTTGAAGTTTTTCACATGACTATCGTTTATTTTCACTAATAGGAATGTTTATATATTCATGGTTGATTGATAGATTGTTTAGAGTGCACGCTAAATTGATTTGTTAATTTGATCTAAAGCTAGTGAAAGTTAGGGATAAGTAATCGTTTCTTGACTCTTTACATAAGTAGCAAACACAAGACCTTGCGGAGGGATTCCGTGGAGCAATTGTGTGTGAAAACAACGTTAGCAACTAGACCTTGATCTAAGAGTCTAACTACTAATATCAACCTAATAAGTTCATAAATCTTAATGCGTTTATTTAAATTACATCTTGAGTGATCTACTACTAGGTGGTTTGGTAAATAGAATCTGGTAGTCGAGAACTTCCGTATCCGGTGATACAAGGGATTTAGGGGTTTAGCACTGATCTAGCTGCTTTACCTAGGGTTGGTGATAATCTGTGACTAATAAAAAGTAGAAAAGAACATAACTTGAATCATTGTTTTGCAACAAAGAAGGATTCCTTGATCTTGTCTCTCTTATTGATTTCAACTTTAACTTTTAATTACTTTATTTACTTTCTTTTGCTTTACACCCCCCTTTTGTGACAATTTTTACAACTAAGAATCTCTTGCTCCTCGTAGGAACGAACTTGACTACACTATATTACTTGTTAATTAGGTGGAAAAATATTAATTAATTTGTTGTGGTTATGACACGCATCAACTGCTTATCGAGTGCAAAGGGGTGGAAGGTGCGTGAACAAGGTTCCCATGAATTTTGCATTTGTGACAGCTTGAAACAAAAGCGGCTGCGTCATCTTCCATGGTCGGCCAATAGTATTTCTCGTGTATCTGGAGAAACAGTTTCCTCTTCCCTTGATGTTCCCCTTCATGTGTTTCTTTCAAAGATGACGGGATTTCTACCTGACCTGGGCATCGTAATAGATCACCTCCGAAACTCTTGCGATACAGGATCCCTTTGTGGAATACGAATCGCTTGGCCTTTTGCTTTATCTTGATGGAATCCTTTTGATTGGCAGGAGTTGCTCCGTCACGGAGATAGCTAATGTATGGCTCTCTCCAGTCCCCAGTGTGGTTCACGTTAAAAACTTCCAATTGATGTGGCGGTACTTGGCAATTCGAGCAGGACTTCTGAAGTACTCTGGATTGAGTCTCCATATATGGCCAGTAATAGCCCAGGCATTGAAGTCGTCGGTAAAGCGTTACTTCCAGTGATTGTCCACAAATTTCATTGTGAACACGATTTAGCTGTAGTTGTGCTTCGTCATCCCCAAGACATCTTTCCTTGAGAGAGTGAGTTGTTGATCTCTTGAATGATCGGAGTTCGCCAATCGTCAGTCTTGGTGTCTTTGTATTGTGATAGCCATGTCGATTCTATGGTTCTCCTCTTTCGTCGTGGTTTCTTCCAAACCTTCGAACTTCAATTTGGAAGCCAGTGTCGCTAGACAATCGGCATGTTTGTTGTTGCTGCGACCGACATGGGTTATGGTTGCATCAGCAAAATAGTTGAGTAACCTTTGTGCTTCTGATCGGTATGGAGCTAGCGTTACTTCCTAAGGCGTATACCCCATTCATCTGATTCACCAGTAACTTGGAGTCACCTCTTATCTCAAGACGCGTGACTCCTGCTTGCTTGGCTATTGACAGCCCTATGAGGAAGGCTTCATACTCTACTGAGTTGTTGGTGCATTTGAAGTCTAGCTTGAAGAAGTGTGAGAATACTTCCCCAGTTGGAGATACTAATACCACGCCCGCTCCTCCAGTATTACTGCTAGGGGTGGCAGAGCCATCAAAATATAAGAGCCACACTTCTTCTTCCAAAACAGAGATGTATGGAAATTCTCCAGGAAGATCCTCGTGGATCCCAGTAGTGCCTTCTCTAGGGAATGCTGCTAGTAAGTCCGCGACTGCTTGACCATTGATAGCTCTAGGTGACGTACATGTTATGTCCAGCTCTGACATTTGGAGAAGCCACTTGCCTGTACTTCCCGTCAAGACCGGTTTTGAAAGTAAGAAAAACTTTGCAGGATCAGATTTAGACACGAGTATCACCTTGTTGGATAGTAGGTAATGTCTAAATTTCTGAATGGAATGGATCAAAGCTAAACATGCTTTCTCCGCTTTGGGATATCTGAGTTCAGCATCTCTTAATATTCGACTGAAATAGTATATGGGACGTTCGATTCCCTCATCATCTTCCTGAGCGAGTAAAGTCCCTACGGCGGTGTCACTGAAGGCAGTGTAGAGAACCAGTGGCTTCCCTTGTACAGGAGACTTCATGATGGCTGGAGATGATAGTATTCGTTGAATCTTTCGAAAAGCTTCCTGCTGGGTTGCAGTCCAAACGAAGCTAGCTCCTTTCTTCAGTAAGGGGGTGAATGAGGCGTTAAGTTGGGCTAGACCAGGTATAAAACGTCGAATGTAGTTCACCTTGCCCATGAAACTCTGGAGCTCCTTCACATTTCGGGGAGGCGGCATTGTGAGGATAGCCTGAGTTTTGGACGGGTCTACCTTTATTCCTTCTGCAGTCACTTGGAAACCCCAGAAATTTACCTAAAGAGACACCGAAAGCGCATTTCAAAGGATTCATCTTCAACTTGTATTCTCGACACCTCTCAAACACTTGCCGTAAGACGTTGGTGTGATCTGCTCGAGCCTTTGACTTGACCACGATATCATTTACATAGTCTTCTACTTGTTTATGCATCATGTCGTGGAAGATTGCCATCATAGCACGTTGATACGTTGCGCCCGGCGTTCTTTAAACCGAATGGCATAAAAGTATAGTAAAAATTGCCAAGAGGGGTTCGGAAGGCTGTCTTACTTGCATCGTGCTCATACATCCTTATCTCGATTGTAGCATTTGTAACCATCCATGAAGGAGAACATGCCGTGTCCGTCGGGTGGCGTCTACTAACATGTCGATGTTAGGCAGAGGAAAGTCGTCCTTGGGGCAGCACTTGTTCAAGTCTCTGGAAATCCACGCAGCATCGGAAATGTCCGTTTTTCTTCTTTACTGGGACTACATTATCTAACCAGGTCGGATGATGAATAGGTCTGATGAAGCCAGCAGCTAGCAACTTTTGAATTTCGTTCTTGATTTGTTCTTCCACTTCGTGTCTGAATTGCCTCGGAGATTGCTTGATTGGCTTGGATCCAGGTATGACATGTAAGTGGTGAGTGATCAATTTTTCGTCTAGATCAGGCATTTCCTCGTATGTCCAGGCAAACACATCTTGGTACTCCTTGAGTAGTTGGACAAGATTCGCACGTTCATCTACGGACAGAGTCGAACTGATAGGGGTAACTCGTTCACATATGCAGTCTTACTTGCATTCTCATGTTATATATGTGTAAGGCTGTTGATGTTTCTGCATATCGTCTTTTGGGTTGATCCTCAACTGTTTAGATTGTTGGTGTATGGTGAATTTTTCTTGTATATAATCCAGTAGGTAATCTTCTATCTTCTATCTTGAATCGGTTGAGTCTTCTTTGGTAGATTTTGTGTTAATCCAATATGACATCAACTGAGTTCTTTTTGGGTTCTAGCCGTGATTAATGAAGCTCAAATCTTACTTTCGTCGACATACCGGTAATCTCTTCCCTCTTCTCTACTCAGCATAGTTCTCCTGGTATGTGGTTGTAACTCTGATCATATTTTGAAACATTGAGGACAATGTTAGATTTAGGTTTGGGGGTGTGATTTGTATATAGAGTTTTTAGTCTTTTGTTTATCATGAGGGTGACGTTTAAAGATGAAAACGTCAGTGCTCGCCACGTATTGATGAACTGGAGGGTAAACAGCTTCAAGGTTTCAAAGAGATTCGAGTTTGTGTTCGCGACCGGGTAAGAATTCAAAGCTACTGTATTTTTGACTCTAAAATTTGAAATGTTAAAAAAAAAAAAAAAAAAAAAAAAATTCAAAATTCAAAAATTTTCAAAAAAAACTCTTTGTAAATATGTACATAAAAACCTCCAACTTTAGAGATCTTAGAGTCACTAGCATGCTTCTAGGTATGTTTACATAGAGAGTCTGACCGAAATAACTGAACTTGGAAGTACTGGAGAACACAATCGGGTTTCTTAGTTGATTAGAGCGTTAAAGTTGGATTTAACCATGCCGGAGGGCGAATTAGGTCCGCAAAGATATTTGGTAGTAGAATTGTGATCACCCATAGTGGAGACCATTTTTACATCAAGCGAGGCACCGACCTTCAATTTTTGTGACTTTCTAGAAAATGTTAGAGTGTGTGTTGAGCTACCCAACTTCGCACCACTTTCAGCACTATTTTTGTGAGTGCTAATTTTGTCAATCATGAGGGTGACGTTTAAAGATCGTTCTTGTAGTTCTTGTAGATTTGCAGTTACCATCACTCTCTTCCTCTCGACAACACAACAGATCCATAGAAACACATCATCGCCAAACGAAAGAGCAACGTCGAATATTTGAAGAAAAGTTGAAATAGTCCAAGGTTTACATACAACAATTCAAAGAAAAGAAAATAAGATGAGAATTAGTGAAGTTTATAAAATCAAGACAATACAAGTTGTGAAGAATTGAGTGATAAAGTCCTTCATCCATGGAGTTAATAGTTTTATTGTTTTTGTTGTTATTTTCAATTTCTGTTAAAAAAAAAAAAAATTGTAGTTTATTTTCTTAGTTTTGATACCACCATGGTAAAGAAGAAGAATTCAAAAGAAAATTCCAAGCAACAAGGAATTTGAAGAGAAAAGTTACAAATTGTCAAGTTTTTGCGAAGTTCAGAAGTTCATCATCAACAGTTGAAGACCGAAGACCGAAGATTGGAGACGTTTCTATGGATGCTGTGAGAGTGATGTTAATTGCCGATCGGATGTGAAGGTTAGTGAGTACTCCCATCCTTGCTAATGGTTGATTTCCTTTCTTAGAGATCATCAGAAAAGATTCTTTTTGTCCACAATTCTGTGGAGTCTCCAGAAATTATTTCGGAAGGTTATCCTTCTCACCTTCAACGTGTGCAGGATTTCTCTCTTTATTCCTGCCTGCACACATGAGAGACTAAAAAAGCGGTCTTTTTGAGTGCAATTATCATAAAACCCTATTGGTGAGGAAAAAGTCGAGGCTTGTGATCACTCTCGAACCCGAATTCTTTCATATGGTATGGTTATTTCTCGCTCAACTCTTAAGGATGAGAATGCGTTCTTTAATAGTTCTAACTTCGTGTTACTAGCATGCAAAAACTTTATGTCCTCATAGCTCCTTGGATGCTTGAGACTCTTTTACGCTCTGAAGTTGGAGAAGGTTTTGTGGGTACACCTCTGGTAAACCCTCACGAGACTACAACTCGTCCACTAGGGACACCTAGGGGTTTAAAGGCTTAGTGCATAGGCTAAATGCATTCGAGAGACCGCGACGGTGGTATAGTTAGGATTTCTTAATTTTTGTTTCACTTGAGGACAAGTAAAATTCAGGTTTGGGGGTATTTGATGAGTGCCAAATATTGCATATTTCTACACCTTTTTATTGGCATTTAACTCATCTTTTGTGCTTTAAAATCATATATTATCCCAAATTCTGTATTTTCTCTGTTCTCAAGAATAAATACTTGTACTAATTAATTTTGTGTTTTTAGGTAGTAAATAAAGCCTGGAGAAATTAAGGAGCCAAAAGAGCAGAAATTGGAGACGAGCGTCTATGGAGCAGAAAGCCACAGCCCGCGTGCGCATCAGTTGCGACCCGACAAGAAGCAACCCATTTACAAAGATATGGGCTTGAGCTATCCAAGATCCGACCCATAACCCGAATCCAAGCCCGATCCATCATGAGCCGTGAGATTCGATCCATCAGCTGCATCCAACAGTCGCTTCAACCCGCGCATCATTGTTCGCTGCGTCCGCCTAACACTTTAGCCAACTACCCTCTTCACCTAATCGACCAAACCACTCCTCCTCTTCTTCTTTCTTCTTCTTTTCCCGACAAAACCAGTACTCTCCCATCTCCTCCCCCGACCAGTACCAGAGCCACCACACTCTCCTTCTCCCGACAACAACATCCCCTCAGCCACCACAGCCGCCTTCACCACCGTCTCTAGCTTTAGCTATCTCCTTCATAGTTTCTTCTCTAACCCTAGAAGCTAGGTTTGAGATAGATAAAGCTAGGGTTTTTTCTCCAACAACACATTAAGGGGTTTGCAGAGCCGAATTAGCGAGAGGGGACAACAATTCAAGCAGTGATGGTGAGTGGGTTTGCATTTAATTTCCGAATTTGAGTGTTAGAAGAGAACTTTGTATAAATAGGGTTGAGAATGGAGTGTAAAACTCATGCCCGGATTAGCCGGTGCAACAAGCTTAATTTCAGTTGTGTTTTACTTACTTTGATAATGTTCTAATTCAATAACTAGGGTGTAGATGAAACCCCTGATTTGATGTCAAATTAATCAAATTCTCATATTGTTCTTGCTGTGTAGTAGTGTTTAGGATTATAGTTAGCTGTTTACTTAAACTAACCTGTGATCAATGGTACTGTAAGAAGACCATTGATACTAGGGGTGAGTGAGGGGAATTAGTTAACCAAGCATCCATCTGAGGCCTTCAAGGGAAGGCACAAGAACACACTGAGAATTTGTGTTGCCTTAGCATAGGATTAGAAGGTGGATTCAACCACCCTAGTACTCTCAGCCATTTGTTTACAACACCTCTTGCTTATTTGCTGCCTTAGATTACATTCACAACTCCACCTTGTCGTATCGACACCCAATCAAACCATTATTGTGTCACTTCTCTTAGAAATCAGTTAGTAAAGCTTTAGAGTCAATTTTACACACCCCAAATCCCTGTGGTTCGACCTGTATTTGCCCTGCCTACGACAAGCGTTGTGCACTTGCAGTTATATTTGTAGGCATCTTTTCCCAGCCTACCATGGTGCTTAGCCCCCAGTGATGCAAGTCGGTCTTCTTCCTGGATTGAAGCCCACGTGGGTAGTGGGGTGCACAGGACTTTGTCTGACCTTCCCTGCGGAGTTTCTTTTGGTTCGAACAGTTCCACTCCGCATATTGGTGCGTACGGAGACAATGATGCGGGAATACGGATGACTTCCTCATTTAGCATGGTCTTGAGTGCACCGGTGATATGTTGAAGGGATGACCTTATTATCATGAAGCCACGGTCTCCCTAGTATCATATGGTAGTCTGGCTCTTTTTCTATGACTTCAAATTTCACTTTTGACTGAACGGGTCCTACTGATAAATTCAGATTGACATACCCGTATGTGTTAGTCTGGTTTCCTTCGAAGTCCGTCATTGTGGTGGGTTGCCGTACAATCTTGCATGGGCTAACCTTGGCTGTCCTGAGAGTCTTGAGAGTGATCACATTCGAAGATGCTTCTGTGTCGATGAGGGCCCTCCTGAACTCTGAATCCTTGATGCGTGCGGTAACATGTAGGGCCCGGTTGTGACCTTCCTCTGCCGTCATGTCGTCTTCTGTAAATGTAACATTATTTACAGATGTTTCCGATGCAGTTAGAACTTCTGGACGAGAATGAGTCAGGTGTACATCCAGAGCTATTTTATTAATTAAAGCAAACGTCTCTGCCCGTTGATTCTTCGAGAGGTGCAAGATTTCACACAAGCTTTCCACTAGAGATGCCGCTTCCTGATCCACTGGTCTCTGGTTCGTAGTAAAACTGTTGATCTGAGGAGAATTAGTCCCCGGTGTAAAGGTCTCCTAACGCTCATCTCTCGATGTCATCTTGCTGAGGAGATCAAGTATGCCGTTTACCGCTTCTTTGATTAGCTCCATGTTCTTCGTGTGAATCTCCTGTACCCGTGCTAGTTCGCTTAATGTTGGAAATCTCCTGATCATGTCGTCAGATACGCCGTTAGGAGGAGGGGTATCTCCGTTGGAGGAACCATCAGGATTTGAGACTGTCGAGGCGGTCCTAAGACCAACCATCTCGAAATTGAGTAAATGGTATTGAAGAAATTGACTTTACAACCGAGAGATTAACCTCCCGCTGTGGTCGCCAATTGTTTATGGGTGAAAACTATCTCTGCCGGTTTTGGTAATTTGGGGTGTGTGGATGAGAAATGAGTCTAAACCTTAAACAAATACACTACACGGGAGTGCTTGTAGATTCGAGAAATCAATCTGTGCAAATCAAGCCTAAACCAATAAATGGCCGTTCCAGACTTTTTTCGGTCACAAAGTGAAGGAGATGGGGTTGATCTTAGGGAGGGAAGCGAAGAAGGTGTTGAGATTGTGAAGGTGTTGGCTATGTATGACTTGTATCGAAAAAGCCGAACCGGCTTGCAGGATGTAAGCTATCGGCCCGGTGTTTGAATACGATGGTATCAACACTTGCCTCTGTTGTCTGGACTTGTTCTCTGTTGTTGGAAATAGGGAGGAGAACCTATTTATACAAGTCATTTGAGCCTTATTCACGTCTCTCGTGGGAAGTGGAGTGATGGAGTAGTGGAGTTGTGTGTTGGTGTTACACGACTAGTCTTGCCCACTTCTCCTGTCGTCTCTAACCGTCCATGACTTCCTGACACGTTCTTGTGATGGCGCGTTGCACGCTACACGCTGTAAACCGCCAGACCAATACCCCAAAGATGTATCCCCAGTTTGTGACATGATTGATGTCTCGAGTGTGTGGATCGTGGGACCCACGGAAAGTAGCATGTAATGCTAGACTAAATAACTAAGTTATTAAGGAAGTCGATACTTGTGAAGTATCGTGTGTATTCTATGCAGGTACTGCATCAAGTATATTCAGCATGTATGAAGCATCACTGTTTTTAAGGCTTAACAGAGTAAGTCACGAATTTAAGCGTCTTAAAATAGCATCATGTCCATCCATCTTCGAGTGATCGTTTGGAGGCTATACAGGCAAGCCCTGATTTGGCCGATCACCTCATGTGGAAGAGTGGTGGACGGTGATCGTGGTGATGCCTTGCTGGTCTCTTAACTCCTAACCAGGGCTGCTTGACCAAGATGGTAGAGTTGGACGGACGAGATGATCTGTGACGCTCATCTGCGACCGTTGATGAAGTTTTAGGGCTTTTGAAGAGGTGCGCACGCATCACTCTTCAGCTTGGTCGAAACCAAGCATGGGAGGTGTTTTGGAAAGGACCGACCGGGCATGCGTGTAGACGGCATGCCGGTGTACACGTTCGTACCTCACTGTCCCATGAAGGTGCGATCTAGGCCACTCAATTTGACCTGCAAAGAGGAGCGGTTGAGATCGATTTGCAACAGAAATCTGGTGCCGCAAAAGCCGCGCATCATGCCCACTTCGGGCGCGCGTTTCAAGACGACCAAGCCTGGTCGGTCCCGCCGATTGATTCGGCGTGTGGGTGGTAGACCGGTGTTCACGCCTGTACTTCATTGCCTCATAGAAACGTGATCTAAGCCACTCAATTTGTCCGGAGAAGTTGAGTGGTCGAGATCAGTTTACAATTAGGAGGTGCGACCACGCCTGGTTTGGGCGTGTGAATCGAGGTGTACAGCCAAGTTTGGTCTTGGCCGATCGGGTGTGGAGATAGGTGGGCCCGCAGTGATCATGTTGATACTTACCGACTCGCTTAGTCTATTCCCCGGACCCTTCATCCGAGCAGGAGAAAAGGGATGCTCGTGATCGCGACACAAACCCTAATCAGGTTTTGTCGGCCGTGTGTCATACCCAGTTTGGGACGCACGAATCATGACGACCAACCATAGTTGGTCATGACCGATCAGTCAGGTATGTAGGCGGGCCCACGGTGTTTGTGTTGACATGCTCTGGGCCCTTTGAATCTACCTCTACACCCTCCATCTATGCCTACGAAGATGGATGGTTGAGACTGTTTTGCGATACATGTAATGTGCAGCAAACCCTAATTTAGGGTTTTCCGTACATACTGGTTTGGTTTGGACGGTTTGGCAAACTATGCCACCGTTTTGGGGAGGCCGACCATGCGGTCCCGCGTTGGGTTGGTGGTGAATATTCCAATACCTGCTTGGGGTCATGGATTTAATCTAAGCCATCCAATCTTGCTGGTGAGGTTGGATGGTCGTGATCGTTTCTGAGACTGATATGGTCAGTTCAGGTTCAAACATGCTCAATCGGGCTAGTATAACACATCGAGAGTTGTAGCCTGTATGGATATTTCGTACATGTTTTATTATTAATGCTTGGAGATTCGTGTTGCTCTGCTGAGAACAACACTCAGTCGTCATGCCGCACCGGTAATGAGTACATGAAATACGTGGCTGGTCATGCATCAATTAATAATGATGTAAATTCACAGGGTATATGGGATTGTTGCTACATGCTCCAACCTGGATGAATTTTGTGTATTTAATTCACGAGAATCTTCGGGATTGTTGCCACATGCTCTATTCTAGGTGAATTAGTAAAGTGAAGAAGTATTCATCACTTATCAATGGCTTTATCTTTTGCAAGATGTTAGCGTATAATTTTGGCTTTTACAATTTTAGCCTTAAATGAAAATCCACCATCAACAGGAAGATAACCTTAGTAGCTTTAGGACAGCTACTAACACTCACTTAACACTTGTGAAGGACCTAATTAATCCTCTCACTCAGAAGTGGAACTCAACCTTAGTATTTG
Source organism: Papaver armeniacum (assembly GCA_023531295.1). NCBI lineage: Eukaryota > Viridiplantae > Streptophyta > Magnoliopsida > Ranunculales > Papaveraceae > Papaver > Papaver armeniacum. Next base: position 242,660 of record JAJJWW010016607.1, read on the forward strand.
AAATGTTTCCTGATCACATTTCCAGGTCAATTTGTAACACTAGAATAGCTAGAGATAAACCTGACACTCTTAGATGGCTTTTGACTAAGTATGGAATTTTCACTGTGAAATCTATGTACAACAAACTCATTGAAAGAACTGTGTACCATTACAACCTAGGACAACCAAACTCTTTTTGGAACAAACTTTGGAATCTAAATGTGTCGCAGAGAATAATAATTTTTGCTTGGAAATGTCTTCACAATGCCATCTCTACTAATCTGAAATTGTCAAAATTTATGGAGGATATTCATCATAATTGCTCCTTTGGATGTAATGCTACTGATTCCATAGAACATCTTTTGTTATATGTCCCTTTGCTAAGTCTATATGGGCTTCTGAGCCATCTCCAGTGGAACTAAACTTTGATTCTTCTATAACCTTTTTGGATATTTGTAAGGAATGGATAGGTAAAACAAACTCAATTATACCTATAGAGATCATTTTGACAAAGGCTTGGTTCATATGGAAGGAAAGATGTAATAGAGTTTTCGAAAACAAACATCAAAATAGTGTAAAAGTAGGTTTAGAAATAAATAGATACTTAGAATTCTGGTATAAGAATAACATTCCAAGTAGGAAATTATCAAGCGACAAGCAGAAAAATCCCATATGGACTCCTCCTAAGAAAAATCAGCTGAAACTCAATATAGATGCTGCTTGGATTTCGGTTGATATGCTTGCAGGTTTCTCTTTAATCCTTAAGAACGATGCAGGAGACTTTGAACAGGGCAGCGCAGGACCAATCTCAGCTATTACCTCTGAAGAAGCGGAAGCCTTAGGTCTATTACAAGGTGCTCAATGGGCCGTTGAAAGTGGACTGTCCAATTTTACAGTAGAAGGCGATTGCAAAAATCTTTTTTATTATCTTAATGGCAAGGAATCTCAAATAGCTTGGCAACACAAGTCCTTAATGGATGAAGTAAGAAGAATTTTCAACCTTTGCCACAATTTTTTGGGTTTTAATTTTGTTCCAAGAAAAGCAAACAATGTAGCTGATGTAATGGCTAAGGAAGCCAAATCTTTTAGAAACACTCTCAACTAGAGGAAGGAACCTCCTTTCTGTATTATTCATGCCTTAGAATTAGATAAATCAAATGTTGAGGTGGATTTCACAAGCCCAGCATTCGATGGCTCTACTCAAAATGTTGTAAGAGTTACTAACTCCCCTAGTTAGCTTTTTTGAATGCATTGAAAAAAAAAAAAAAAAACCTAACTCACTATTACTTTTTTTTTTCCAAACATTTTTTTTTATTTAATAATTTCATACAAAGCTTTTGGTTGGTAGCCTAGCAACAAGCTCGGCTCCAACTCCCCTTTGAATAGTCACTCCTAATCTATGACAAATGAAACTGCCTAAGACGCTACTAGCATCATTGCTAACTAGGTAATTCTTCAGACGCTTGAAAAAAACCAAGGTATCCTCTCCAAGTTCCCCTAAGGTAGAGAAGGCCAGGACACCCAAACCATACCCATGTGAAGCACATTTGTCCAAATATTTAGTGCGTTTCCGTGAAACCGCACTAGAAATTGCCTTTCCTGGGACAAAGGAGCGAACGCCATCACCGGTAAATGGAGAGACCCCTGTAACATCCATACAAACATCTTTACCATTTTCCCAGTTAAGAACAAGGATATCGGCTGGCTTTAAATCTCTGTCATCATCCGTCCGAAGGCCAAGAGAAACTTCCTTGCGCGCAGGCACATTAGCTTTGTAACAAATGTCAGTGATAACATCACGAACAAGATCATGTCGAAACTTATATCCAACATCTTTAGCACAGTGAAGGGCGTGATCTCCAAAGATGTCCATAGATTTGTTACAACTTGGGCATAAACTATTCTCAACAAACGGAGGGATACCAAAGCGATAGCAAAGCACATCCCTGAATTGTCTTGGCCCGAGACACTGATTAAGCCCACTGATGGGAACAACTAGCATATAATCTTGCGCGTGTCTAACACGGTTACACTGCCATAAGACGGGATCTCTTGCAGACAAAGAAAATTGGTCTGGGATTTGTTTCTTAACTGCATCAAAATAAGTTACCGCCAGGGAATGCATGGAAGGGGGGGCAGTATCATCGACACAGTAAGAAGAAGGTAATCCACATACCTGGATGAAAGTCTGAAGAGCCAACTGATAGGATGAGCCTTTGTCCGTTGAGAATGAATTACCAAGGATCACCTTTTGTACCGAAGCAGTCCGGTTCTGAGAAGCAAGATAACAATAGGTACGGGTGTCAGCCATGGTGTAAATGCCAAGTCCACCATCTTTGATGGGCAAGGTAGATAATATCCGCTGTAAAGGACCAAAACCAGCACCATCCCCAGTAATCAGGAGTCTCAAATACTGAAATAACTGATCATCAAAAAGGTCAGTGGCTGGTTGTAGAGCAGCAGGATTGGTAGTCCACATCGCAAAGTATAGCCTAGAAACACCAGTGCAATTGCGAAGTAATAGCATCTCACTTTGAGGATCCTTGAGTTTTTTGATTGCATTCATTAGGTGAACAGTCTTATGCACCCTGCTCAACAACATATCACTAATAAAGCCTGAATCCAAACTCACCGGTCCACCCAAAAGTTTAACACCATTAGAAGGCCTACCAATGTCGGGAGGGAATACACCTTCAGCTGTACTTCTAGGATCAAGAGAAGGCCAAAAGACCTCCGTTTTCTTTATATTGAGGTGCAATCCCCTACTCGGTCCTTCAGTTTCAATTATGCGCAAAGCCATAGCTACCTCTAGTGTATCACCGATAATGGTACCATCATCAAGGTACCAGGCCTGCAAATCGATGTTGCAACGAGAAGAAATAGTCTTCACTAAGGTGTGAAGAGTCAACGCAAACAGCAAGGGACCGAGAGGGTCACCTTGTTGAACACCAAGGGCAGAAGACAAAATATATTGGGCATAATAAAGCTTAACCGGTCGTAAGTAGCAAAATTCTACCCAGCGAGAAATACCTGGACAATGGAGACGAACTTCTTTGATGAGTTGAGATCTGCTCACCATGTTGAACGCATTAGAGAAGTCAATTAGTAACATTGACATTTTGTCTGAATGATCTTTCATCTCCAAAAGGCGATTTATAGCATGTAAAATACCTTCCCCTCCGACAGGCACACCAACACCGAATTGTTAATCACCTAAATAAGAGGTCATGTCCTTTCCAACAGCAAAGGCAACCACTTTGGAAACCAATCTGCGCCAAACCGTACCAACTGCAATGGGCCTGAGACCACCCCCGGGCTTAAGCAACGGTATCAAAGGTGCACTGGCAATGTATTCTCCTAATTCCGTAGGGCATTTCCCAGCCAACCAAAGGTTGACGACCCCGGAAATTGAAGAAAGTAAGTCATCTTCCACTGCTGCCGCCGCTCCACTAAAAACATCAACTAAGTGCTGAGCACGTAAACCATCACGACCGCACGATGTTCCTTTAGGGAAGCTTTTGATAGCTCCCAAAACTGCCTTGGTACCTACTCTTATTGGGTCAGCTACAATATTATCCACAGGAACCTCGGGAGGAGATGCGGGCGGATGTTTGTCCAACAGTTCAGAGTAAGTCTTCTCATCACATGGAGCAACACCAGACGACGATAGCACTCGAATTGCTGCGGCAAAATGGCCAGAATTCATCTTCCTCTGACAAGCTATGATGTTGGCAGCACCTTGCTTCTTGTCCTCTGCCTTCCTAGACCTCCCGCGAATCGGCTATTGAAGCATTTTGTTCGCCAAGACGAAACACCCATTAGGTTCCTTCCAAACCGTAAGGGCCTAGATAATTGCAGCAACCTGTAGTCGCTTACGATTCCCTGATTTCGCTTCAGCTGAGCTTCTCGGCTGGTACAGAGACAAAGTGCAAATGGGGAGAAGCAATAGTTGCAAATGACTTGAAAGATTAGATGGGTTCATTAAAACTTTGTCAAGACAAACCTTTAGAGCCCTCGAGAAAGCGAGCCCGCACTTATGACGCATACAAGTGACCGTAGTAAACCGCCTTTGGAACACGACGTTCAACAACTCAAAAGAGAAAGAATTCCTACGGCGTCATCACCATCTTCCGCAGAAACAGCAACATCCCTGGTAACCACACATTCAACCTGTAAGTCGTCTGGTTTATCCAAGCCATGAATTAGAAAATCTGCCCCTCCACTGTTGAATGGTCCTGCAATGAAATCATATACAACCTCAACACTACCCTTGCAGGGTTTCTTCCATGCGTGTAAATGCATACACTTGCTGCAGAGCCACATCCGTAAACTGTATAGAACCTTCTCCCAAAGGAGAAACACATTCAGATTATTAGCAGTTAAATCCTTGCAGGTGTTTCTCGTTTTGGCTATCGAGGACAGATGCCATGTCGTGAAGGTGCTAGAATAAAACCCTTGGCATATCCTCCGCCATGAACTCCATCCCGACATCCATGGATGTTCTTGAAGGGACAATGGCAATAACCATCATCTCGAGAATTCATTTCTTTTTAATTTCATATTGTTGTCTTAAAGATGGTAATTCTTACGTTTTAATAGGAAGAGGAAGAAGAGTACGAGTGTTGCGTAGAATGAAGTGACGCACGGGAAGAAGCCCTAGTAACCATAGACATAGCTACATCGTAAAATAGAAAACCCTACTGAGAACAACGTAAACCCTAAAAGAAAACCAAAAGCGGCAGAAAAAGAGATCAAAATCAGTGGAAAACACCGTGGGAAAGAAAACAAGAGGAAAACAAAATCAGTGGAAAAACTGGTCGAAAACATGTTGAATCCGTGATTGAAATGGGTTTTCAATCGCGGGAGAAAATCGCCGGAGGAAAACCATTTTTTCTCGTATAACTTTTTGTTTTACGTTTTTTTTTAATGTTCATAGAGAACAAATGAATGCAGAATGCGCACCACGTAGCACCAAGAGATGCACAGCTTTCAAGAAGCCCTGCACTTTCTTCTGTAACAAGTGCGTGGTCGCACACACAAACACTTATGGGAAAACCAAGCGAGGAGGACCTAAATGCCCATGAATTTCTAGTCTCCTTGAGAATTGTGTTAAACCATCATTTGGGGCATACCCAAAGATGTTGGGGCCGCTTGAATAAGACAAAAACACAAGTGAAAATAGTGTTTCTGGGATGCCCTTATCTAGCCATTTTTCATAATGGAAAAAATGCCCTTATTATTTATATTTTTTTAATTATTTTTAAATTAAAATAAAAAAAATATTTTCTTTAAAAAAATATTTTATTTTTTTAATTTAATTTTTAACTTTTAAAAAAAAAAATTGTTAAATTTTTTTATTTACGAATCTAAGTTCGGCGGACAAGTGATATGCCGAACCTAAACATACGTAGGTTCGGCTGATAATATGTTAGCCGAACTTGTGTTTTGTGAAAACATACCTAGGTTCGGCAGATTCGATAAAAAAAAATAGGACATCCGAACTTAATATTATTCTTCATAAAGTGAAGTTCGGCTAACATCTTCGTGTTTAATTATCAGCCGAACTGTTCATCGACACTTTCAGGATGAAAAAAAAAAGAGAAGTTCGGCTGATAATTTTGATTTTATTGTTAGCCGAACTTTATTAGCGGTACCTATTAGCGATCTTAATCAATACCTCGGTCCAAGAAAATTCAGAGCTGCACTTTGCTATCGCCTTGTTATCCCTCTGTTTGTTGAGAATAGTTTATGCCCATGTTGTAGCAAATCTATGGATGTCTTTGGTGATCATGCGCTTCATTGTGCTAAAGATGTTGGTTACAAGTTTCTACATGATCTTGTTCGAGATGTTATTGCTGACATTTGCTACAAAGCTAGTGTACCTGCACGCAAGGAAGTTTCTCTTGGTTTTCTGACAGATGACGACAGAGATCTGAAGCCCGCTGATATCCTTGTTCTTAATTGGGATAATTGACAAGATGTTTGTATGCACAGGTGTCTCACCTTTCACTGGTGAAGGTGTTCGCTCTTTTGTGTTGGAATATTTTCAACTGTGCTATCCAAGGGGGGGTCCTGGGGGGCGTAGCCCCCCAGGCTTTGGTGTAGCCCCCCGGAAGAATTTTTTGGTTCAGGGTAACTGTTTCAACCGTTACAAACTATCCAGGATATTCAAATCCAACAGACGCCATTGATGTCTGATGATGAAGAGACTCGAGTGAAAAGATGTATTCCCAACAGATGCGAAAATCCCTATAAATGGCATCTCCCATAACTCGTTGAAAACATCATCGAAAAACCTTCTCTGTTTTCTCTCTTGAACAAAGCATCATCAGAAATTCTGTTTACATGTGTTCTTGATTGGATCAAGGGGTACAAACCTTGAATTCAATTTCCGTTGTAGGGCTTTCATTGTATCCTGAAGGCATTATTTCACATACCTGTTGTAATCGCCAATTTATTGGGAGGGTAGAAATAATTGTCTAAAAGAAATCGTATGAGCCTTGAAAGCTTTTGAGTACAACAATTTCTTTGTGTTTATTTCATCCTCTATTTGAACCCATTTTCCAACATTTTGTCCCAGGTAAAGCCATTTCTAGTGCGATTTCACGAAAACGTGCTAAATATTTGGACAAATGCATTTCACATGGGTATGGCCTTGGGGTCCTAGCTTTCTCCACTTTAGGAGAACTTGGCGATGACACTTTGAATTTCTTCAAGCGTCTGAAGAATTGTCTTATCAGCAATGATGCTAGTAGCGGTCTGGGTAGTTTTATTTTTTATAGATTAGGCATTGCTATTCAAAGGGGAGTTGGAGCCCAGCTTGTTGCTAGGTTACCAACCAAAAGCTTTGTATGATTTTATTGATTAAAAAAAATTTAAAAAAAAAAAATTAAAAAAAAAAATTAAAAAAGTTAATATTAAAAATTAATTAATTAATCAAGAGTATTTAAGTAACTTAACCACTCATTAGACACCCCTTATCACCCCACACCAGTTAGGGTCATCCATATGTATGCCCCAAAATAACCCTTCTCTGCTCAGATCTAGTCCATTTGTGGACAGATTTCTTCATTTTTCCTTGCTTTCTAGGTTAGTTATTAGATTAGTTTGGTTTTTATTATGTTTTCTACTTATCTACACCATTTTGGTGGTTTTATCTACTCTTTTGAGGTTTATCTTCGCTTTAATGGCGATTCTTGGTTATTGGGTTTGGTTTTAAGATCAATAGTGATGCTCTCCATGCTCCAACGACGAAATCTTCATCTTGGTTGTCTCCGGCGATGGAATCTTCATCATCAACTTATCCGGCGACGGAATCTCCATAGGTGGTCTTTTTGACGACGGAAGCTTCATCGCTAATTATAAGAGATTTGAGCAAATCACTCCTACTTTGGGAGCATTTCTTTCTAAAGAAGAAAAACAAACTAAATGGTTGGAATTTAATTCCGAGAAAAACCATCCTTCTTCCGATTTAATCGGATCTTATTCATATTTGTATTTGTCTTACTCCGGTAATCCTTCTCTTTCTCTTGTCGGATTTCTCGGTATTGTACTCTTACGGTATGTTCTTGTTACTTTGTATTCTCTTATTTTCGATCTTAAACTCATTGTAACCTTGAAATCCCATTAATGAAAATGTTCCTTGTTTATCAAAAAAAAAAAAAAAGTAGATTTTTTTTTTTTTTGGGATAAATAGTGTTTGGTACTCACATTTTGTCCGAAGTTAGTATTTGGTCTAACATTTGTCCAACTTAGGGTTTGGTACCTAGAAATGACGTTGACCGTGGTTGACCGTTTTGAACAAATTTTCAATTATTTTATATCATAAATTGTACTTGAACTAGGTATGTAGTT
>JAJJWW010016608.1:0-81583 GCA_023531295.1 Papaver armeniacum
CCATAGTCGAGGTTCCGTATGGTTTCATCTTGGGTCTTACCAGAGCCGTACCAAACATTTCTGAGGCCCCTAGGCGAAAATCAAAAATGGGGGCCCTAAAAAAATTCTCTGATCATTTAAAAAAATAACACATAATAAAATTTGCAAATAGAAATGACTACATAAAAGTAGCTAATCTACCAAAAAGTAACCTTCACGGCCTCCTCAATGCAAATTCATCAATTATTGCATTGTAATCAATGTTGTTCACCATATTCACCTCGATAAATAATATTGCTAGGTCATTCAATCTTTCTTGTGACGTTTGTCGATCAAGGTAAGACTTCGTCCTTCAACTAGGAAAATCTTCTTTTCTCAGAGGCAACTATAATCGAAATTGTCAATAAAATCTTGTATAAAATTTCTACATTTATGAATTTCCATATTGTTTAAGAAATCAATACTTCAACTTCCTTACGCTTTTTTCGGCAAATAACTTCTTAGATCAACTTTAATTTCGGCATACAAGTCATGCCCATCAATATCATTCATGTTTTAGATAATATCATTGAAGCTTGATCCGGTACTTTTCAAATGCTATCATCAAGAGAATATAACTTGTTTAACCAAAGTGAGGTCTTACTTTTGTATAGTAAAAAATTGGATACCGATTGCGGCAAGGAATCCAATTATATAAAACTTAGTTGTAGAAATTATTATACATCATAGTAGTTTCATTTTTTTCTCCAATAGGTGAGATACGTAGAAATTAGTATACATACGGACAAAGAAGAAAAAATTGGGGGCCCTGTCATCAGGGGCCCTAGGCGTCCGCCTATGCTTCCTAACAGACTTGGTACGATTCTCGGGTCTTACGTCTCATACATGGCCTAACACCCATACCATGATAGAATCGTGTGTAGGGTCGTTCATGGTCGAATTCGGCTCGGTTTCCAGCCAAACCAAACCAATACCAATATTATCGGTTTCTAAAAATATTACCATCACCGAACCATTAATCATTAGTTCGGTTTCTTAATGGTTTTAGCCGGTTTGGTTTGTTCCATTGAGTTCATGGAAAACCGATCGTATGTCGATTTTAAATCGACAATTCAAATCGTAAAAATAAAATAATCACGGTGGTATTTTAACCTACCATGAGTAATGTAATTAACACAAGCATAATTCATATTTCAAGTTTAGAAGAACGGTTCAAAACGAAGTGAAGTTAAGAAATTGGTCGATGATATCTAGTACTATGGTTAAGAAAACGAAGGGTGTAGATTAAATCTTAGGTTTTGATCTAACGGTTGAACATAACTTGACTTCCCATTGGTTTTTGGTTCGGTTTTGGGTCAAACCAAAACCGAACCAAAAGAATGTTGGTTTTCAATTTTTTTTTACCATAACCAATCCATTAGTAAATGGTTCGGTTCGGTTCGGTTTCTTCCTAATCGGTCTGATTCGGTCCGGTTCCGGCGGAAAACCGAAACCATGTTCAGCCCTAATTGTGTGGGCTTCCAACTCAAAAACCAATTAGCAATGAGCAACACACCATATATTTATAATCTAAACTATGAAGTTAAGCCATGTGAGACTATTTTAGTTCTCCAACAGTATATCCCTTAGGCCAAGCATTATGGTGCCCTAATTCCCTACCCTATCCCTCATATGGAAAAAACCAAATTGCCAACCACTATAGTCTCCCTTATCCCTACTTGTGTAGGGATATCCCTTCCTTACTTGGAAAAGTGGATCGGATCCGATCCTCGCTTGTAGGGGAGGGAAATCACACGGAAACTCGATTTTCGTATAAAATCTTACTTTACAGATACTCGGTATCCATAACCTTTTACACGGTTCCGAGTATCCGTTTTTCGATTAAAAGCTTTCCTTTTCACTCTTTTTTTTTACTAAAACTTTTTTTTATCCATTATATCTCTTTTTTACCTATTATATCTCTTTTTTACTCTAAATTACCTTTTTAAGCAAATATATATTCTAACGGATAAAAAATTGGGAAAAAAAAAAACCTCAGTATCCATATAGCACTATTCATACGGAAGTTGAGTTTTCGTGTCATATAGGGAAGGGATAAAAGGGCAGCATAGTGAGGCTGTCTTCCGTGTGATTTCTATTCTCTTTATTGAGGGATAGGGAAGGGATGCCCATCACTATAGTGCTTGGCCTCATAGAGGGAATTTTTTTTTATGAAATTGTGCCTTCACATCAGTCAAGAATTTCAGTTTTATTTACAAGAAAGGGGTAAGTGAATTAGGCAGGGATAGGGATCATCGCCATTTCACGAAACTTATGGTGGGTTTGGATGTAGAATTTTAAAGGTGGAATTTATGGGTCCAGGGGATTTGATAGAATTACGTTTCCCTTTGTATGTTTGGTTGTCCGAATCCTTGGAATCACGTTTACTAAAAGATTGCTTTTCAAGAAATCCTCCATATGGAGTCCGGCCCCTCCACCCTAAGATTTCTTTGGGAAATTTATCAAGGGATTTATGGATCCACTTTTTTTTTAATTCTACATCCCATATATATGCAATTTTAAGATTTGAGGGTAATTCCAAATGGTACAAAGACTTTAATACAAGAAAACTCTATAAATCCTAGGAATTTTAATTGAGTTACCAAACACACAAGAAATTTACATGAATCCTAGAATTTGTAATCCCATGGGATTATAAATTCATGGAAACGGTGAATTTCGTAAACAAACCCACCATTAGTAATTTGGTGAACATGGTGGTGGGTGATTGATTTTATTGTTGAGTATGACACATATGGAATGTAAGATTGCTGATTCGGTTTACGGAAGAGGAGAAGCCGACCGGAATAGAGGAGGAAGTAGCCGCCCGGTTTGTGTTTATAGCGCCGGGTGATTATTTTGTCAAACAAAGTAAAGTATTGTGTACAAGCTTCCAAGAGTCCAACACGACATTTTCCGAAAAAAAATCTTTACCTCACACCTAGATGTGTAAACTGGGCCGTGCTAGCACGAGCACCGCCCAACATAGCACGGTACATCACATTAGCTTAATGTGCTGTGTTGAGCCAGGATAATCGGCACAGTGGCATGGAACAACACATCACATGGCACGGATATGCTCGTGGCACAGCACGACACAACACGCTAACAAAACACGTCATAATATAATATGTATAAAATACCGCACAATACGTAACAATACAATACATTTTTTTGTATATTTCACAAAATAGTTTTTATTCTAACCATTTTTTGACATTCTATCTTCTTTATGTCGAACTATTTTCATAACAACACATATAATGTCTAAATATGTTTGAAAATATTTATTTTTGAAAAATATAAAATAAATGCGCCAGGAACATCATAACACGTTACAACATGCTCTCAAGCATGGCACAACACGCACGCCTTTTTTATTTTCGAAATGGCACAACACGGCCCGTAGCACGGCGGGCCCGGCTTTTAATGGGATGTGTTGGGCTGGGCCTGCACATTATACACCTCTACTCACATCCCTAATTAGCAATTCGGAGTACGGGTTACGTTCGGAACGGAATATGTATGGGTATTATACGAATTTGTAAAAGCCGAGTTCGTTCAAGAATCCGGTCAACGGTTCGTGATACGACAATGATACGTAACTGTATACATACATCTACTATTCGTTTCAAAGATATGAGTTCGGTACCCAAAAGTCGGCATGTATAAATTGGAAAAAAAAGGTTAAATATGAGTGGAAAAATGTGATTAGTGTATTAAAAATGGGACATATATTTTTTTTTCTAGGAAAAAGATTTTTATTGCTCAATGAGAGTTAACATAATTCTGGAGAAAGTGGGGACAATTATTTCCATCCCAAACTCCTGTTACATTCTTAATTCTACTATGCTTGGCAGCTATATCTGCAGCTTCATTAAGATTTCTTAACATATTCAAATCTAACCAGTTGAACATCTTTTAATAGAAATAAGCAGTAATCTAACACTGAGCAAGAGGCCCAACTAGTCTGACCTCTGCTATTATTAAGATATGCCATTACATTTTTGGCATCACTAACTATAAAGACATCTTGAATATTCCTTTCTCTGATCCATTTAGTAGCTTCCAGAAGTGCTTCACATTCAGCTCCTTCAGGACTTGTTTCCATCCTTGAGACTAGTTTTGCAGCCTTTGAATTCACCCGTAGGTTTCATTACCACAATCCCAAAACCAGATATATAATTAGTATCCTTATCAAAAGAAGCATTACAAAATAAGATTAGACTATCATGTATTTTAGTATCCTTATTAAAATTGGTATCATTTTCTGAAACTATACTAGCTGTATTAGGCATGGGAACAGTAGCTAGAGAAGTAACAATTTCATTAGATATTCTAAGGGATGTCATGGCTGTAGCCTGTGCATTTAAAGTTTTATCTGCAAAGACTTTAGAGCATCTGTTTTTTCCATATGCACCAGGCAGTAGTCATGGCAAAAACTAAGTGATTCTATAGATGGCCAGTGGTGAGTTATTTAGAAATCCAAGCTTTCAGGCTAATATTATAATTAAAATCCTGCAAAATTAGTTGATTAATAACTGGAATATTAGACCAAACATCTTTGGCAAAGGGACAATGAAATAACATATGCTCTGGGTTTCACTAATATTAGAATTACACACCTAGCACCCGCCATCATGATTATTATTGTACCTAGCTAGCTTACTGCACGAAGGATATTTTCTATGCATTTCAAAGGAAAAGTTGAGTTCTAGGCAACAAAGGAGACCTCCAAAGGGCTTTATGCAGATGAATGTCAGGGTTATTCTTTGAATTATGAGGTAGATCCTTAGCTAATAATTTGTAAACAGATTTGACTGTCAAGATTCCATTCTTGTTAAAGGGACAAATAACAGTATCACTAGCAGAAATGGAAATTCTCATGCTGCAAATTTTCCTACAGTTTTCAGTAGTAAAGAAATCTTGAACTAATGTAACATTCCATTCTTTAGTGTCGTGCTTGATAAAATCAGAGACCCTATAATTAGTATTAGGGTAACTAACACAAAGGGGAAGAGTAAGATTAATGATCCAATTATCAGCAAAGGCATTAACAAAGCTACATTTCTAATATCCCAATGAGCATGTTCTTTTAGAATATCTAAACTATGACAGATACTAAACCAAACCCACAACATAATCCAAGGTTTTTATAATGGAGAGGGTGATAGTTTTTGAAATACTTACACTTGAGAATTTGAACCCATAATTCATTAGGACTATGGGTTAAAAGCCAGTCAGTTTTAGTAAGCAGAGCGAAATTCCTTTTTCTTAGGTTTTTAAAACCTAATCCTCCTTGAAGTTTATGAGTACAAATCTTTTTCCATTTTTTAAAATAGTAACCCCCATGATCATTTTTTCCCCGCCAAAAATTCCTTTAGGATTTTTTCTATTTTGTTAATTATAGTATCAGGGAGGCGAAAGGAGTTCATATGGTAGTTAGACGAAGATTTAAGAGTATGTTGCACAAGAATGGATCTACCAGACTGAGCCAGCTGCTTACCTTTCCAGTTGGAGACTCTAGAGTAATAATGGGACTTTAAATGTGACATCGACTCAATCCTATTTCTAGTGATAAACAGAGGAATGCCAAGGTATTTCTCATTGAGCTCTATTTTCCTAACATTCATGGATCTAATAAGAGAAACACAATGACCATGGAGAACATTCTTACTGAAAAAACAGGAAGATTTTTCAAAATTGTTCATCTGACCCGAGATAATACTAAAGTATTTGATCAAAGACACAAGGTTTCTAGATTCAAAGTGAGTAGCCTTAGTAAAGAGAAGACAATGATCTGCAAAAAGCAGATGATTTATGCTAGGGCTTCTTTGGTCACTTTGATGCCATGAATAAGGTGGGAATGTTAAGGCCCATGATACCACAACTATCCTCTTTTTCTTCATAGAATAAACCAGCTTATGGGCAATCACCACATTGTTTTGGATATTTCTACCAGGTACATAAGCATAAGCAGACTGATATGGTGATATTAACTTGCCTAGCAATGGCTTCTGTTCTATTTAGTAGAATCTTAGAGATAATTTTGTAACTGGAATTGCAAAGTGAAATGGGCCTAAAGTCAGAAGGACTGGTAGGTTTATTCACCTTAGGAATTAAATAAATGAAGGTATGTAGAGTTAGCATCGAAGAACCACTAGCTCAGTGGTTCGATCTCCCTTCACAAGTCCTTTCGGGAAAAATAAGGAGATAGTTAGTTGGGCCCTACAACATGCTATTAAAGAAGCCCAAAACAACTGGGTTAGTGTTTCACGGATGCATAATGGGCCGATTTAAACGCTGACTCCTCGTTCGGAACATGAAAATCATGAATAATTTGGGAACCTGATAAAATGTGCATAGTGGAGTCGGAGTTGCAATTGGACGGTCGAATTATACGGGAACGACCGGTACGTAATAATTCGTGAATCATTCGACGAATTGCTTATTACACCCCCTTCACAGAACCACAGACATGCCAATGCTAATTTTTTCCCTTTCGTAATGGACTTCGACAGTTCCACTGTACTTTCAATGTTAGTTCAAAGCCAAATATTGGCATGCCCCACCTCCGATATTTGTTAATCGAAGAAAACAAAAAATAAGAAAAAACTCCCGAGAGGAGAGCGTTAAGTAGATCCCTACCAAATAATTTATAATACAAAACAGAATTGGTTTTTGAGCCACGGATGGACGGATAACATTTTGAGAGATAAATGGATGATCCAACCATCTCATTTTCATCATAGCTATTTACATCTAACGAATGTAAGAGTTGTAAACTTCTTCCATTATGGATATATGCATTTATAACCCTCACAATTAGTTCCACACTAATTAAAAAAAGAAAATAATGTCCCACCAAAAAATTAAGTAGACAATTAAATGTTAAAACTATGTAGAACTCATATTTTCACACTCATATTTTATTGTAGAAAAACAAAGAAATTCCTTTCACCATATCTTAAAAAAATCAAATTAGCCAACCTTCACCAACCTGCAAAACACAAGTAATACTAGTACAACCGTTACCACTTGGAAGGGCCGACCGAAATTTTTTCTCTATTATTTACTTTAATCCAAAGAAACTCAACAGTTTCTTGCTATCCATCCAACACACACTTGTTCTCAGAACTTCACATCAACCGGTAATAACTACGTCGCCAAAACATTCTCTCGCTTCCTTGCTTCCACCAACCCATATTCTCCTTTCAAGCTGCCTGTGACATTTAATGACAAAGAACATACACCCGCAAACTTCTCAAGCAACCAACACCCGCAAGTTAGCTACAAAACCACCGCATCGCAACCCTAACCACCCGCAAACTTCTCAAGCAACCATTTCCATCATCTCGCGCTGCCATTTCAAATTTAGTTCGCCGCACATTGGCCTACACTTTCACACACAACCACGGCAACAAACTCCGACTGCGATCTTCATTCCATCCCCGTCCTAAACATACATCTATTTTATATATACTCTTCTCCTTTGATTTTCTTTCGCAACTACTACAATACCAAAGAGCCTCAACCTCAACTAATCTCTATTTGATTACCAAAGACTATCTATAGCTCCACGCGTAATCCTTTTCTACAACCATTTCAAATCGCATCACACTTTAACTTCAAGCAACATCACCCATTGAACAAGATCAATACCACCAACGAACACCCATCACTCCGCCATTCAAAATCAATTTACCCATACACACAAGAACATCCTTTTGAATTTGACTCAACCCTAACTTCAATTTCACCATCTACAACCGATTTTTTTCGGATTAATCACCGCTTACGATTAGTGGACGGCGAATGAAAATCGACGCAAAACTAAATTTGTACTCGTAATTTAGTTCCGCATCGTAATGGTATGGAGTCGAACTTGTAAATTTGGAAAGTGAAATTTTAAAGCAATAATTTATAAACAATCTCCTTAATCACCGGAATCCACCAAAAAGCACCGAATATTCTATCTGTTCAATGAGAAGATTCCATTCGATACCGTCGAGTTAATCTGGTCAAACTAATCTCAAAATCTAAACCATCTCAAGATTACAAAAGCTAATTTCTTCCAAAGAGCAAGTTTTCGGAAAATGTATCATAAGATCAGGTTTGAACTTGATGATGGTCATATTACAGAGACATTAGGATTCATATTTAGTTGCTACTTTTGATCCTTGGTCCACTTAATAAGTTGGATAATTGCCTAAAAAGGAATACCGTGTTAGGGACTACATTTTTCTTCAACATCAAGGTACGAGTAACTTGTCTGCAAGAGTTCCACAAAGATATAATGTTTCAGATATGGGTGATCGAATGAGTACATTTCTCGTGTCAACAAAAAAAATATGCAATGTTCTAACTTCTCTAAACAAGCAAGTCGAATATCATGCAAGAGAAGAAATACCCTCGAGATGTTGCTCAACAGAAAAGGAATGATAGCAGATGGATCTTTTGATCCCCGGGAAACACCACCCGATGCATAATGTATATACAATCAACCTAAGACAGAAACATGTAATTGTACGTCTTTCATTTCCATATCACTTAATAGATCATGGACGAAAGGAACCAATAAGAATAAAATTAAGAATCTAACACAACTATATATGATATTATTTTGTACCTTCATGGTAAATTTGTCAACCACGGTACTAACAAGGGGACATCCGAAAGTGAAATTAAGGTAACGCTTGCCATCACCGACTAAAAGGAAGTCCTCCAATGGTAGTCCATACCCAATAACAAAAGTGGCTTTCCATCCTCCAAACAATGGATAACGTGGCTCTATTTCAAGCTCGGGTAGAATCAGCAAATTCCAGTTAGAGTAATTTATTGAAGAATCCAATGAAACAATTTCTTAGTAAGAAATTTGTGCAGTACATGTAAGATGTTTAAGAAACCTTTGAATTACTAGTACGCAAGTGTGATGTTGAGATGTTCCCAATCCCATCGCGATAGTAGACGAGTGCACTCGAGGAAGTCTTGAAATTAGTGCTTAAATGAGGATACGACGATGGCCTAGATTGATATTCAACCCTGGAAGAATGAAGAGTTCAAAGGATTAGGAAAGATAACAATTTAGAAGTAGAAATAACACAAACAGCCGCAAACTAACAGTGTAACAAAAGTAAATCGAATTTCTTTTTGAAACATTAGAAGACTTCATAGGATGTTAGATTATCTGGCTTCATGAAGTAAACATGCCATAATACAATAAGCTAAGGGCATTTAGAGTGCAATAATTCCACCGATACTTACACGACAATTAATGAAAACCTTTTTCTTAAACTAATAACTAACCTTGAGAAAACGCCTATGACATACACCGGCGGGGCCGTGAGCATAGTGCTCTGTAATCCCAGAGGCTTTCCCGGTGAGATATTTTAACCTCACGTACAAGTTACTAAGTCAGAACCATTTTTGCTGTTTTTTCTTCTTTTAATAGGAAAAGCTTCTATAATTCGTCATTTGTGGCGAAGTTAGCTCATCTCTCGGCAAAATTGGCTCATATCTAGGCGTTATAAACCGTAATGTTTCATCTCTCGCAAAGTTAGCTCATAACCTTGTTAAACTAAATAAACAAAAATCAATCTTCATATATGGCGAATAATACAGATCAAAGTACAACCTCAAAAGTACATACTACTCCGAATGATCATTTACACGCAACATACCTCCAAATCGAAACTATACATGGACACAATACACATGTTTCGGGGCGGATCAACTCTCGCGGTATATTATTCCACACATCTTAAGAATATGTGGAACTCAATGGTACAAAGAGCCCAAAACTTAACCACATACAATTACTACAACCCCGAATTTAAGCACACCCATGAAATAAATCATCAATTCATACTCAATTTCAAATTAAAAGAAAATCAAATAAGAAACCCTAAATTACCTTTGATTCAATGAATGAAATTGACCCCACGATAACAATTCAATTGACTCCACGATAACAATTCATCAACCCAACTCAATAGGGATATCTCGGCAAATAATTAAACAAAAAGACAACGCATCAATAGGGGATGTAGCATCCAAAGCGAAAAAGAGAGATGTAATTCCATTTGAGATTCCTTTATCACATTTATACTTCATCTATTCATGTTACTAAAATTCTCATAGGCATTTAAACAAACAACCTGTTGTTCACAAAGATTTCATGCATAACAATTCGTAAAAGAAAGGAAAATTGAAAGAAGAACTCATTTTGAATTGACCCATTTTGGAAGTAGTTCTTACCAATGTCAATCAAAACCTTGAAATCCATCTCAATCACCAACTTGAATCCTTCCTTTCCAAAAGCAAATGACCCATCTTGATTTGCAAGCATCAATTTGCTTCTCTATAGATTAAAGTATCTCAATTGAAACCCTAATGAAGAAGATAAACACCCAACTAATTTATCATCAATTGAACCACCATCTTCATCAATAAAACCTCAAATTAGGTCACTGAAATTTCCCAATTTCAATCTTTAACAGGGGAATTAACTTGAAATAGGAAATAGATCTGGTTATGGTGATGGTGATGGTGGTAGTGGTGCGGCAAGGTGGAGGAGGCGTTTCGAGTTTCTCTGTTGGAGTTTCTCGTTACAACAAGAAAAGAAGAAAAAAACGAAGGAGAAGGAAGAAAGAAGGAAGGAGAAGGAAGAAGAAAAAAAGAAAAAATGAGGTGGCGGGATTAGAACTCGCGACCTTTGGGTCATTTTACCACTGGTTTTACTAAACTGCCCCTAAACAATTCAACCATTTCCAACCTCCGTGTCCTTTTCTGCCCGTGAAATTTACTCAATTACCCTTCATTTTGTGTCATATTTACGCCAATTTTAGTGAGAAATTGAAACATGGAGGGCTCTTTAGTCATTTTATTGTCGATTGAAACCAATTTGGGACACCAAAATCCAATCTTTTGTGTCAATTGATCACTTACTATTGAAAAAAGTGACCATATAAAGGTCCTCCTCGCTCGCTTTCGGTCGCCAATTAGAACCTTAATTTGCTAAGGTTATAATGTGTACAACCCGAACAACAAAGAATTTGCAGATTCTCTTTTTATAAATACAAAAAATAATTTTCATTATACTCATTTTAAATGGAACAATCGAATAATGAAACAAAAAAAGTGACACACTGAAAGTTTACTCTTAAAGAATTGTTTTAATGGTCGTATTTAGTCTACGCAAAAAGAAAAGATAAAAGGAAATATATAACTGACGGCTCACGAAAAAAATAGAAAGGACCACCTATAATGAATAGAGACATACATGAAAATGAGTAGTATTTCTTCCTTCCATACCTTCATAATCATCTCTAACTCATTCTTTCTAAGAGAGTTTTAATACATGCAACACAATAACAAAAACACCGGAGAATTTAATTGGGGTGCTAAGAGATAGATAAACCTATCCAGTGAACAAAATCAATGAAACAACCTAATTTAAGAAGTACAGAGAAGTTGTTGGAGTCATATATAGGTTTTGTGGTTCAGTTATATTAATTAATAAAAATGTTATAACAATAGTTCAATCTAATTACAACTCAGTTTATAAGGATTTTTTTAAGGAGTCCAATTATTTTGCTACAATTATATGTAATATTGGTTGAGATTGAGTCATGAGTGTTAAATCATATGCCTTATTTTAACTTTAACGAAAAAAGAAAGCATATTTTAAAGTTTATATTTGACCTAGCTAGACATGAAGTCGCAGGTTTGCATTAATTGTATCCTTGCAAATGAGATAGTAATCTAGCTCTCTAACAACGAAACTCCAAACTTTCGTGAACCTCCTTGATTTTTCTGGGCATCATAATTGACGCTAAAATTTATAATATGCAATACATAAATAAGGTTTATAAGCTAACGTTTTTCTTTTTTAAGTAAACCAGGAAATATATTTTGTTTAATATTTATGGGCGAAACCAAGGCATTCAGAATTGACGCTAAAAGCAAATCCTGAAACACAATCAAACTCTGATCCCCCATTATCGGTTTTATTCACCTGATTATACTCCTCATCCCCCTAATTATCCTCCCCATGTACACCTAATATCTAACTACACTCACTAATTTACCATCATAAATTTATTCCATTGAAATACTTACCCACACAAGAAAAAAAACGTCCATACTATAAAATCTTCATGCAAAAGAAACGGCGGCTTTATGATTAACACATAATATATAACTCATTCCACAAAAAAAACGCCAAAACATTAAAAGGTCACTAATTACAATTATTCAATAAACATGTATAAATATAGGAGTGTAATTCTTCAACCATACACCTTCAAACTCATTTAGTTTCCAACTTATTCTCTTGGTATTTTTTTCGGTCCAAGAGTATCAACATGTCAAACATGAGTAGATGTAGTCCCAAGAAATCTCGGTTCCCAAAAATGTGTTTGCTTCCTTTTCAAGAATGCAAGATTGCGATGAAGACAAACCGTAGTACTCAAGATATGTGTTGCTAAGAAATGGGAAGAGGTCGATTTCATAACGACCAACGAAGTCACTACTTTGGATTTACTTATGATTAACGAAAAAGTGAGTGCTTTTTATTTTGATCTCGAATCAAGCTAATGTTGTTTTTTTTTTATGTGAGGAATTAAGAGGACGATGTCAAGAGAGAATATCGATGTTCCATCGAGTAGGAAAATGAAGGAAAATCCATGGTTCATGTATCATATGTACACAAATCTATTGATGATTAGTGAAGAAAATGAGAGAATGGATTTGAGGTCGTCGAACCCATGCAATGGAAATGACATAGGATAATACCGGATTGGAATCACCAGAGCATATGGATAATGAACACAGGACGATAGTGACAGCGATCGAGGAAGAACTTTTTTGGAGGATGTAATCACATTTTGGGACTCCTCCCGTAGCGCATGCCCCGTGTTGATGGTGGTTTTTAGCTTAGGTTGAAATCGTGAAAACTTACATCCGATGTGACGTCACTCCGTAAGAAAACGGTGCCGTGAGTGCTAACCTCTCCACCGGCATATTTATTGATTCATTCAATATACTTACATGAAATTTATCCAGACCGGCAAACGTAGCAACCATCCAGATGTTCTCAAATTTCGGCGCCTCGCCTATATTCACTTAATATAAGTTCCTTTGAATGTCTTTTATACTATGTTCTCCGGCTAAATCCTTAATGTTGATATGGCATGACGATTTGTGTTCGCTCGGAGCAGAGTAGCACGAATTTCCAGATATCAAGGATAAGGTCTTTGCATAAGGTATTCAATCAGAAAAGCATGCTGCTCTCTAGCAATGAACTTAAAAGAACTCTGTGTCAACACATAGAGTTCAATCAATTTCCCTGACTAACTTGCGAAGTTAGGGTTTGCGCCTCACAGATATATCGAACCTTGCTTGTCGAAATTAAGCCTAGGCGAACTAGGTAATCAATCTGTCATGGATTAGCAGGTGCAAAAACTTGCCCAGAATCAGAAAACAGGGAGCCGCAACAGCAAAGGGAGGAATGGCCATGCCTTAGGCCAACTGGCGCCACCTGCCATTGGACACACCCCTTCCTAAACTGGATCTATTTCTCTCGACCAATCGTGTCGCCTCAAATTAGCCACGCGCATATAAGTTGTGGCTGGGCCCATACTCGTTGGCCCCATTTCCCATCAACCAATCAGGTCGCTCTAAAGCCGCCACACTCTCACCATAAGTGTAGCCGCGCCTTATGTTTGGCCGGCCCCTTTCCTCGGCCAATCAAGTCGCTCCAAACTTGCCACCATACATTAAACGCCAAACGCACCCTGCCGCGCCACCAAACTAACTGGCAAGCCAAACGCGCCTTACCACAACAAAATATTGAGACATGCCATTGTGCCGCGGTGGCATTCCACTTTAGCCTTGACCACGCCGCCAAGCCCTAATTCTTACCACGACGACAAAACCTAGCCTTGGCCACGCCGCCAAGCTCTAATTCTTACCACGACGCCAAAACCTAGCCTTGGCCACGTCGGCCAAGCCCTACCACGGCGCCAAATCCTAGCCTTTCCCACGTCGCCAAGCCTAATTCTTACCACGACGCAAAATCCTAGCCTTGGCCACGCTACCAAGCCCTAATTTAGCTAATGAGCCAAACCTTAGCTTTGGCCATGCTACAACGCCACAGGCGTGGTCATGCCACAACGCCACTAGCATGCCGCTATGGCATGGCTCCACCAAGCGTTACTATGCCAATGGCGCAACTTCGCCATACAACAAGATGTGGCCATAATCAATGGCCACTCTTCCTCATGAGATGCAATCTAATCCATCCAAGTTTGCCATCAATCGACGGAGTGCGGCAAGTCAGGAAACCCGCTACACCACTTGACACGCCAGCGCCACTATGCTAATGACGCCACTTTGTTACACAACAAATATGTGGCCATAATCAACGACTACCCTTCCTCACGAGATGTAATCTCAACCATTCAAGTTCGCCACCAAACTCGACGGACTTCAGGGCAAGTTTTAGGCGGCCGACCAAGGCAAGCCTAATAGCATCACATGCTTATTTTCCTATGGCAAAGTCTCTTGACTTTGACTTGCCGCAAATAACAACATGCTATACGTTTTCCACGAAAACACTCGAGACATCAAACATGTCACAAACGGGGGATACTCATTAGGGTATTGGTCTCGGGCGGTTTACGGCGTGCGGCGTGCAATTCACCCATTACAAGAAAGTGTCATGAAGTAGGACAATTAGTGGTGGTGAAAAGTAAGTGTAAACAATTCATTTCCTTCATCATGGAAGCGTAATGATTTGACGATTACGAATTCACTTCCCTCATCATGGAAGCATAACGTCCGATTACACTATTCTTCCACCACTCAATCGTTTCCACTTCCTACGAGACCAGGGTACGTTTCAATATGACTTTTATAAATAGGCTTCACCTATTTTCACCAAACAACAAGTTTTGGTCGGCAATAATACAATATCTAGAAATCACCTGGTAGCTTTCCATTCTACTAACCAGTTCTACTTCCGATACAAGTCATAAAACAAACCACACCTTCAGAATCAACGATTCTGGTCTCAATACTCTCTTCGCTTCCCTCCCTAAGACCAACCCTTCTCCTTCACTTTGTGACCGAAGCAAACACGAACGACCATTTCTTGGTTTAGGCCGGGATTATACAGATTGATCTCTCGGAATCAAAAGTACTACTGCAGTGCGGTGCATTGTTTAGGGTTTAGATTCGTTTCTCACCCACACACCCGAAATTACCAAAATCAGCAAAAACAGTTTTTACCCACAAACACCAGGGTAGGGATGTAGTTGGTATGCTATTTTAAAGGTCGCGAATGCGTAAACCCTACTAAAATGGTGTTACCACTCCTGTTTCTGTGACACGAATGTGCTAAGGATTTACTATTGTCTCTCAGACAGTTGCCCAGGCTGGTGAGCCGGCGTAGAAACTTAACCATATTTTGGAAATAAGATCTTTACGAGATATTATCTCTGCCCTACCTGGTACTTGCTACTGGAAAAGGGCTTTGGTTATTGGTTCTTGGTAATTGCGCATCATAATAAGATTCAACATAATGGTCTGAATACAACACAAATCTGTATCAAAGACAAACAATCTTTGGTGATCGAATAATAAATTATTATTTAAGGGAAAAGTAAAACAATTTACCAGGAAATATTATCAAAAACTATTATTTTAGTTAACTGCAAATGTAGCCGAATTTATTGGTGAAAAATATTTAATATTTTCATAGCTACAAGTTCTCACGGATCTTATCATAGTTTGTAGTCAAAGATTTATAAGTCTGGTATCTTATTCAGTAAAAAGCAAAATGCCAAATAAGTTGATGAATCAGCTTTCTGACATTTTAAATATCCATATCTCAGACCTAAGAGAAAAATAGCTTGGTATTCTTTTTTCTCATGCTGTGCCGTTACGGCACGGGTTATTTCTAGTCTATTACAATGAGTAACTTAAAAGGGGACAATTTTTTTTTTGTGAGATTCGATTCGTTTAGTTGGGCTGACCGTAAGAGAGGGAGTCTATTATATGGCCATTTTTTTGTCAAATGAAACCTAAAGACTTTCAATTTATAAAAATATTGATTCTCCCGTTCAATCGTCACACAGGAAAAAAACTGAAGTAACCCTTATACTTAAAAAATCACTTCAATATCCTTGCCTTTATTTATTATCACAACTACCACTTTTAGTCCGATTATTATAATTTCATATGTATCTTATATTTTCAGGAGAAAAAATGTGATACTTTTACTTTCTGTGTCGGAAAAGTGATATTTTCACGCTCGTGTTACGAAAAATGATACAAGATGAGAATACTAAAGTGAAGAAACAGAGCTGCACGAATACACGACTTTTAGAAACATAACACCCAATCACCAAATTTGCTATTGGTATAATGGTTTATATGTTTGATCAATTATTTCATAAGCAAGTGTAGGGGTTAAATACCGCATGTACCAATAAATCACGCGTAAGTAATCAATTAGAAAGGAGCGAATGGAATTCGCACATAGCATATCTGAATGACGGAATCAATGACGCTCACAAAGTCACGGGTAAAATGTGGAACTTGTACGAATTTGAGGAGCACGTGCGAAACGACCAGATACCTTAGTGCGAAGATGTCGCGCGTAAGATCCGAAAATAGGGGCTTTGTTAGCTGTCCTCCACTATGTAACATCCCTATATATAGGACTAGCCACCCTTGTGGTGAGAGAGAGGTCTTTTTTAGAGTTGAGATAGAAATTTAGGAGAGAGAAAGTTATTTGCTTCCCAAGTTAGGATTTTACCTTCTTTGTATTGATTTATAAACTTAATAAAATCTCTTTAAGTCTTCTTCACAATGGTTTCATAATTTACTATATAGATTGTTTAAGGGGTGTAGTAGTAGGATTTTCTACTACTACATTTTGGTGCTAGAATATAGCTTGGGAAGGGGATTATACCTGTTTGTGAAAATTTTAAGTTGATCTTCTTTTTGAAAAATTTCTTGTTGTTCTTGTTTTCGTAAAAGATTTCAATTATTTTCTTGAAATTTCAACATTGGAATTCACTCATTCAAAATACAGTTTTCATTAAGGAAGGAAGTTTTAGTTTGAACAAGTTTTAGTTTTAGTTTTCGTAAGCTTGCACAAGTGTTACTTCAAGAATACAAAATGGTGAGACATGTATCCGCAGGAGAAAACGAAACACCGATTAGGAGGAGTAGAAGGATTGCAGGTAAAAGAAGAGGAGAAATTGCAGAGACATCAAGAATGGGAGAGAGAAACAACAGATCTCAGCCACTCAGATCTCAGATCCGGCAGGAACAAAGGGAGAATGATCAAAGAAATCATGATGCAGTAAGCGTTCACACTACGGATTCGGATACTGCGGAAGAAAATGAAGAAAGAACACGTGAAGAATGAGCAGTAGGAGACATTGAAGACAACATGACCATCGCAGAATTAAGGCAGCGATTGGCAGAGGAAAGAAGAAGATAAGAGGAACTACGTGCGAACTTGACGCGACAGAATGATGAGTTAAGAGAGGAAAATCAGAGACTACAAGACCAAAGGTCACATTCAAGATCCAGAACAACACGTGCGATCTCGAGATCAAGGACAAGTAGGAGTACCACTAAGAGGAGTAGATCCGAGTATGGGGATAATACACACAAGGACAATTTTTGGATAATACTTTTCAGTAAACGAAAACTCAGCAGGAGGAGGAGAACGAAGGTGATCGCATGGAAAATAGGTATATCCAAGTGGGTGAGGATGAACCCAAATAAGACATCGTAGAAGGTAGATTGGAGCGAAATGGAGAGCAAACCGCACGCACGATGACGAAAGCGCGAGAGAATGATGCAGAACAAGCAAGGATGATACTCCATGGAAGAGAGATGCTTTGAGACAAACAGAAGGAGAGATAGAGCAGCGCAAGAGCATGCGAAATGAAAGGGAAAGATGAAGAGAAAGAAGAGACGATAAAGAGCGAAAATAACTAAAAGAATCCATAGGACAAAGCAGACATGAAAACAGAGTGAGGCAAGCCCGGTTGAAAAGACCAAGGCAATAACAAGAAGAAGACATATTCCCAAACGCTTCAATTCGTAGAGAAATAACGGAGTTAAGAGAGTTAGTAACTAAAGGGAAAGATGGAGGAAGAAGACAACTAGAGGATGCAATATAAGAAGTAGCAAGGACACCCTTCGCACAGAGGATACAATCGGTAACAATACCAAGATAATGCGCAATACCACGTTTCCTAGCATCTTTGATGGATCTACATGCTTGATTCAAAGATATAAAGACATACAGCTTAGCTTTGTTACCATACGAGGATAATGAGGCAGTCTTATGCAAACTTTTTCCAGCCATCCCTACTGGAGAAGCCCGGAAGTGGTTCGATGGGTTGCCGGTAGGAACAATAAAATCATTTGAGCACTTACTGAGTCTGTTCTTGGGAAATACATCAACATTAGTATGCTAAAACAGAATTGAAAAAGCATTCAGATCTGCGAAGGAGAACGAACGAAAGCCTACGAGATATAACCAACGAGATGGAGGACAATGAGTAGTAACATGGCAGGACGAGTGGATGAAAGAAATCTCATCTTGGCATTCATTAATGCGTTGTTACCAACTGACTTGCTATTTACACAGATCTTTAAAATGAAAGATAGAATAACGATGGCTGAGCTACGCGAGTACCAAGAGGAGTATATCACGCTTGAAGAAAATTAGAGAGATATGGAGTCTTACCCGATCGCAAAGAACGAGCGAAAAGACTCCGGGAATGCAATTTTATTACCAAGAATGACAAATGCCATTGCGAGTACTTCGCAGTGGGAAGCAAAGAAAAATTAATCGTAGAAGATCAACAAAGGAAGGTTGCTATGAGTAGTGTAGTGGCGGGAAATCCTACAATACATCCCTCACAAGAATTTGTACTATTCAACACATCTTTTAGATCAACAATCAATCTTTTTATTAATTGAGTTAGAAGTTTTACAAGATGGAAGTAAAATTAAGAATATAATTGCTAATATAGATTTTCTCTCTCCTCAAAACTTTCTCTCTACTCTAAAAAGATCTCTCTCATTTCTTAAGCCTATTCGGCTCTTTATATAGGATATTACATAGTGGATGACAGCTAAGTGTCCTTTAATTTCGGATCTGACTTGCGAATTCTCGCAAGTGTACAAATGTAAAATCTTGCAACACTCCTAAATCTCGCTAGGTCTTCACATCTTTCTCGTGTTCAGCCGCCGCCATCCGTTGCGTCGTTTATTATCAATCTGCGATATCTTCGCAATGTGTCGTTCATGGATTTCGCAATGGTATTGATGCTGCGATATTCTGATCCTATATCTTGCCTCTTCTCATGTCTTTTCTGCGAAGGAGTGAATGTCATGAGAACTAGTATCTTCGAAATGCCACAGCTATTCATTTTTCATATTTTTCTGCATTGACATGATTCTGTACTTGTACGCAAAATTTATTACATGTATCTCTTCTTCCACCCATTTCTTGACATGTCTTTTTCAACCGTTATTTCTCAACCATTCATGTCTACTCTTTGCATTAAATTTGTTTGCTTTTTCGAGAATCCTTCTCTTTATATATATTTTTCTTACTCCTCTCTACTTCTCTTTTACTTTCCTTCTTGCTTTCTCTGCAATTTTTCTTCTTCATTTCTCCGTAACTTCCGCTTCTGCTACTGTAAATCTTCTTCATTTTACTTCTTTTGATCTTCAATTTTTTCTTCATTCCCATACTTTGAAAATGCCTCCAGTTGGTCGCAGATATGAAAGCCTTCTGGGAAAAGTTCAGAAATATTTTGAAGAGAAAGGTTTCATATTATCGACCATTCCCAATCAAGAATCTAAATCCATTCTTTCGCTTAATCGCTTGCTTTGATCATCATTGTGATGATCGGAAATCATAATTTCGCTAGGTCAGATTCTCGCTGGCTGATCGTTTGTCAGCCGACACAAATAAATTACACTTTCTTACTACTCAAAATATATAATGAAGCAAGGGCAAGAAAGGATCGTTCCCACAGAGAGGTCTAGGTTGTCAATATGTTTCGGTTTCTTATGTAAAACACTGGGGATTTTCTGATTTTTTTCTAAACTAAAATAAAGTAAAAGCAAACAAAGAAATAAACACGCAAATCAAGGATGTGAAATATTGGATAAAGGTTTTATCTTCAATTGTAAACAAGTTTTTGGATATATGAATAGAATTCGTATTTAATCTCGCTATCATCAAAAGCCCTAGAATGCCTTATTGCAAGAATACTCCGTAAGTTTCTTAAGTCATCAACACACACAATAGAGCTGCGTATGTGAAATCTACCTAAAGAATAACCTAACGCCTTTGCGCTAATTAAGTTCAATTCTAGGAGCATTAAGTTTCAGAAATAGGCTAATCAATGCAATTGTCATACATTGCGCAATGACAATTCGGACAAAGGTCAATCTCTACATATGACTACAAGGATGTATCACTACAAACCGTAATCATATCATACTACTCGTATTCAAGGTTATCGCTTGATGAAAAACCCTAAAATAGCTATAGATATGGATGTGAGTTCAATCAATTCTAGACTTAACTAAACAAACATTCAATCATATTGCAATACATCAATCATGCAATTATTATAACCCGTAGAAAGTGAACAATGATTTTGAGAGAAAACTAATTCATAAAAATCCATAACTTGTTTTCAAAATCCAACCACATCTTTAACCAATAATAATAAATCAACTACTTGGGTTTTTGGAAATCATCACAAAGAGTTTAGAAGAATCTATCATGTGAAACCCTAGAACAAAAGTAGAAGCCTCCCTAATGGAGATATGATTAGGTTTAGAGAAAGAGTTTTCTATTTATATGGTTCTCCCATTCTCCAAAAGGATACTCTTTCCAAATTTAGGTCTTCTCAAAACCCATCTCCAAGTGGTCCACCAAGCCCATGAGTGAAAATAAGTCTCTGGAAATTCTGGGTCCAAAATTGGGTCGCCGGGTTGATGACGTCATCACCGGAATCCGGTCACCGGAAAATTATCTCCGACCACCTGAGTTATCTGAAATTATCACCAGGCATTTCTACACTTCCAGAGCTCAACTCTGCTTCTCTGCATCCCACACATTCACAAAAGAACCACTTAAGCCAACTCCGTGTTCTTGCGAAAACTAGCCCAAAAGCGCGACTCCAAACTCATATATCCGACCGTCGACTCTTGCATCCGAATTGAACCCCCTTCATGATTGATGAAATATTATGATTCATACTCTAAGATCTGAAATCCGGCATCCCGGGCTGGTACCACCGTCTCGCCATTCTCGTTGTGTTTTCGCACAATTTCTGCAGCTTTGGTTGTCGAATCTATTTCAAGCCATACTTTCAGCCGCTTCCGTTCATCGCCATACTGCAAAAACTCCAGTCTTCATTTGCAGCTCATTGCAGCACTGCACATTCCCTGAGTTCAATCCATGCACAATCCCATCACCTGCAGCTCACTGCACATCATACTCTAGCCATTATGCAACATTCATTTCCTGTAGCTCATCTCTTCCCTGTAAACTACCACAGAATTACTGCGTTCCAAGCACAGCTACCAACACCTCATCAGCTCAAGTCTGCAAAGCCATACCAAGTCCCAGCAACACTGGTTTCTTCCCTGCAATTCCACTTCAACACCAATACCAGTTCAAGTAAATATCTTCAGCCACAGTTTCATTACTACAGTCATGTTTTCATCGACTCGAGCTCAACTTCAAGCCAACAACACAAAACACAAACACTGCTCTTACAGCCACTGCAGAGCCATTATGTATCCATATCTCACATTTTCCTTCTCCACAACATCCAACTCTTGATAATCTCCCTGTAGCTTGAATCCATCTTAACATTTCGGCATCACTGCATCCATTTCATAATTTATACATTACCAGAACCACCATGAGCTCAACCAGTCTATAACAACTAACATTTACTCTACCTTCTATTTCATCTCCTACTTCTTCCATGCCAAAGAATCGTGCTTGTACTATTACCACCAACAGCTGCCATTCTCCTACTGCATTTCCAGACTCAATCTCCAGCTCACCTTCTTTCTGACTTGCTCAATTACTTGCAATTTGCAGCTGCAACTCACACAAACTCAGCCAGCCCTGAATCACAAGCCTTATCTCAGCTCAAAACCTCAACACAGCAGCAACCATTTCACAACATTGCCCTGTAACTCTGCATCACCTGCAATACCTATAGCACAATATATTCATCTAACTCTCGGCTATCGGCAGCTTAATCCATTCCTGCAACAGCTCAGACTTCCACTCTGCTCTTCCATCAGCACCAGTCATCACCATTCCCTGTTTATTGCAGCACCTCATTATACCTGCAACTCCTCATAGTTGCAGAAATCCACCATTGAGCCACTCTAGCTTCTTGCCTGCACCAGCAATTCTTTGTCTTCCATGTCTCAACAACTCATCTTGTACTGCAACACCATCTGGCTTAGGTCACAGCTATATCCTTGTTCTTCAGTGCATCTCCGAAGCAATCTTCACGAGTAACCCATTTATATCCTTGGAAGTGACCACCAACAAACCAACAATACCCTTCTTTATCTCGAGAAAAGCTTCAGAACATCATCAACTGAACTGCAGTTTCATATGACTAGTTCAACCACCAGCTTATCTTGAGTGAAGAAAGCAACACAAACTTCATATCTCTGTTTAAACTCCCAATCACTCCTTCTTGCTCAGCCATAACAATGCACAACATCAACTCCAATAACAGCAGCTCATTCAAATTACTGCACACAGCAGCAGCTGAACCAACATCATCAGCTTCTCAATCCTGCAATTTCAACTTGAGCACAACCCATCTCAAATTACCAGTGATCTCGGTTCCTTGTTCTTGACGAACATGTCAACAGATTAAGACAACCTATTTCTATCCAGTTCCTTGCTACAGTTCAAGATCAACCCATACATCTCCTATCAGTTCAGCTCAAATAACCAGGTACTTCATTTCAGCCACAACTTCATAACCACCACATCAATGAATCCACAAACAAAACCCCTTCCTGTTCTTCATACAACAACATCATAACTCTTCCATGTATAGCGAAATCTTCATACGAGTTCATCATTCTCTCTTGTCTCGGTTCAATCCCGAGCCAAAACCCATTTTTCCTCATCCTCCATCCATCCAATTTTCACTCAGTTCGAACCCCATCTCAATTTCATACCCTGCCAACACTAACAGAACTCGAACCCATCTCATTAAACAATCTAGTTCTTCTCGATTCAGTTTTCGAAATCATCAAAACCCTTTATAGCTGATTTCGACATCAACAAGATCCCAAAACCCAATTAATCTCGAGACCACCATTCTCTCAACAAAACCCATGTCGATTCCGAGACACCACCAGTATCTTCATATTCATCGCCAACACATTCAACAAACCCATCTAGTTCTTGACAGCAAAACCCATATAAACCTTGAACTCAAATCTAACTGAACCGTACTCCAATCCTTCTTCCCTCTTACCGATTCTTCCATAATTTCCCATGAGTCTTCATCAGATTCATGAAATCGAATCTCGGACACATTAATATGCACGCAGTCGTTCTCAATCTACGCTTCTCCGAATTTCGAGGTAATGGTAATAATGAAGAGAAATTCGATTTAGGGTTATAACCAGGGGTGGATTTAGGATTTATCCAGACACCCCACTCATCGAGATAAGGGCCACAACTTGAAATGGCAACCCCTTAGTGACTTCCATTCAAATGTCGATCTGAGAGGCGTGAGTTGAATTCAATTCCGCAACTACGATACGCTTCAAAAGCTCATGACTTCTTCATATGAAATCGGAATGACCTCACTCCTTCACAGTTGGCTTCGTCTTTTTGTCCTCTTCAAGATGAGGATAAAGAAAACATGATTTGAGCGAATTCCACTTCTTTTTGCTCCAATGACTCAAAACACCTATAAGACTCAAAACGAATAGTAAAATACATAATTCACACGAAAAATAGCAAAGAAAGCATAAACTCTAGATAGTAAATACGGTGTATTCTACACCTATCACTGGCCTTCCCATTCCTCTCTATGACCCTGATCTTCCTTTATTTTATGAAATTCTTGCTCATGCGAAATTTTCGCGAGCTATCTATCAATTGAGCGGGGACTATATCCGCTTAATGCTTGAATTCGCCTACCGAGGTGCTGGTAAGGGGTCTCTTTATCCCAAAGAAGTCAGAGATCCTGAATTTGTGTACTTGGAGATATTCATTTGAAAAATATACAGTAGAGAGATTCTTCGAAAACTATGAAGTAATTAACATGAATAATGATAGAACTCGTTGAGGTGCGCATTTGAAGAAGAAAGAAAATGTTCCCAGCGATAAAGTGCTTATGCAATACATTGACTGGCATTCTCTCGCAAGAATAACATTCCTCGTCATTCTAAAGACGACAAATGATGCGTCTTTCCACTGGCTTTAAAGGACCTTATATTTCAGGTTCAAATGTGCTCCCTGCGAATCTCGCCAATTACCAACCTTGGGTATTTAACTGGCCCGAGAAAGCGAAAGAGGTATACTTTTTAAATTTCGCTCAGCTCATGATCTTAAGTCCTTTCTATATCTATTAATCTTGCGAAATTTTCAGATCATCAAGCTAAGAAAAAGCTACAAAAGGAATGCTAAGGCAAGTACCCTAGCGGCACTCCGTTCAATCACGGATGAAGTAAGAAATACATTTTTTTTGCTATTTTTAACAATATTGTTGCCTCTGTTTCTTCATTCGTGTGCGAAGGTTGGTGTTGAAGTTGTTGAAGAAGAAGAAAATTCTGAGGTTTCGAAGGCCAAAGGCAAGAGTAAGGGTCCTCTTCGCAAGGGGAAATCCACTTTGCCCCACCTTCAAAGAGAAGAAAGATTCACTCTCCCTCTCCTTCAAATCCTCAATCTAGCGAAATCTCGGATGATGAGGATAATGATGATGTTGATACTTCTCGCAAAGGAGAATTTTCCAACTAAATCTTCTATGGCACAACTCCAAACATCTTCTTTGATTCCATGCAAGGGGTTGGAGATGATCGTCTCTCTAGTACGTGCAAAGCCCTCGCGAGTATCTGCGATGCTCCTTTACTAGAGAGTGACGAATCTCTTCATGGAGTCTCCAGATCAGTGACTCCCAGCTTTCTAAACTCGCTTGGTGTTTTGGTATGTCTTTATTCCCCTATTTCTTCATAGTTTTGATTTTAAGTTATATCTTTTTAATTTCTTCATTTTCCTTCACAGACCGGGAGAGCTTCATTCGTTGTTGCCTCAGATCTTGAGAAGAGGTGCGGTATTCTCGTAAAGACCAATCTGTAACTTCGTAAAAGAAATGAAGAATTGGAAGCTGAAGCTTCTTCTCTTTGAGAAGACTAAGCAATTAGAAATCGAGTCTTTCACTCAAAGGAATAAGATATCTAGTCTTCAAAGTGACAACCAACAACTTTATGGTATGAAACTTTTCCCTTTTCCTTTGTTTTGTTCTCTTGTTATCTTCCCTCATCTGATATATCATTTTCGCAGACGTTTATAACCTTTCTAATGAAGCCATTCTTCTTCACTCATTCCCTGATCCTATGGATAACAATGCCCTTCTTGATCACCTCAACGATTCTTTGAATATTTTTTCAAATAACAAGATTAAATCTCTTCCCTAAACGAACTTCAATCTAAATTTTGCCTCTTATAAATTGATCACAGATCCAGTTTTGGCTTAGCCAACCAATTTAAGCGCCTATATCTTAGTTCTAAAGAGGAAACTAATACTTTAAGAAAGAAAATTAGTGATCTCATAGATGACAAAGATCGCATTGCTAGACAAGGTGCTCAAGCATTAGCGAAATTCCAAAAGACTATTCTTGAGGTTCAAATTGAACAGGATGAATCTATCCGCAAAAATGCTATACTTAGCGAAAGAGATAATCAAATTCGCTCCCTTCTTCTCATAAACAATGACGATGAATTCTCTTGGGCTGCGAAGGTTCTAGATGACGCCAGAAATAATTTAGGTGTTAACGTTAGTCTTGAAGGCGAGCATACGGCCTTGATTAGGGATATGATTTACGACAGAGAAGGTTGTTAATTGTTCTTCTTTATTTAACTGTTTTCTTTCATGAAATTGTTGTTAAGTTACTGATTCATTGTCACATGTTCGGAAGTTTGAAAGAGATTTCGTAAAAAGAATTGAAGAACTTGAGTCGAGAAGGAGCGGCTCGCAAAGAACCTTTCTTCGGGATGATAAATATTCTATATTGAAGAGACAACTACGAGATCATTGTTGCGAATTTTAAGAATGATGATACTCTTTTTCGCAATCAGACTATTATGATGGTCTGCGACGACAATAGTATTCCTCATTCTGCATACCCTTGACTCCTTGATGAAATCCCTAAGAATGTGCCTTCTTTGGATATCTCGATAGCGATGCTAGCGAAGAAGAGGAATCGATGAAGATGAAGAAGTAGAAGGATCCGATGAATATGAAGAAAATGAAGAAGATGAATCAAACAAGAAATAATTGTTTTCTTCTTTATTTTTGTAATATCTGTACATTCATTCTTTTAATCTTCTATTTTTGTAATCTTTTGCTGCGAGTTTCTTAGATCTTCAAATACAAGCTCTACCTTTGTTGTTCCTTTCTGCACATGTTAAAAGAACAATTCTTTTTTGCAATACAATTAGTCAATACATTATCAATCTTTTTCATACTATGAGTGATAGACACATTTTTGTGTCTAATTTGATCTCAATACTATATATTGTTGGCACTCGATTTTGTACTTATTATGGTGTTTTGTGTGTTTGTAGGTATTTTTGGAAATAAACATTTTGGAAAAATCGGCTCGAAAAGTTGCTCGGAACACCCCTGAGGACATTTGATATTCGGACTCCCACTTTGGATAAGGGGTAACCCAATTACTAAGGGGCACCTCATTTGGGCACTCCGCTATTCGCACCCTGCAACAGGGATAGGGGACACCATCTTCTTCGTTCAAAATTCTAGTTTTGGCGGGAAATAATGGACAGCAGACGGGACATTTATCGGTTCGAGGTTTTGGATGATTTAGGGAGACTCAATGGTGAATCACAGGGGAAGACTTGATTGACATTAACGGGCGTGGTATGGACTTTTTCTTGGATTAAATTGGGCTATATTGATCGGGTTGAAGGTAGACAAGTATGCACGAGAATATCTCACCCATTCCAGTGAATTAATGTTTGAGCATGTATCGGGAGTGTTTGAAACATATAGTAGCGTGTTTAATTGTGTATGGCCATCGGAAGATACGGAGAATCAATTATAGACGCGTGAAGGGTCGAATCGGGGAAGAAAATATTCCCAAAATATTTTCTTTAAACCCGAGTTTAGGGGGATGGAGAGATTTGGGAGAGTTTGGAACGTCACGAGTCAAGAATATCGATTTCCAGAGAACACCGCTTTCGCCGCCGCATGAGTGAAGAACACGAAGAACGACGACCTGCAACGGTCGTTCTTCAACGGCGTTAACGACTCGCAAGTGTGGGTCGAATACTGTAAGGCAGACTCAAAAATTCCGCAATAGCAACACTTTACATGTATCGTTCTGAATTGCTTCTGTTTTGTAACAATTAAAATCGTTACAAATCAGGCTTTCATCTTTTCTCCCTTGTTCATCATTTGTAAACCATTTTTGAGCATTAATAATGATTTTTGAGCGTGTTTACACCATGATGAGCTAGAACCCATCACTGGGACGACGGAGGAAGCAACTTTTCATGATTGTGGTAAATGAATTAATTTTTTATATGACTTTTTGCATAGATTTAATTGTTTTATGATTTTATTAATTATTTGTTATTTTGTCTGATGTCGCATGCTTAGTTTAAATTACTTTTGATGCGTCATGCTTACGACTTACATATAATGTTTTATGAAATCTAATTTTGGCAAAGAATTAGAGTCACAACTTCTTTTGCTTGAGCTATATTGTCTAGAGTTAATGACCGAACCACAACAATATGAAAAGTAGTGAAATCTGCGTCTCGGTGTCTCTTCATCCCGTGACAATATTTTGTATATATTTTCTTTATTTATTCAAACTTAAAATCGATCTCTCAAGTCCGAGTGAACGACAACCTTACTACCACTTTCTACAACATTATTGAAAATAATCATCAATTTTTGGCGCCGCCGACGCGGACTTGTGTATAGATTTGTTTTTAGGTTTTTAGGTTTTTAGGTTTTATTATTTTATTTTTTTTATTATTTGTTCCTTTTTACGCGTTTTGGTTTTTTTCTTTTTGCTCTCAGACTTGGTGCGGAGCTTATATAAAAGAGAAAGTGTTGAAAAGTAAAGTGAAGCCAAAGAAACAGAGAAGAGAGAAAATCCAAAGGAGTGAAGAGGAAAATTTTGTATATAGTGTAATTAATTTTTTTTTTTATTTATTTTTAGAAACTGTAATTAGGTAATTATCTTTGTAATTTTTATTTTTATTTTTTTTTGGACTTCTTAATTTTGGACTTTATTTTTGGACTGTTGGACATTTTTTTTAAAACCCTAAGGAAGGGTTATTTAAATATAAACTCGCCTGAGGAAGGACGACGATTACGATATCGTCTCGGCCCCTCGGGTTCGTACATGACATAGGAGTCGTGTCCGAGTCGACTTCAACGGTTCATCCCGTCTGGAACGGAGGTAAGAATTCTAAACACCCGCGAATCCTGCCAGCGGGTTTCTTTGGATGATTTTGTATGCATATATGTTGAGGTATTGAAAACGGCCGCTTTTAATTTCTAGTAAAGGGCAAGGACTGGCCATACAAGATAAGGGTTCGGATTTCATCACCGTTCTCTTCTTGCCCGCCTTAGGAAAACGAAACCAAACACGAACCTAAGCCTAAAATTTTGACTAGAATGAGACCGATAGGGTAACGAGCTTAATAGGAAAGTAATTCGAAAAATATTGGTTACTCTTTAAGCATACT
Organism: Papaver armeniacum; assembly: GCA_023531295.1. Taxonomy (NCBI): domain Eukaryota; kingdom Viridiplantae; phylum Streptophyta; class Magnoliopsida; order Ranunculales; family Papaveraceae; genus Papaver; species Papaver armeniacum. The sequence goes on from JAJJWW010016608.1 coordinate 29,084, forward strand.
TGAAGTTCATGATGGTTTCCGTGAAGTTGAATGCGTGATCGCGCCGCCTTGTAATTGCGGTGAGGCCTTGGGTATCAAAGCTCCACGCAGCCTCCCTCGCCTCTATTCAACTTGCTTAAACTCGAATTGATTCAGAGGGGTTTGCTCAGATTGTAACGAATTCCCTTTCGAAGGATTAGAAGCTGGTCTAGAAACAATCTAAGTGGAGCCATCATGCTTTTTGTTTGCTAGAAATCAGTAGGTTTGTTGTGGTCAAGTCAGCCCTGTTTGTGTTTGTGTAGAATTCCCTTGCAGTTAGGATGTCAAACAAGTATTATAATAGCCATCACGATGAATATGAATATCCAACTGAACATTATGGACATCACTCTTTTTATGACCATAGTGTGAATAGTGGTTGGGAACGCCAACCTTTGGAAGGCTATGGGTCATACCATGGTGAGCCCAATTACTATCCGCATGTGCATCGGTCATTCGAGCAAGAAGATTATAGTAATAGTTCTTCGTCTCTAGAGGATACAATCAAACTTTTGAAAAGTAGTCCTTATTATGATCCTTCGTTTCCTCTTCCTTCTCTAGAAGAGTCCCTCGGGGGTTTAGCCGAGTCGACACAAAAGTTAGCTCAATCAACATGTAAGTTAGCCGAGGTAAATAACGTAGTTATGGACGAAAGGACTCGCAACAACGACTGAATCTTTAGAAGATATCCTCAATAGATTAACTCAAAACTTAGATCCAACACTAAGGGAACTTTCTTTGGAGGAGACCCTTGAGAGGTTAGTTTGAGTCGACACGTAGACTTGAGTTAGAGACGAATGAAAGTATTGCTCGAAATAACTTGAATTTCCAATATAGTGTATCCAATAATACCTTTGAGAATGAAGATAGTTATTCACATAATCAAGATGATGAGGTTAGAATTGGTAACACTACTTGTTTAGATGAGGTTCAACCATTTTCATGTTTTTATAATAATGATTATGATGAGGATAGTGTTGATGAAGAATTCGAAATAAATAGGCATAGTGATCAGGAATTTGTTACTCCGATTGAACTTTATAATGATAGTACTATTTCCGGTTCAAATCCCAATAATTTTAATAATTATTCACCTATTCGAAAGGACGAGGATTTGACTAGAGATGCCACCGTTTTAGACGATGTAGTTCATGATCCTTTAGCCTGCAATATGTTGGATAATCCATTATTTGATGTGCCTATAAGTGAATCAGAGGAAATAATTATGATTAACATCCTAGTTAACGGGCCTTTACTAGAAACTTTCGCTGATAATCCTTTATATGATTGTGATGATGGTTTAGAGGAAAGAGTTTACCCTGAGAATATTGTTTTAGAGTCTAGTGATTTAGAAACACTAGTCTTAGAAGACGATAAACTCGTAGAGATGAGTAAGGATGCATTACCTGATAATAACTTAGAATCAATTGACCATTTTCAGGATTCTGATGTTCTAGAAATTAGGGAAATTGTGACTAGTCTATCTAGAGACACTGAAAACTCTAAGTTTGGGGGTGATTATCACTCTCCTAGTGCATTACCTTTAACTCTCAGAAAGTCCCCTCACTTAGGACTGGACATCCGTGCCTCAACCATTTTACAAGACTATCTTCATACACTTTTTCCCGAACCTAGTTGTGTCCATAAAGAAGTTCAGTTGTTAGAAACCCATCCTCTGGTTGATGTGGTTAAGCCAGTGCTATGATACCACGATTGACTTTGTTTTCCCACCAAAAACCTTCATTCCAATTGTGGGAACATATAAGTTTCAAATGTGTCAATTATTAAGTTTTGAGACTAAACCTAATTACTTTAGGATATTAGGGTCGACACATTTGCTTAAGGAAGACCACCAATCTTATTATGGTCGTTGTGTAAGTCAAACCGATTGACTTAGAGGATCCTCAATTATTCAGGTTATTATTATGTGCTTCTAAGTTTTTATTTGAGTTTTTCCAGGACTCTAGAACCTGAACATTCGGATCTAACTTATGAGGAAACGCAACCTATGAAAACTTTTTATCTAGACCCTTTTATAGAGCCTGAACCTGAGCCACAACTAGATGTAGTTGTCTTAAACAAAAAACTAGATAAGGGTATCTTCCTGGTCTATTGCAGTCTCCTCTTCTTGTGGTTAGCACTTTTTGATCCAGATGACCCGCAGTTATTCCGGTTACTGCTATATGATTCTTCGAGGTGACTAATCCTTTCCAATGTCTGGCTGAAGACTTTAAACTTAGCACTTCTTGGGAGGTAACCCATGCTCATGCAACACGGTAATATCTTTCCTTAACTCTTTTGCTTCAAATGGTAACATGATTCCTCCTTGTTCATGTTTTTAATTTCATCTTTAGAACATTGAGGACAATGTTAAATTTAAGTTTGGGGGTATGGGAGAAACTTTTAGTTGCAATAAATAAACTCCAGAGACTAGAAATTTATGCTTATTAAGGTTGGCACTAACTAATCTAAGTGGATGGGAACATCTTGGTTGTAGGAGTTGAGGAACCAATCTGATTAGATGGAAACATCTAAAGAGTCTATTCATAGAAGCACAGAGCTCAGGTGTTAGAAAAAGAAAACATGGTAGTTTCGCCATATCCTCGTGATGGAAACATCGAAAGAATCCCGATCACTTCTTTTATTTTTCTTTACCATTGCTAGGGTGAAATAGAGTATTTGAGATACCAAAAAAAAAAAAAAAAAAAAATTGAGACCAGACACCATCGGACCAACGGAATAAATTCAATAAAGTCGACCACTGGTGCCCTTGTATATGCCAGGTTGTGTTGACCTAGAGTTAGGATTATCACTCATTTGGTTCCCTTGTATATGCCAAAGTGTGTTGATATTAGTCAAGACCAGTATCTCAGTCCATTAGGATAGGTTCACCTTAGTCAACATCATCCACGTTTTTCTCTAAATCCATCTTCTTAATCTATCCATGTGATTGGTTGACTCCGGTTTATGATGTCTAGAAACTATCTGAGTAGAGCTCTGTCACTTTATATGAATTTTCGCATCGTGGTACTTCCTCCTACAGCCAATATTGTATGCCAACCAAGGAGATTCTTTAGTGCCTTCCAAGGTTTTGCATAGATAGCTAGGGTCCTGGAGTAATGGTTTTGTGGGTACACCTCTCGGGTAAACCCTCCGGAGACAACACTCCGCCACTAGGGCCACCTAGGGTTCAAATGATTTTTATTTTCTAAAATAAATTTGCTCGAGGACTAGCAAATAATAAGTTTGGGGGTATTTGATAGACACATTTTTGTGTCTAATTTGATCTCAATACTATATATTGTTGGCACTCGATTTTGTACTTATTATGGTGTTTTGTGTGTTTGTAGGTATTTTTGGGAAATAAACATTTTGGAAAAATCGGCTCGAAAAGTTGCTCGGAACACCCCCCGGAGGACATTTGATATTCGGACTCCCACTTTGGATAAGGGGTAACCCAATTACTAAGGGGCACCTCATTTGGGCACCTGCTATTCGCACCCCAGAACAGGATAGGGGGACACCATCTTCTTCGTTCAAAATTCTAGTTTTGGCGGGAAATAATGGACAGCAGACGAACAGATTTCTGGTTCGAGGTTTTGGATGATTTAGGGAGACTCAATGGCTGGGTCTGCAGGGGAAGACTTGAATGACATTAACAGGCGTGGTATGGGCTTTTTCTTGGATTAAATTGGGCTATATTGATCGGGTTGAAGGTAGACAGTATGCACGAGAATATCTCACCCATTCCCGTGAATTCTGTGGCTGAGCATGTATCAGGGAGTGTTTGAAACATATAGTAGCGTGTTTAATTGTGTATGGCCATCAGAAGATACGGAGAATCAATTATAGACGCGTGAAGGGTCGAATCAGGGAAGAAAATATTCCCAAAAATATTTTCTTTAAACCCGAGTTTAGGGGGATGGAGAGATTTGGGAGAGTTTGGAACGTCACAGAGTCAAGAATATCGATTTCCAGAGAACACCGTTTCTGCTGCTGCATGAGCTGAAGAACACGAAGAACAGACAGCCCAGAACAGTCGTTCTTCAACAGCGTTAACGACTCGCAAGTGTGGGTCGTAATACAGAAGGCAGACTCAAAAATTCCGCAACAGCAACACTTTACATGTATCGTTCTCTGTAACAGTCTGTTTGTAACAATTAAAACTGTTACAAATCAGGCTTTTCATCTTTTATCCCTTGTTCATCATTTGTAAACCATTTTTGAGCATTAATAATGATTTTTGAGCGTGTTTACACCATGATGAGCTAGAACCCATCACTGGGACGACGGAGGAAGCAACTTTTCATGATTCTGGTAAATGAATTAATTCTTTATATGACTTTTTGCATAGTTTTAATTGTTTTATGATTTCTATTAATTATTTGTTATTTTGTCTGATGTCGCATGCTTAGTTTAAATTACTTTTGATGCGTCATGCTTACGACTTACATATAATGTTTTATGAAATCTAATTTTGGCAAAGAATTAGAGTCACAACTTCTTTTGCTTGAGCTATATTGTCTAGAGTTAATGACTGAACCACAACAATATGAAAAGTAGTGAAATCCTGCGTCTCAGTGTCTCTTCATCCTGTGACAATATTTTGTATATATTTTCTTTATTTATTCAAACTTAAAATCGATCTCTCAAGTCCGAGTGAACGACAACCTTACTACCACTTTCTACAACATTATTGAAAATAATCATCAATGAGTGCGTAAATCTATCATATGAAAACAAATATCATGTTCTTATTCTATTCATTCCTATACTTGCCTCATTATTTGTTTTCAAATGAAAGATTAAGCAAGTTATTTTTAATGATAACATGCCTCGGTCTACTTCGCAATTGTTCTTTGTCGAATTTTCGCAAGCAAGTATTTCTTGGTTGTTTCCAAGATCCTCTTATATGTGGTCTTATTTTTCCTTCCTAGTTAAAGGTCTTACTGTGCCACCTCTTGTCATTGCGACAAATCGCAGGATTTCTTTACACTTTCATGTAATGACCCATTGATATTGCCTTATCATTTCTCTAGTATTGTTGCCTCTGCAGGATATTTTTGTTGCGACAATATGACAGGTCTAAAAATTCTTGCGAACATAAATCCCCATGACATTGTCGTCTTGCGACAAGATCGCAGGACGTCCTTACACTTTCATGTACTGACTCATTGATCTTGTCTTATCTTTTCTTTTGTATTATTGCCTCTACGAGATTGTCGCACAAATATGACAAGCCTATAAAGTTTCTTGCAAAAATAAAGCCTCATGACATTTGCGTCTTAAGACACTTATCAGCTCCCTAATGGAGGGTGCCTCCTTATCATCTCCCCGGTTGCCCCTTCAAGGAGGCGTACTTCTGTCATACAAGGCTAGCTCCTCCCATTCGGTCTTAACAACAACCAATTGTTTTCGCAGCCTCTTATCCCTTTTGCCTATAGGGCTTATGGTTCGAGTTGCACCCTAAGTGGAGTTTTCTTCGGTGAGTGCGATAATACGCCAAGACTTGCCAAGAATGGACGAGACACTTCAAATGCCCCAGGCACTCTTGGCTCAACCGTGTACCTCGGCGCCTTGATCATATGCTGACTCCTTAGAAGAGACCCTCAGTCGTCCAACCTAAGTCATAAGCTTAGGTTGAAAATCCGAGGTACCTCTCCTGGATGGGCTTTATTGACCCCAAATCTCCATGACTCGAGTTCCGGGGCGGTGTAACCTTTTCCCTGAGCCATGTTAACAGGTACCCCCTTTTATGACGCACTTTAGGTCTTACATTTGCCTCTTGCGAAATTTTGATTTCGCGAACTAGGGTGTACGCCATAGCAGGTTCGCCCCTTTCTGGTTGTTTTGTTTCTTTTTCTGCATATTAGCTCTTTTGCAATTTCGCAATCTCATCTTTATCATTCATAAAATATATTTGCTTCTTCTGCATATCAGCTCTTTCGCAATCTCATCTTTGTTATCATCAGCTCTTTATCAGTTTTTTTTTTTTTTTTAAGATCAACCATACATTTTTCTTTCTCCTCCCAATTTTTACTTTGGCAATAAACAAGTACATTCATTCTTTAAGTCTCTTATTTCTGCTACTTTATGCCTCTGCATTTTTGAGTTTTTCTGCCATTTTCTTATCTGTTGTGAGATTTTCGCCACTTCTTATCTTCAATATGCCTTGGCTTCGCGATATTTCTTCTTCTCTCTATTCTATTGTATCCACCATCAATATTTCACTCCTTTGCTTATCTTTGATGTTGTGTTTCCAATTCTTCTTCTTGACTCTTTCTTCGCAAAGATTCTATATCAACTTCATAACACTTCTTTTCTTCAATCCAATATCCTTTTATAATGCCAATACCACTGGGATGAGGGAATTTGATACATTGATGGAAAGTCGATGCCGCACCTAGAATCTCATGTAACCAAGGTCGCCCAATCAATGCGTTGTAGGGTGATCCTACATCAACTACATGAATAAAATTTGAGAGGACAGCCCCTTGAGTGGAATTCGCATATGGACTTCTCCTTTGAAGCTTATTTGCGGTTCCATTAAAATCATAAATTTTGTAAGTTGAAGGTATTAGATGTTCATCTTTCCCTCCCATAGTTTTATAAGTGTGAAAAAGAATATTCACGGAACTTATGGTGTCGATCAAAATTCTATTGATTGCCCATGAATTCTCACTTCATCATCTTCATCATCACTAGGTTTTGGGTTAATCTCCAATATTACCACTAATGGGTTGTCATGCATCTCTCCATTCTCAGGTACTTCTTCTGCGGTAAAAGAAATAACTTGCTTTTGCCATTCTTCTAGTGGCGACGTCTTTGCAATGTTCATTATTTCTCTATTATCGCATCTCTTGAAAACCCCTCACGAGAGTGTTATCATGAAAATCTTCAATTGTCTTGTACGAATGTACAAGAGAGTTACAAACAGGTTCTTTGCCTTTGCTCCAACTTCTATCACAAATGTTTCTCTTTCCTTTTCTTGTATTTGTCTGCGATTATCCGGTGGAGGTGGTAATGCCCGAGATTGAGTTTGTCCTACTAAGAAGTGATTTAATTTTTCCGATCTATCATCCCGAGAATGATTCTCTTTATATTTCTCAGTCGTTCGTCGTATGCCCATGGAAATGATGATAGAGAAAAATTCATTACTTCTGAAGCTTGGAGGTGGTTCACTCCCCATGTTCCATGGTGCGGGTATATTTTCCATCAAGATTATAGCTTCCCATATCTTCTCCACACTAGCATTCAAAAGTGGCATTTTGATTTCTTCCCATACTATTCTCGTGATTTATTTGTCCTCTATGATAATTTTGCCTCGACCTCCATAAGTTTCTTGTGGTGATCGAGTCTTTGGATTTTTTTATTTCCTCCATGGTTATAGAAATTTCTTCTGTCTAGAATTCTTCTTGATCACGACTCCCCATAGCTACTAACTTCTTCCGACTATCACCCGTTATCCTCTCTTGTTGCCCTTGCGAGGTGCTCGCCACTTGTATTTATCAACTTAGGTAATAAGCTTGCATTATTTGTTTTTGAACTTGTGTTCCCAACGGGTATGATTCCATCTCATTTTGTTTCCTCAAGAGAAATGTATTCCTCCTGAAATTCTCGCAACTCAGTCATCGTGATTGTATTCTTGATTCTGAAAATTTGAATGTATAACAGGTTGGTTGCGAACATAGCATTAATGAATGATAGAATGAGATATCTCTCATCCACTCGACCGGCCATATCACTGCACATTGTTTTCCACCTCATAGTTAGATGTTTTAAACTTTCGCCAATCCTTTGTTTTAACCCAAATACATCTTCAATGCCAGGTCGCGAGGAATTGTTACTTATATACGCTCCTAAGAATGTACTTTGCAAATGGTTGAAAGATGTTATGGTATTCTTGGGTAAACCTTCAAACCACTTTAAAGCTTCCCCTGTTAAACTTGATGCAAAATATTTGCACAACACAACATCATGATTTTCCCATTGTAACATACATCTCACATAAGCCTTGATGTGTTGAACGGCACAAGTTGTTCCGTCGAAAATGCTAGTTAGCGCTGGTAGATTGCACTTTGGTGGTATTCCTCCTAATTGTACTTCTCGTGTAAATGGCGTCTTCGCAGCTTCTTCTATAGCTTCATCCAATTGTCTCATGCCTCCTTCTTTTCTATTGTTTAACATTCCTCTCATCTCCGCTAGCTCTCTTAAAATTTGTTCATTTACAACAGAATTTGGATCCATGGGTGTTTTTAACGCTGTTTCTCTTCTTCTGCGTGCCTCTGTACCTTGATTTTTTCGTTCATTATTTTCTTCTTGTCTTTCCCTGCAATCCTCGCTTTCTTCTCTTTCATGAATTCACACACCGTTATATCTCTCATTTCTCTTCTTCTGCCTTTCAGCTCTTTTTGCACTCTATCATATTCTTCATTGATATTACCATTGTTGCGATTTTGTAAACGCCTTCTTTCTCGATTATCATGATTGTTCTGGCGAACTGCCTCTGGGAGCTCTTTTTCCTCCATTTATGCTCTTAGCCTCTCTCTTTCGCAAGCTAGACGTGCTTGTTCAGCATAATGTCTCTCTATTTCTTCTTCAATTGTTCACTGATTCCTTTGAATATCTCTTCCTTGTAATATTCTCCTTCCTTCTTCCTGATTTTCTTCACCATCTTGATTATTTTGCTCTTGAGGTTGTCCATTCCCCTGATTTCTATCATTTTGTCCATTCTGGAGAATTTCGCCATGTGGGATATAACGATCTTCCATTATTTCTCTTCTTTCGCGACGTTCTTCATCTGGATTTTGCACTTCCTCTCGAGTTTCTTCATTAGCATTTTCTACAGGTAAATTTCTTCTTATTTCTTCTCTAATTGATCTTGAAATTGACCTTGTAGTGCTTCTTGACCTTCTATTTTGTAATCTCATGTTTTCCATCCTTAACTCATGATTTTGCCTTGTCATATTTGCACGTTCTTCTGCTTCTAATCGCCTTTCTTCATGTATTGTTTGCCTCAATGCCTCTAACGCTGCAATCTCTTCATTTCCATGAATTGTTCTTCCAATTATTTCTTGGTCTCTCTCCTCTCGTCCATTGCTTCTTAATTGTTGTTCTTCTCCCATTTCACCTACAGAACCGATCGCCAAGTATGCACACTCACTCTGTCATAATCCACAGTTCTATTCGGTATTGGTGTACGTTGAATTGGCGGTTGAATTTGATTTTTTCCATTGTTCTTTGTGTTCATTCTTGAAGATTCCCCCATTTCATTTCTTCCTTCTCCAGCAAGTCTCCAACTCCTCCTAACAGTTGTTGGTTGTTTTGATGCACGTCTTCTTCTAGCCATTTTTCAATCTTAGTGAATTGTTGAAAATTATATGAAATTCCTTTCCAATTACTCCAAATTCTTTCAAATCACAATGTCAATCTTCAACCACTCCATGTTTATAGCGCCATTATGTAGTTGCAGGAAATCCTACAATACATCCCTCACAAGAATTTGTACTATTCAACACATCTTTTAGATCAACAATCAATCTTTTTATTAATTGAGTTAGAAATTTTACAAGATGGAAGTAAAATTAAGAATATAATTGCTAATCTAGGTTTTCTCTCTCTCAAAACTTTCTCTCTACTCTAAAAAGATCTCTCTCATTTCTTAAGCCTATTCGGCTCTTTATATAGGATATTACATAGTGGATGACATGCCTAAGTTGTCCTTTAATTTCGGATCGACTTGCGAATTCTGTAAGTGTACAAATGTAAAATCTCGCAACACTCCTAAATCTCGCCAGGTCTTCACATCTTTCTCGTGTTCAGGCTGTCGTCATCCGTTGCGTCATTTTTATTATCAATCTGCGATATCTTCGCAATGTGTCGTTCATGGATTTCGCAATGGTATTGATAGTGCGATATTCTGATCCTACAAGTAGCAGAGACCAAGAAATGTACGAGCAAGAATACAGAGAGAGGCAATACAACGACCATGGAGGAAACAATAAAGTGGCAAGATATGATAATCAGGGAGACGGATATGGAGGGCATAGGAAGTATTACAATCAAGGTGCAAACTACAGAGTCCATGAAGAGGTCAGGATGCCACCTCTTAACACAACAGTGGAGAAAGTTTGGGAAGCTGTTATATTAATGGAGGAGATAACACCACCACCTAATCTTGGACAAGAACCACCATCGGGAAGAAGAAGTAAAGAGTTTTGTGCTTATCATCGTTTCCACGGCCACACAACAAATAACTGCAAGAATATTCAAAGAATAATATTAAGAATGATTGGACAAGGAAAGCTTAATCACTTCCTAGCTACGCCACTACCTCCACCACCACCACCAGCGCAACCAACAATAGGAGGGCAATCGTCGGGGAGTAGATAAAGGCAAAAACACCTTTTTAATAGAAGTAGGAGCGAATGCCAAAAATCTACAATGAAATTCAATAATACACTCGTTCAAAAGAAAAAGAAAACTTCCACGACAATGTGTTGAGTCGTGTATATGCGAGAGATGCTAAAGGAAAAGAAATACCGAATTTAGCAAAGATACCAAAGCTCAAGGAATGGCGAAGCAGCAAATAACATTTTGCGAGATGAAGTACCGACGGGAGGAGAACTTCATGAGAGTCCATTAGTGGTCAAGCTGGAGATGATACCAAAAGAAAAATTGGACAAAGGAGAAGACGAGGAGGACGCCTCATTGGCGATAAATAGGATACTAATTGACTCGGGGAGTTCGGTGGATATTCTATTCTATCATACATATAAGATAATGGGAGGAAAAGATGAAGATTTGATCCCGCCAACATATAAAATATACGTCTTCAATGTAACGGCAAACAAGCCAAAAGGAGAAGTCACCATGCGAATACCTCTTAAGACAATCTCTATAGAAATAACATTTTGTGTCGTAGATGTGGAATCTCCATACAATGCATTGATTGGAAGGCCGTGGTTACATAGCATCTTGGGTGTAGCTTCAACATATCATCAGTGAATTATGTTCCCATTACCCCAAGGTATTGGAATCATCAGAGGAGACGCAAATGAAGAAAAGACATGTAATGAAATCGATGTGGAGAAAAGTGAAGCGCGTGCGATCAAAAGAAGAAACATTTGGAAAAAGATATAGAAGAGAGCAAGAGGTGCGAAAGATTGATGGTTCATTTCATAACAAAAGAAGGAGAAGATGATAAGAGTGGAAAATCCTCACAAGAAGAAGGGGAGTAGCGGTGATCTAACTCAAAAGGGAGTTGAAGGAAAAAAAAGGCTTAAATATGCGAAGCGATCTAAAAGTGAAGACTTTCAACAAGGAGAGTTAGTCATGATCGAAGTACCACCTTACCAAAAACAAGGAAGAATGAAGAAAGGAAAAATAATATGGGCTGGACCATATGTCGTGAAGAAATATGTTGGTGATGGGATGTACCAGCTAATGGAAAGAGATGGAAGAAATATGGAGAAAATTGAGAGTAGAATTTACAACAAGAAGTATCTCAAGCAGTATTATGGTTAAGATATCACATCCATGCGAAGTGAGTGAAGGGACAAAAGGGGTGAAGCAGCGAGTAAATTATTAAGTACTGGTAGGATATTTATGTGTGCGAATAAAGAAGAAAAAGAAAAATCAGATGTCTACGAGCAACAATTATTAAAAGAAAATTTTTATTTCTTCTATAATGTGTATTTTTAATATACAAAAACAGAGCGAGGAAAAAACAAGACCTCAAAGTAAGACCTCAATAGGGGGCAATAAAAATTAAAACCTCTAAATAGGGAGGCTGGGTAACCAATTGTGGCGTGCACCCTAGTTCTCACTTGTGCAAGAGGCAATATAAATAAGCCCTAACGCGCGTCATAATGCATGGCTCAGGCGAAATCCATACCATCCCTGGGATCTGAGTCATGGAAGGTGGGGGCGAAATAAAAGACCATCCGGTAGAGACTCCTTAGTCGAAAGGCTAAGGTACTAAGTTCTTTATCATGGAGTGTAGAAAATAGATCAGGCCACTGCGGCACACGGTTGAGCCAAGGGTGCCGGGCGCATCTGAAGCGTACCTCGCCGCTCTTGGCAAGTCCTGGCTATGATACACTCGGTCCTCAAGAAACCCCACTTAGGTAGCAGACTCGAACGAGTCTGCGAAAATAACTGGTTGTTGCATCACTGGATGGGAGGATCCCACCCTAACCTGGTAGGGGTACGTCTCCTTGAAGGGGCAATCATGGGGAAGATAAGGACGACACCCTTCATTAGGGAGCTGAATTGTGTCACTAGACGTCATATTCATGGGACTATAACTCAAACAAGAGTATAGACCTGTCGTATTGGCGCATAAATATATCCTGCAGAGGAAATAATACGAAATATGATAAGGCGAGATCAATGGGTCAATACGAAAAGCGTAAAGACCTCTGCAATTTAAATCGCACGACCCAAATGAGTACCCGAGGAAAAAATAAGTCATATTAACAGGGGAGGCTGATTAAGACATCTACTTAGGGAGGCTCAATAATACCTCACGAACAAACACAATAGACCGCACTAACATTATTTTTGCAGGCATAAAAGCAGAGGAAAAGGGACGATCAAAACATGAAATACAACCATGCACGAGTAATTACAAAGGTATCTTGAAAAACTAAGGATTTAACAGAAGTAATTACACTGCTGCAAATATCAGAGGCAAGAAGGGGATTACAAACACAATAAGAATATGATATTCTCACTAGCATAATTGCCTCGTGTCAAACATGATAGCAATTACATATTCGCACATATGATAAGCTCCTACACATGTATTATTATATTCACACATATGACAGGATCATAACATGTATTATTACATTCGCACACGTGATAGACACATATACATGTATTGTCATATTCGTATGTATGATGGACTCACGCACATATGTTATTATATCTGACTCTATAAGTTACCCTGAAACTGACACAAATTATTAGAAAGAAAAGCATCGTTCATTGATCAACAGCCAAAAGAAGGAGGGAGAAGCATAAAAAAAAGGGGTGGAGTCTATTAAAAGGTGGAAAATATTCAAAGTATATGTACAAAGAAGAAAATATCATACAAAGAGCATGAAAGAAGGAAAAAAAGTGAACAACTAATTCTACCCAACATTATCTCTATCAACTTCAGAGTCATGATCCTCTTCATTATCTTCATCAACTTCAGAATCACAATCTTCTTCACCAGAATCCTCATATTCAAAGTCACTATCGGAGATTTCAGAAGTTTCTTCATTGTCTGAAGGAGCCTTAAATTCATAGTGTCATGGAAAGGGAATGTCATGTTCAGCACAGAGGTCACCCACTTCTCCTTTTATAGCCTCATCACATATGCGAATGGCATACTTGGTCAAATTGGAAAGGGTGACTTTGAGCTTTTTCTTGAGACGGCGACACTTGGTATCACGAGCTTCATAATTTGCTTCCAGCCTTTGAATTTTAACATGGGACTTCGCTTGCAGACTTTCAATATCTCGCAGATACTTCTTCTTCTTTTCGAGAAATTCCTTCTCAGAAGCTGCAAAGAGAAAAGAACAAAAGTTACAATCGCACATAACTTAAAAAATAAAACGTAAGCAGAGACATAAAGCAAATGGAAAACCTTCTTTTTCGGAAATGATGATTTCAACCAGGGAATCATGGTCATATTTTAAACTAACACTCGTAGCCAACTCCAATCTAGCATTATCAAGGACTCTAGCAGCCCATGCGAACTCAGCATCATTCTCTATTAGAAGACGAGAGCGAACTTCATTCTCGCGAGCGAGAAGAATATCCTTCTCACTTATGGAACGTTCCCTTTCAACTTGAATCTTGAGTTAAGCTTCATGAAACTGCTTCAAAGCCTTAAGAAGCTCAAAAAGATGCGTTAAGAAGCTCAAAAAGAGCATCGTTATCATCGGGAAGGCGAGCCGCCTCATCAGTTAAGTTATAAAGTTCTGCAGATTAAAGTAACAGAAGAATATATGAAAACATAACAAAATTTCACGAGGTATGAGAGATCGAAAAGAAACACACCTACTAATTGATCATTTCGCTGACGAAGGGTTTCTGCCTCTCACATCTTGCTTAAAAGTTCCTCCTTAAGCTTCGCACACTCACCCTCCAAAGATTGGTTTTTCCTATGCGAGTCATAGGCAACTGCATGAGAAGCTCGCGCCGCCTACAAGAATAGAAGAGCAAATGAATTCAAAATCGACGAGGTGTGAAGGAGGGATATTAATTAATCTCGGTTTACAAAAGAAAGATAATACATAGCATGGAACCTAGGGAAAGTAGAAAATCGGGGGATATGGCTGAGGCAGCTCCTCGCAGAATTTATGACTCATAATAGGGGCATTGGTCGGTTGTCAATTCGTCAAATATAATTTCACTTTCTCAATCAACTAGATATAAATATAGTATGCGATAAGAAAGAGTTCGTATCCACAAAGAGGCTTTCGTTGTTATAAAATTTCAGTTTCTAAGTTACCACGGGGAATGTTTGTTGTATCTAAGCAAATAAAAGTAGTTGAAAGCAAAGTAAATAATTTGAGAAATCAATAAGGAGAAAATATTGGTCACGGGATAGTATCATTCACAAACATGTATTATCATCAATGATTAGAATTGGTATTTTAATCTCGTATTTATTAAAAGTCCTAGGATACCTTGATCGCAAGTATAACCCGTTAATTCCTGATTTCATCACAACCACATTAAAAGATGCATATGTGAATTCTTCGTAGAAAGCAACCTAAAGTGTAAAAGCACAATTAAGTTTAACTCCCTAAAAGCATTAAGTTTTATGGAATAAGACTCATCAATGCAAACGAATGTGTAAAAGCACTAAATGTTTTAACAAAAGTTATGATTCACTCGTGACTAGTAGGATATATCACTACAAGCACTACCCACAATTATGCTACTTAAACAACTTTTTTGTATTGAAAACCCTAATATAGCTCTAGAGATGAACGCAAATCGGATTGATTCCGGACTCAACCTAACAAGTATTCAAATCTTATAACACTATTAATTGTGAATCACAAACAATAAATTACTGAGACAAAACTAATTCATTGAATCAAAAACATGTTGAGAAATCAACTTTTATCCCATAACCAATAATATGTTTAGCTACTCATAGCTATGGAGTTCATCATAATCAATATTTAATAATAAAATAATGAAGAAGAAGAACAAAAGCAAACCCTAGAAGCGTAAACAAAACGGCTCTCCAAAATTCCAAGAAAAAGATATCTCATAAGTTGTAGAAGACCTTCCCTTTATAGCTTTTCTCAAACTTCTAAAATTAGGTCTAGTCTTCAAAGTCCAATAGATGAAAATCCACCAAGCCCATAGAAGAGAGAAACCCATGTAGAAAATATGTCCCAAAAGTGGTCGCCGGAAATCTGGTATTGTGGCCGGAAAAGTCGTCGGAAAACGGTTCAGGTGACCGGCAAAGTCCGCCCGGTCACCGGTTCAGCGAGTCAACTCGGTCGGGTCAACAGGTCAACTCGGGTCAACTCGGGTCGGGCCCAGGAGTCGAGGAGTCAGCCGGATCAGACGAGTCAGGTGTAGTCAGAGTGAGTCAGGGTTGATTCTGGTCTTCTGGCTCAGCTGAGTGGATTAGTTGCCAGACCACTGCACATGTCAGAGCTGTGCTGCACTATCATTGTGCATCAGCACTCTTTGGCCAGCACACACAGCAGAACCCATTGCTATTCTCTTGTGCCCATTTCTCCATCTCATTGCGACTCAACCACAATAGTAGCGCTCTTGCATCTCCCTGACCTGATTCCCTGCATTTGAGCTAACACCACCTTTGCCTTCTCTATTTCATCTGCTCCACCAAGTTGCAACAACATGACCTGAGCTCACTGCCAATCAACACCATCTGGATAATTAAGCCATTGCCTGCAATTACATCTCAGCATAACACAGCACCATTGATTCCACCAGCTGCAGTGCTAACTCCCATTACAGCTCATTTAACACCTGCATTTTATCCACCAGCACCACACAACCAACATCACCACAGTGTACAATCAACACAAGTTGCAGTCTCTGTCACAAGCTCATACAATTCCCTGGCTCAGCTGGTGCTTCAACCTGCCATGCCAGCAGCCACAACACCACCAGTATCATCTGAGTTGCACTTCAACATTATCAGATTATTCACACACAACAGCATTCCAGCTAATTATAACTCCACCTAGTGCTCCATTATGTTCAGTAGCGGCTTCCCTACATCAATGCCATTCTCAGGCTTAGTTCCATCATAACTCAGCTGCAACTCAATCCATATCAACATATTGAAAAACATCAATTCCCTCCTTTATGATCCCATAACCACCAACAATTTCCATCACCGACTCTGCCATCTTCCACCAGCATCTTGTTCTTCTTGACTGCAACTTCTCAGCTAGCCATACAGCCATGTATCTCCACCTGCGCCATGTGCATTTCAGCTCATGCTGCAATTTCAACCACTTTGCAGACCACTAGCTTCAGTCCTAGCTTAATCTTCTTCCTTTCTTGCACTCAGCTCAACCACCTGAGCCACTATGAGCTCGAACCCATTCACCTGTTCGAATCCGCGACCTCACCAGCAGCTCACAGTTCCATCCCTAGTGTTCTTCCATTCAACTCAATACCACCTGCAAGTCAGGTTCAAACCAAACTCAAATGACATCTTTCTTTCAGCTCTCCCGCAAGCACAACCACTGCAATTCCCATCGTGGTCGACTGCACCGTCGCCGCTACTCTTCTTCTTCTGTCTCGACCACTTGAACAAGACCTTGCCATTCCATAGCACCCACGGTAGCCAGCGGCGACTCCACTGCCATCTCGGTTCAACTCCACTACATCCATTAATCCTGAGACCCATCTCGCCAATTATTTGTATACTCCATAAATATACCACCGACTTCACGGTTCAACTGCAATCCATTTACCTGTAACTCCATGGCATACATTTGCAGGTGCAACATCACCATCATTTCAACCACCCGGCAATCCCAGTAATTTCTTAGCTTCCTTGTTCACCTGCAATTGCTTCTTACACTTTCATCTAACGGTTTCCAATAGCCTCAGATCATCCTCAATTTCATCGTTCTTCACTAATTCTTCCATTGAAACTTTACTGGAATTTCACTACCCGTATTCACATCCATAATCGGTCCAATCTCGAATTTGAGTTCAACCCATCTCTGTTCATCAAGTCATACCACCATGTGAAACATCCATTCCTTCCTTTCTGTGTTCATCACTCCGAATCTTCAACCCAGAGCGAACTACAAAGAACCCTAAGTTCATCTCAATTGAATTACCAACAATCTTTGTAGTTTAGATTCTTCGTCATCGATCCGTGCAATTCCTCCTTCAATTTCAAATCTCCCCATCCTTGATTCCTTGCATCGACGCTTAAATCAGCGGCTACAATAACTATCGATCTCAATCTTCTTTTCTCCTTCATCTCAAATTCAATTTGTGTTGCGAGATCTCATCAGACAATCTTCCTTGTTCTTCCATGTCTATGTAATTCTCAAGAACCCATGACAACCACCACACTTATCTCTGATTTAAACTCCCGGATAAAACAGCTGCCTTAAGCTGTTTTCTCTCTGAATTCAGACGACCTTGAAACACTGTTAGCACAAAAATGATTGAGAAGGCATTTCTCTCAATTTTAGGTCTCGAGTAACGATGAGAATTGATATTGGCACCCGATTACATTAGTATAGGGCCATCTTAGCTTGCTTGGCCTGTCGGTTTGATTACCGAGGCAGCCCATTTGCTTTCTTTCCCAAGCTGTTAATTGTAGAGAATCAAGGTCGCCTCCTCGCGCCACTTAGCTTTGCTCCCCTGTGAATTGACCTTTTGTCCTTTCGCTCCAAATGGACGTTCTCTCCTTCTTTGCTCATAATGACTCTATTGTACCCGATAAGCTCAAAAGTAAACATAAGATACAAAATCTACAAGAAAAATAGCAAAGCGTAACTACTAGATAGTAAATTAGGTGTTTTAGACACCTATCAGATTCCCCACACTTAGACTTTGCTAGTCCTCGAGCAAATCAAACAAAACAATAAAGTACAACAACTCCGTGTCGTCGAGGCTACGGTCACTTTTAGCATAAATAACAAGCCTTTAAACCCCTAGGTGTCCCCTAGTGGACGAGTTATAGTCTCGTGAGGGTTTACTAGAGATATACCCACAAAACCTACTTTTCAAACTTAATAGTTCTCCGAAATGATAGTATCCAACGCGCTAAGAAGACATAGAGATTACGCACACTAGTCATAAGAAGTTAGACACATAAATGAACACAATATCATTCTTAAAAGTTGAGAGAGATAACCATCCCTTCTCGAGCATAAATTCGGAGTTCGGAGTGATCAAAAGTCTCGAACTACGCCTCACAAGAAAGGGTTTTATGATATTGCGCTCAATAATAAACAACTTTTTATGGGTCACACATGTGTCCAGGTAGGAATGAAAGAGAATCCTGAGACACGTTGAATGGTAGGAAGGCAAAACCCTCAGAAATATTTTGAAAACCCACATCTTTTATATATTTTTTGAAAACCCATTTTTCTGGCGATCTCTTCGAAAGGAAATCAACCATTTAACGAAGGTGGGAATATGCTTACTTACCTTGTATCCGTTCGGCGTGCGGCTAGCACCACTCTCACGGCATCCATAGAAACGTCTTCGGTCTTTATCGGTGTCTTCATCTTCGTCTTCGGTCTTCAACTCTTGATGATAACTCTCGAACTTCATAGAATCTTGACAATATGATTCTTTCCCTCAAATTCCTTGTCGCTTGAAACTTCATTATAGATATTCCTTCTTTCCATTGGCTTTTTTTAAAGAATACAAAAAAAAAACCAAACCATACAAACCCAAAATATTTTTTTTTTTTTTTTTTTTTTTTTCTAATATTTTTTTTTTTTTTTTTTTTTTTGAGATAAGAAATAAAACAAAATAATAAAAACTATTGACAAACCTAAAAATTTTCTCGTGTCTTGTAGGATCGAATATCGCCACAACAACAATTCGCGAAGACAACGGATGACAACATTGCGAATGAGTCGCGAGAGGGTTAAATATAAATGACGCCTTTGGATGACGATAGGAGGATATGAAATCGCGAAAGTTAAGAAGTGTCGCGAGTATGAATATTTGTACGTCTGCGACACTTCGCGAGACATCCCCGAAAATAAAGGACGAAGCAATTTGTCATTCACTATGTATTACCCTATATAAAGGGATGAGTGAGTCCATTTGAAAAGGGAGGTCTTTTTGGATTGGAGAGTAAGTCATTAGGAGAGAAAAGAGAGAGCGTTGGTAAGTTCTTAAGTGTAATTCCATCTTCCGATTTGTAAACATTTGAAGAAAATTATTAATAAACATTCATAATTGTTCATCTATTATCTCTTAAATGGATTAGTTAAACAAAATTTAGTGAGGGGTGTATTGTGGGATTTCCTGCAACTACATATTAGATGTAGGATCAGAATATCGCCACAACAACAATTCGCGAAGACAACGGATGACAACATTGCGAATGAGTCGCAGAGGGTTAAATATAAATGACCTTGTTTGGATGACGATAGGAGGATATGAAATCTGGCGAAAGTTAAGAAGTGTCGCGAGTATGAATATTTGTACGTGCGACACTTCGCGAGACATCCAGAAAATAAAGGACTGACTTATTTGTCATTCACTATGTATTACCCTATATAAAGGGATGAGTGAGTGTTGAAAGGGAGAGGTCTTTTTGGATTGGAGAGTAAGTCATTAGGAGAAACGAGAGAGAGCGTTGGTAAGTTCTTAAGTGTAATTCCATCTTCCGTTGTAAACATTTGAAGAAAATTATTAATAAACATTCATAATTGTTCATCTATTATCTCTTAAATGGAACAAAATTTAGTGAGGGGTGTATTGTGGGATTTCCTGCAACTACATATTGGCGCTAGAAGGAGGAAAGTGAAGAAGGAAGAAGGCAATCGAGAATCATTCAAATCAAGAAAATGAAAAGAAAAGAAAATGTTAAATTAGATGAGATAAAGGAGAAAGATAGGGAGTACGGTTCGGACACAAAGACAATGATTGATGAGTTTCATGAAAATATCAAAGGAAGAATACACAAGCGGGATTTTGAAGGAAAGAAAATCACGAGATAGAGAGGTGACATCGTCTTTAGAAGAATGGGAAAAGCAAAGGATAACGTTCACGGCTTGAGGAGATATCTAAAGAAAATTTGAATCACACATCTCCCTTGGTAATCACAATAAACGCGTGCAAAGGAGAAGAATTAGTAAAGGCAACACAAACATGGACCCGGTAAATAGAACTTTAATCGATACGGGAAGCTTGGTGAATATCATGTTTTATCATGCTTACAAGAAAATGGGTTATAAAGATAAAGAAATGATTCCCACGGCCTACAACATCCATGGTTTTGGTAAATCCATAACAAAGGTTAAAGGAGAAATAAAAATACAGTCATTTGGGAGACATCGAGACACGAATAACCTTGTGTGTAGTAGATATGGAATCGCCATACAACGTATTGCTAGGGAGACCATGGGTACATGCAATAAAAGCTGTAGCATCAACATTTCATCAATGTATCAAATTTCCCCACCAAGTTGGAATCGGCGAGATTAGAGGAGATGTGGATAAAGGAAGAATCATTATCAAATTGAAATAAAACATCATGAAGAGCAAGCAAAAGAAGCGAAAGTATCATGGAAAAGCTGGCGAACGACTAAAAAGAAGAAGAATTTAGAGTTTACATGATAAGAGCAAAGGAAGGAAAAGGGATACCTAGCGAGATTTCGGGAGAAGAAAATGAACTCACGAAAGAGTTGAGAGGACCAACCCCTATGGGAGAATCGCAAGCTAGTTACGTCGCGGCAGAGCAAACGAAAGAAGTGAATGTCGGAACTAATGAAGAGCCCAAAATATTGAAGATTGGGACCAGTATGGAAGCGGATGAGGAAAAAAATTTGTCAGAGAGTTCTTTGCGAGACTATAAGGATATCTTCGCGTGGAACATGGATGATATGCAGGGAATAGATCCATCGATAGCTTGTCACAAGCTGAAATAGATAAAAAGGGTGAAGCCGTTCAAACGAGAGAATTAGAAAAATTGCAACGACTTATCACCCCCAAATAGAAGAAGAATTGCGAGAAAATGCTAGATGCGGGAATCATCAAAGACAAAGTATCCCGAATGGATAGCAAATATGGTTATAGTCCCAAAGAAGAAAAAGGGAATAAGAATTTGCATAGATTTCTTTGATTTAAACAAAGCTTGTCCTAAAGATAGTTTTCCATTGCCGGATATCCCTGACTAGTCGAATCGGCGCGGGAAATGAAAAGAATATCATCTCGGACGGGTATAAAGGTTACAATCAGATCCCTCTCGCCGAGGAAGACCAGAGCATCTTGCTTTTTTTCGCTCCAAGAGGGTTATATTGTTATACAAAAATGCCGTTTGGTTTTACGAAATCTTTGGAGCAACATACCAAAAGAATGGTAGAAGAAGTGTTCACGAGAATGGATACATAAAACACTTGGAAGTGTACGTAGATGATATGCTCGTAAAAAGTAAGAAAGCGAGAAAACCATGTACAAGATCGAGAGAAATCTTTGAGCAGATGAGGCGATTCAACATCAAAGTAAATCAGGAAAAATGTACCTTCGGAGTGGCATCGGGAAAATTTTTGGGTTATATAGTATCAAAGGAAGGAATACGGAGTCGACCCAGAGAAAGTGAAAGCGATTCGCGATATGCCAACACTGCGACAATAAAGGATGTTCAAAAGTTAAATGGATTATTAGCATCATTAGGAAGATTCATTTTCGCGGTCATCGATAAGTGCAAGCATTTTTCGGCATCCTGAAAAAGGATCGAAGTTTAAATGGACGAGACGAATGTGAAAAGGCTTTACGAGGGGAATTAAAGAACATCTAATGGAAGTATCCATTATGCAAAAAGCGGGCAGGAGAGGAATTATTGGTATATCTTGCGACAACGTCGCACGCAGCGTTAAGTGATATTCTTTGCGAATAGGCATTTGGAGTAGAAAAACAGATTTACTATATCGGTAAGACTTTTAATGCCTTGAGAAAGGAATTATTCGAAAATTGAAAAACTAATCCTGGCGTTAGTCTATGCAACATTTAAGCTTCGCATATATTTTCAAGCACATATTATCGGTGGTAACAAAAGTACCAATCGAATCGGTAATGAAAAATTCAAAAAGATCGGGAAGATTAGAAAGGTGGAACGCCCAAATAAGCCATTATAAACTCAAATATGAAATATTATCCTCAACCAAGTCACGGGTAGTCATGAGACTTTTGCATGAGAATTTCCTTTGGAAGAAGATGAAGCGGTGGATGAAATGATGGACGTAGAAGAAGAGCATGGAGACCCAAATGATTTGTTAAGCGAACCGAGATAGGTGGGAAATATTGGTAGACGGATCATCAAATGGAGAAGGTAATGGAGTGGGAATTGTTGTGATTTCGCGAAAAGGCAATAAATTAGCTTTCTCTTTTAGATTGGAGTTTGAATCCACTAATAATGAAACGGAGTATGAAGCCATAATACATGCTTTGCGATTCGCAATAGAAATGATTCACTATGTATTACCCTATATAAAGGGATGAGTGAGTACGTTGAAAAGGGAGAGGTCTTTTTGGATTGGAGAGTAAGTCATTAGGAGAGAGAAACAGAGAGAGCGTTGGTAAGTTCTTAAGTGTAATTCCATCTTCCGTTGTAAACATTTGAAGAAAATTATTAATAAACATTCATAATTGTTCATCTATTATCTCTTAAATGGATTAGTTAAACAAAATTTAGTGAGGGGTGTATTTGGGATTCCTTACAGTTGGTATATGATAACGGGAAACAATTTGAAGGGCAAAACATAGAGTTGTTACTTAATGAATTTCAAATAAAATGTGGGAAATCGACACCACTATACCCACAAGCTAATGGTCAGGCGGAAGCAACAAATAAAACAATTGTGGATATATTGAAAAAGAAATTAGAAGGACACAATAGAGGATGGTGCGAACAAGTACCCGGTGCAGTATGGGCATACAATACAACAAGAAGATAAGCTCTTTGGAATGTCACCTTTTTGCTTAACATATGGAGTTGAAGGCTGTGCTCCCAACGAAGTTATGATCCCAACAACTAAAAGGAAGTTTGGGAGAAAAATCTTAGTGCATGTAACATTTTAATCAAGTTGGGCCAATTAGAAGAGAAAAGGGAGAAGGCGTTACGACACATGGAGAACTATCAACGAAGATTGGCCGAGAGAATATAACAAGCGTGTGAAGATACGTGAATTTCAACCGGGGGACTGGTATTGCGAGAGACACCAATATATCAGCGAGAAAATGGAGGCAAGGCTGGCTAGAAAATGGGATGGACCTTATATTATCAAAGAAGTAGTTAGTACGGGGGCTTATAGATTGATGGATCACGAAGGTAAAGACATGGGACAAAGATTGGGCGGTAGTGGAGCAGTTATATCTAAAGAAATATTACCCATAAAAATGGGTCAGATGAAGTACTTTAATGCAAGAAATCTGAGAAAATCAATAAAATTCAAACCAAAATATCAGCGCATGTCTCGCAAGCAGAATGGCAAGAGATAACGAATGACTGAATAAATAAACATGATTGAATGAATGGGACGAACCTTTATGGCGTACACCCTAGTTCGCGAATTATACTTCGTAAGAGGCAAATGTAAGACCTAAAGTGCGTCATATAAGGGGAATCTCTTAAACATGGCTCGGGGAAAAGGTTACACCCCCCCTGGAACCTGAGTCATGCGGGTGGGGCCCATGAAAGCCTATCCGGAGGAGGTACCTTGGATTCCCAACTATATATGTAGGTTATACCCTGGTTGGGCGACCGAGGTCTCTTTCAAGGAGTCGTATGATCAAGGCGCCGAGGTACACGGTTGAGTCAAGAGTGCGGGGAGCATGGAACTTCCTTACCACTCTTGACAAGTCTTGGCGCATCTGCACTCGGCCAGAAGAAAACTCCACTTAGGGTGCGGCCTTGTAACCATAAACTCTATTGGTATAAGGGATAAAAGGCTGCGAAAACAACTGGTTGTTGTTAAGACCGGATGGGGAGGAGCTAGCCTTGTATGGCGATGTACGCCTCCTTGAAGGGGCAACTAGGGAGATGATAAGGCGGCCCCCTCCATTAGGGAGCTGATAAGTTCCAAAGACGCAAATGTTACGAGGCTTTGTTTTCGCAAGGAAACTTAGGCTTGTCATATTTGTGCAATGATCTGCAGAGGCAATAATACTAACGAGGTAAGACGAGATCAATGGGTCCTTACATGAAAGTGTAAAGGCGTCCTGCGATTTCGTCGCTTGCAAGACGACAATGTCATGGGGCTTTACTTTGCAAGAAAGTTTAGGCTGTCATATTATCGCAAGCAAAATATCTGAGAGGCAAAAATACTAGAAAATTGATAAGACAAGGCCAATGGGTTTTTACATGCAAGTGTAAAGACGTCCTGCGACCTTGTCGCAATATAAAGGGTGTGAGTGAGACCTTTAATTAGGAAGGTCAAACTTAGAAGACCATCAAAAATGATAAGGCAAGGTCAATGGGTCATTACATGAAAATGTAAAGGCGGCTGCGATCTTGTCGCGATAAGAAGAAATAAAGTGAAATTCCTAATTGGGATGATTTTACTTAACAAAAAGATTCAACAAGCGAACATGCTCGCGAGGTTATGTTCAAACATCTTAAATAAGAGCAAAGGAGAACATAAGGGGATTACTCGATCAAAGAC
Organism: Papaver armeniacum; assembly: GCA_023531295.1. Taxonomy (NCBI): domain Eukaryota; kingdom Viridiplantae; phylum Streptophyta; class Magnoliopsida; order Ranunculales; family Papaveraceae; genus Papaver; species Papaver armeniacum. The sequence continues at coordinate 53,974 of JAJJWW010016608.1, forward strand.
TTAATCCTTACAAACAAAAGAAGTTTTGACAAATCACGAAGAAAGTTTAATTCTCTACATCAATATTATCAACTACGAGAGGATGGTTGAGATTTTCATTGCTTTTATCGGCTTCACCGGTCGGTGGATTTTCATCGAAGTGTTTTGGCACCTTCATTTTCGCTTGTTGGTGGATTTTTATCGAAGTTTTTCGATTCGGATCTTGGTTGACAACTTGATATCGGCGATATCTTCGCCGCTTTCATAGTCATAATCACTTTGTCGGGAGAATCGGGGAACTTCATCATCACTTACTTCCAAAGGATCAACATGAATAGGATCAAGGGACTTAGACAATAAAATCTCATTCACAAGGACTTGACTTTGAGGGGGAATTGACGAAGCAACGCCTTTGACGATTCTTACTATCTATGTCTTTCAGTAAGACATATAATCAAATCTTCGTTCTGCAGTCGCGAGAACGAGCAAGAGAGGCGGCGAGTAACCCATTTTCTTTGCGAATCCTAGAGTAATCGATGCGAGTGTGGAGATAGTAGAGCGAAGTTTCTTCTCGAGTCCACATAACAAGTGCACAAGATTAAAGATAATTAAAGATTTTAGAATACTTAATGGATTAAGATAGTCAAATAATATGACTACCTTCCTTCTCCGAGAAGTAAGATCTTTGAATTAAAGCTGCAAAATTATTCCCCAAACAGTCCATGGCATCATCAAATGTATCTCCAACTAGGCCTTTCAATCGAGCTCGCAAGCTTTTTCATTCGAAACAAGTATAGAATTCTCGGTCACAAGAGTAGAATTGGATTTTTCTAATTTGGAACATTGATCCTTGAATTGGTTTGCTTTTAGACTTAAGGTTATTCCTTACTGAATAAGTTTATCTCTCTCGCGATAATTTCTCCAAGTTCTTTGTTTCAAGGTATGAATAGTTTGTTCTTGTTCTTCATGTAATTTTTGACAAGCATCATATTCTTGCGAATAGGTCGCCACCTTGTTTAGCGAGAGATCGCTTTTCTGAAAAAGGGTCCCATTCTCATCGATAAAGTTTCCAACTCCAAATTAGCCTTAGTCAAAGAGTAAGTAAGAAAGGCGAGATAAGTCTTTACTTAATGAGTCTTGTTCTTGAACTAAATCAAAGTTTTCTTTAGACAAATTATCTATTTGATCAACGGCATATGTATGAAGATTATTTAAGAAGTTATATTGCTCCATCAAAGCATCTCTTTCAACTCGAACCTCTTCAACAATTGTTTCCAACTGATATATCTCCATTATTCGTTTCTGGTTTAGAGCTTAAAGGGCGAACAAAAGTTTAAGTTGTAAAAAAAAAAAAAAAAAAAAAAAAAAAAGGGGGGCTTAAGGGGAAGGAGTATACCTTTTAACTCTTCATTCTTCTGCGAAGATTATCACGATCTAGTGAGAGGTTGTGAAATTTTGATTTTCAAGATGGAGGTTATTGCATTTAGCGAGTCATAGCTTGAAGATCATTTTTCAAGCACATTAATTTCTTGAACTAAGGATGCTTGCGAGATCCTATCGGGACCAAGATGTTTACTTAAAATCTCGCAGACATCAGACTTGACAGGATCGATAGAAGTCTTCTTGGCATCATTCATAAGGTCCGAGAGAACTTTGAAAGCCACGTCTATTCCTTCCAAATTTTCTGCAGTAAGAGGAATTTGCTCGGACAAAGAAGGAAGAGATGAATCATTCTTCGCCAAGGGAACATCATGAGAAGAGGAGATTTCAGGAAAGGTAGTGATGGGAGGAATGACGGGGACGTTGGTGGTAGAAGAAGGAATAAGTTCATTTATAGTAGGACTATTATGAGGAACTTGATCTATGAGGAGTTGAGGCATCGGAATATTGTCACTTGCGACAAGATTATCCTGCGATGATTTCGCAGCGAGGAGAAGAAAGGTGTAAATGAGGGAAAAGGGACATCGGGAGTAACGGGTTTAGAGTGGCGAGATCTTTTGGGAGTTTTGTCAATAGTTTTGTCATCTGTGAATGATAAATTAAGTAAGAAACGAGAGGCAAGTACGTTGTTATTAAAGGTAAATGCTTCTTAAAATACCTTATCACTCGCGGGCTTTCTTTTAGAAGCGGTATGTTTAGCTTGCGAAGAGGACTTTGGTGGCAAGGTGGATTCTTGTTGAGAAGTTGGTTTATTTGTGAATCCAAAAGAAAGAAGGGGGTTCTTCACGGTGAACTTGGTGATGGGTTTATTCTTCTTTGAAACAAAAATGGCGAGAGAAAAAGATTAAAAGGAATAAGATAATCTCAAAAAGGGAAGTTAATCACAAAATCAATCAATCATAGAATCAATCGAATCTAGCAAGATTAACAAACACGGATGCCATGGAAGTGATAGCAAATAAGAAATATGAAGGATGATGAAGACGATGGTGAAGAAGAATAACGAGAAAGAACGATTGCGAGACGATAAATGAGATGAAATAGAAGGAAAGAAATGTTCTTCACAAAAGACTCTCTATAAATAGGCAAGAAAGTGTTATGGCCAGGGATAACATTAAATGTACCGGTAAAAAGAATGGTCTTAAACACGTGTAAACGGTCATTCCTAGATTCATGGATCTATCTTTGAAGAAGATTTTTAATGGAAAATGAACGGTTGCGACAAAGAATTCGGATATCGCACAACGTAAGGAAACATAAGGAGAGGCGAGAAGATGTAGTATTCGGGTATTGCACAACATATTTTCTTATCATATGAGATTCAATTATTTTCTAACTCGCGAGAAGAGGTGCGAGATCCATTATTTTCCATAACCCATGAGGCAAGAAATGATATTTCATACATACTTCTAAAAACTTCGGAACTTCGCCAAAGAATAGAGGCAAGTACGTACTTCTCAAGTCCAGTATTCTTTCGCTCGTTCCTTCATCAATAAAAATCAGAGACTATTACAACAACGTATTTTTTTCTTAAAGATCGCTCTTCAAGCAATATTCAAGAAAAAAGAGGCAAGATGTAGGATCAGAATATCGCCACAACAACAATTCGCGAAGACAACGGATGACAACATTGCGAATGAGTCGCAGAGGGTTAAATATAAATGACGCATTGGATGACGATAGGAGGATATGAAATCAGCGAAAGTTAAGAAGTGTCGCAGTATGAATATTTGTACGTCTGCGACACTTCGCGAGACATCCCCGAAAATAAAGGACAGCTTAGCTGTCATTCACTATGTATTACCCTATATAAAGGGATGAGTGAGTCTGTTGAAAAGGGAGAGGTCTTTTTGGATTGGAGAGTAAGTCATTAGGAGAGAGAAACAGAGAGACCGTTGGTAAGTTCTTAAGTGTAATTCCATCTTCCGTTGTAAACATTTGAAGAAAATTATTAATAAACATTCATAATTGTTCATCTATTATCTCTTAAATGGATTAGTTAAACAAAATTTAGTGAGGGTGTATTGTGGGATTTCTGCCAACTACATGTCTTTTTTTTTTTTTTTTTTTTTTTTATTTTCGTTTTTTTTTTTTCGTTTTTTTTTTTCTTGGTTTTTTTTTTTTTTTTTTTTTTTGAGACAAGAGAAAGAAAAATACAAATAAAATAAAAAAATGTAAGTACAATGCCATGGTGTAAGTACTTTACCGCTTGAATCTTCACAACTTATATGTCTTGATATCATAGACTTCTCGAACTCTCATCCTTTATAATTTTCACTCTTGTATAATAGTCTTCAACTTATAAAAATTGCCCCTTGTCTTGTTGCTTTACTCAAATCGAAATCTGCCCATTTAAATACTTTATTTGCTTGTAAACCTTGAACGTCTTCAACTTCCCTTGAATTTGTGATGCTCCTCTTGTTGATGATGATGGTGTTTCTATGGACTGTTGGTGTAGAGAGAGATAAGGTGGATGGTGCTAAGCTGCGATCAAGATCACAAGTGGTATGTAAGTTAGCAATTCGATGTCACCAACATGGTTGATAAAAATAGCACTCAAGAGATCAAAATAGTGCTTCTATGGTGGGAAATTGGATGACTCACCATTACCCGGAATTTACGTACGGTGACACACACTCTAAAAGCACAAATTTAGACAGGTACAAAGAATTGAAGGTCGGTGCCTCACATTATGTAACATGGGTAGTCTCCACTATAGAGGATCACTATTCTAATACCGAATTCAGTCTGCACCTTATTTGCCACTGGCATGGTTAAATCCAACTTTAACTCTCATACAATTAAGAAACCCGATCATGTTCTCTGTCATCTCTAAGTTCAGTCACTAGTATGAGATTCTCGATGTAATCTTAGTGACATGTATAGTATGTGACTCTAAACTAACTACAAGTTGGAGGTTTCTTATTCACTAGTTCACAAAAAAGTTGAAAAATTGCAAAAATTTACAACATAAACCACTCCCCCACACTTAAACTTTACATTGTCCTCAATGTAAATTGAATCGTCCAAAGTAAGTCAAGGTGGGAAATCCTAACAAGAAATCGAGAAAAAATAAAGAAAACAAAACAAGAAAAACTAAAAACAAGAAAAGAAATAAATACAAGACAAGAAATACTCATCCTTTGGGTTGCCTCCCAATTAGCGCTTGGTTTAAAGTTGTCAGCCCGACTATCTCCTTGCTTTCTATGACTCCTCCGGAGGAGTACATCCACAAAGTTAACTCCTTCCACCACTTCGGAAGTGAAATTCTCATAATATGGTTTCAACCGGTGCCCATTAACTTTAATTTCTTTACACCTTAGCTATGCTACGAATTTCCTTGCACCATGAGAAAACACATTAGTAACAATAAAATGTCGATCCATCGTGACCTTAATTTACCAGGAAATAATTGCAAGCGAGAATTAAACAAAAGCACTTTACGCCCAATGCAAAATTGTTTCCTAGAAATCATGTTATCATGGAATGCTTTCTTCTTTTCTTTGTAAATCCGTGAACTTTCAAATGCATCATTGCGAATCTCCTCTAGCTCTTGGAGTTGTAACTTCCTTTGCTTTCCAGCCCCATCCATCTCCATGTTGCATTGCTTAATATCCCAAAACGCCTTATGCTCAATTTCCACGGGTAAGTGACAAGGTTTACCATACACAAGAAGGAGACATTCCAATAGGTGTTTTATATGCGGTTCTATACGCCCACAAAGCATCATTAAGTCGCATGCTCCAATCTTTCCTCGTTGGGTTCACCGTCTTTTCTAGAATGGATTTCACCTCCCGGTTAGACACCTCGGCTTGTCCATTGGTTTGGGGATGATAAGGTGTTGCAATCTTATGCGACACATTGTACTTCGTCAACAAGCATTGTAAAATCCTGTTTTTGAAGTGAGAACCCCCATCGCTAATTATGGCTCTTGGAATTCCAAACCTTGCAAAAATATTAGCTTACACAAAATCTGAAACCACTTTAGAATCATTAGTAGGGGTGGCCTTAGCTTCCACCCATTTCGAGACATAATTAACAGCAAGTAAGATATAAAAATTCCCATGGGAGTTGACAAAAGGCCCCATAAAATCAATACCCCATACATCAAAAACTTCAATAAATTGAATATAAGTTTGTGGCATTTGATTTGAGCACCTAGATTGCCGGTTCTTTGGCACCTATCACAAGTTGTACAAAATATATGTGCATCCTTAAACAAAGTTGGCCAATAAAAACCACTTTCAAGTACCTTGTGCGCGGTTCTCTTACTCCCAAAATTTCCTCGCAAGCATAAGAGTGACAAAAAGACAAGATAGAGTTAAATTGATTCGGGCACGCACCTTCGTATTACTTGGTCACTACCATGTTTCCACAAGTATGGATCATCCCATATGTATTGGTTCCCTAACCTCTTAAGTTTGTCCCTCTCAAAGCCACGAGACAAGTTCTTTGGGATTTGTTTAGAAACTAAGTAATTCACAATATCGGCATACCATGGTTCTCCAAAGGCAATTGAGAAAAGTTGCTCGTCAGGAAACTCTCACGCAGCGGGATAGTCTCCTTGTCCACAGCAAGTCGGCTCAAATGATCCGCAACTATTCTCAATCCCTTTCTTGTCTTTGATTTCAATATCAAACTCTTGCAAGAGTAATATCCATTGTATGAGCCTCGGTTTCGCCTCTTTCTTTGTAAGCAAGTATCTAAGTCTTTGCATGATCGGAAAAGACAACAACTTTTGTACCAATTAGATAAGAGCGAAACTTTTCTAAAGCAAAAACAATGGCTAATAACTCTTTTTCAGTGGTTGTGTAGTTTTGTTGGGCCTCATTTAACGTTCTAGAAGCATAATAGATAGCATGAGGAAGCTTCCCCACACGTTTCCAAAGCACCGCACCAACCGCATAGTCACTTGCATCACACATGAGTTCAAATGGCTTACTCCAATCCGGTGGTTTAATGATAGGGGCTGAAATCAAAAGTTCTTTCAAACGATTGAATGCCGCCATACATTTCTCATCAAAGTTAAAAACCACATCTTTTTGCAATAAGTTACAAAGTGGTGATGCTATCTTGGAAAAGTCCTTGATGAACCTACGATAAAAACCTGCATGACCAAGAAAAGAACGTATTTCCCTCATAGTAGTGGGAGGGTTAGAGCACGAATAAGGTCTATCTTAGATTTATCGACTTCCAAGCCTTTAGAAGATATTATATGGCCTAAAAATATGCCATGAGTTACCATGAAATGGCACTTCTCCCAATTTAGCACAAGATTTGTTTCAACACATCGTTCAAGGATTAGAGACAAATTGTTCAAGCAAAGGTCAAAAGAATCACCAAAGACACTAAAGTCATCCATGAACACTTGATTATGTTTTCAACATATTAGAAAAGATACTTACCATACACCTTTGAAAGGTAGCCGGAGCATTGCATAAGCCAAAAGGCATCCTTCTATAAGCAAAAAGTACCGAAAGGACAAGTGAAAGTGGTTTTCTCTTGGTCCTCACGGTGCTATCACAATCTGATTATAACTTTGAATAGCCATCAAGAAAGCAATAGTAAGAGTGTCCAGCTAAACGTTCAAGCATTTGATCAATAAAAGGTAAAGGAAAGTGATCTTTTCTAGTGGTAGCATTCAATTTTCGTAATCAATACAAACCCTCCAACCGGTTTGCACACGAGTTGGGACAAGTTCATTCTTATCATTCTCCACCACCGTTACACACCTGATTTCTTTGGTACTACTTGTACCGGGCTTACCCACTTACTATCGGATATGGGGTAGATAACACCCACTTCCAAAAGCTGAGTATCTCCTTTTTCACAACTTCCATCATGGGAGGATTCAAACGACGTTGCGCTTCCCTTTTAGGCTTTGCATCATCCTCCAAACGAATTTTGTGCATACAAACGGCAGGGCTAATACCCTTGATATCGGCAATTGTCTATCCTATGGCCGTCTTGTACTTCCTTAGCACCCTTAGAAGTTTTTGCTCCTGTAAATCACTAAGCTTGTTAGAAACAATCATAGGTAACTCTTCATTATCACCCAAGTACAAGTACTAAAGGTGGTCGGGAAGAGGTTTCAATTCTAAAATCGGAGATTTAATAATTGAAGGTACAAGCTTTTCATCACTGCATGGTAAAGAAATAAAAGAGATATTATGAGTTTTCGGGCATCCTTGTAGTGAATTAAGATCACCAAGAGCTTCCTTGACTTCATTACCACACTCTACACCATTATCTATGGATGTAGTTAACACGGTTTCCAAAGCATCATCACCGTTTAATTCAAACATTTGTTGTGCCAATGTATCCATCACATCAATGGAGAAACAAGAGTGGACATCGCTAGGATATCTCATCGTCTCGAAAATATTGAAACGTATTATTTCTCCATCAAACTCCATAGTTAGCGTTCCCTTATCCACATCAATTATGGTTTTCGCCGTTTTCATGAAGGGACGCCCAAGAAGCAATGGAAGAGACGAGTCCGGTGAACCTTCATCCATCTCTAACACACAAAAGTCCGCTGGAAATACAAGTTGATTAACCCGCACAAGAACATCCTCAACAATACCCATTGGGTAGACATTAGAGCGATCGGCTAATTGCAATACAATTTCAGCCTTTTTAAGAGGACCAAGATCAAGTGAATTATACATTGACGCAGGCATAACATTAACGGATGCACCTAAATCCAACATAGCTTTGTTAAATATTGTGTTACCAATTGTGACGGGAATGTCAAAACTACCGGGTCCTTGCACTTAAGTGGGAGTTTGTGTTGTAAGATTGCCGAGGCATTCTCCCCACACTAAGCACTTCATTACCTTTGAACCTTTGTTTGTTGGTACACAAGTCCTTCAACACCTTTGCATACTTTGGAACTTGCTTAATAGCATCAATGAGTGGTATGTTCACATGGATCTTCTTTAGAACGTCTAAAATCTCCTTTTCTAGTTCCGCCTTCTTAGAACTTGCAAATCTGCGAGGAAAAAGTAAAGGAGGAACATAAGTAGAAATACCTTAGGAGTTTTAGAGTTAGGAATAGGTACCTCAGAAGTTTGGGGAGAATCCTCATTATTCTCCTCCAAAACAGGTTCCTTTGGTGTCTCCACCTTGCCCGAATCAGTAACTTCGGGTTGCACAAGTTGTGTACCGCTTGTCAACGTAATAGCATTGACACCCTCTTTTGGGTTAATAGGTTGAGAAGGAGTTTCCCACTATTTTGCGCCTTCAATTGGTTCAACTCAATAGCCATGGAGCCCATTTGTGTTTGCAACTCCTTAATAGCACTCTTAGTTTCTTGTTGACTTTCTTTGAACATGGTGGAAATTCCTTGCATCATTGTTTGAAGCTTTGAATCGATATCCGAACCTTGATTTTGCATTGATTATTGTGCTTGCGGTTGCTGAAATTGTTGTTGTTGTGGTTGAAATCCACTCGGACGGTTGAAAGTAGGTTGTTGAATTGCACCTTGCTTGTTGGCATAGATAAAATTGGGGTGATCTCTCCATCCCGGATTGTAAGTGTTGGAGTAGGGATCATACCGTCTTGGTTGATTTGGAAAGATCGCATTAGCTTGCTCGTCTTCATAAGATTGAGGAGAACTTGGTATAACCGCGGATGCAACTTGTTGCAACATTGATGTCATGTTACCCATTTGTTGACGAAGTTCCTCCACCTCGCTCACTTCATTCACCCTTCTTAGAATCACATCCGAACCACGACTCAAGAATTGTTGTGAGTTCGGCGCCATGTTTTCAATCAACTCTCTAGCTTGTGCCACCGTCTTGTTCACTAGTGCACCACCACCCTTTGGCGTCAATAAGATTCCTATCACTTGATTGGAGTCCTTCATAGAAGTATTAGATTATCATAGCGTCACTGAATTGGTGGTGAGGACAACTTCCAACCAATCTCTTGTATCGTTCCCAACATTCATATAAGGATTCTCCCACGTTTTGCTTCATCCCACAAATCTCTTTGAGAATTTGAGTAGCCTTGGATGCAGGAAAATATCTCTCCAAAAAGAGTTTCTTCAGCCATTCCATGTTGTGACACTTAGGAAGGTAGATAGTATAACCAATCCTTAGCACTATCCATCAAAGAGAAAACGGAAAACTTTCAACATTGCACCATCCGCCTCTACATTCGCTGGAAGCATGGCCATGACAGTGGTGTGGAAGTCCAATAGATGTTTGTTTGGGTCTTCATTCACCATGCCATGGAACTTTGGTAATTCTCTAAGCAACCCCGGCTTAATCTCAAAAGTAGAGTCCGTTTGAATACATCCCTGTTGTGTATCAAGCTTATGAGAAGCCAAGTCCTTGAGTGTACGATTTGCATCACCCATTGTTAATTCTTCTTCAACTTGTGGTTCGTCTACGATTGGAACCTCTTGTTCTCCTAGTATGTGTATCTCTTCGTCCACTTCTAACTCGTGCTCATCCGTTGCGCCTTGACTTGGTTGGAGTATTGTGCCTCTTTGAGTAGTTATCCCGCACCTTGGATAATTCCAATCTTTAGTAGCCAGGGATTGATACCTGAAAACAATTCTAGCAAACAAGCGAGAAACAAGACGACAAACGAAAAGCAAAGATAAAAGCAGAAATTGTAAAAAGAAACTAAAAACTCAATAACAAGCCGTATGCCTCCCCGGCAGCGGCGCCAAAATTTGGTCGGTTGTCAATCCGTCAAATATAATTTCACTTTCTCAATCAACTAGATATAAATATAGTATGCGATAAGAAAGAGTTCGTATCCACAGAGAGGCTTTCGTTGTTATAAAATTTCGGTTTCTAAGTTACCACGGGGAATGTTTGTTGTATCTAAGCAAATAAAAGTAGTTGAAAGCAAAGTAAATAATTTGAGAAATCAATAAGGAGAAGATATTGGTCACGGGATAGTATCATTCACAAACATGTATTATCATCAATGATTAGAATTGGTATTTTAATCTCGTATTTATTAAAAGTCCTAGGATACCTTGATCGCAAGTATAACCCGTTAATTCCCTGATTTCATCACAACCACATTAAAAGATGCATATGTGAATTCTTCGTAGAAAGCAACCTAAAGTGTAAAAGCACAATTAAGTTTAACTCCCTAAAAGCATTAAGTTTTATGGAATAAGACTCATCAATGCAAACGAATGTGTAAAAGCACTAAACGTTTTAACAAAAGTTATGATTCACTCGTGACTAGTAGGATATATCACTACAAGCACTACCCACAATTATGCTACTTAAACAACTTTTTTGTATTGAAAACCCTAATATAGCTCTAGAGATGACGCAAATCGGATTGATTAGGACTCAACCTAACAAGTATTCAAATCTTATAACACTATTAATTGTGAATCACAAACAATAAATTACTTTGAGACAAAACTAATTCATTGAATCAAAAACATGTTGAGAAATCAACTTTTATCCCATAACCAATAATATGTTTAGCTACTCATAGCTATGGAGTTCATCATAATCAATATTCAATAATAAAATAATGAAGAAGAAGAACAAAAGCAAACCCTAGAAGCGTAAACAAAACGGCTCTCCAAAATTCCAAGAAAAAGATATCTCATAAGTTGTAGAAGACCTTCCCTTTATAGCTTTTCTCAAACTTCTAAAATTAGGTCTAGTCTTCAAAGTCCAATAGATGAAAATCCACCAAGCCCATAGAAGAGAGAAACCCATGTAGAAAATATGTCCCAAAAGTGGTCGCCGGAAATCTGGTATTGTGGCCGGAAAAGTCGTCGGAAAACGGTTCGGGTGACCAAGCAAAGTCCGCCAGGGTCAGGTTGGTTCGAAGTCAACTCGGTCGGGTCAACAGGTCAACTCTCGGGTCGGACCGAGTCGGGAGGAGTCGGCCGGATCGGGCAGAGTCAGTGTAGTCGAGTGAGTCGGGGTTGATTACGGTCTTCGGCTCGGTGAGTGGATTAGTTGCCGAGACCTTTGCACATGTCGATTTGTCTTTGCACTATCATTGTGCATCAGCACTCTTTGGCCAGCACACACAGCAGAACCCATTGCTATTCTCTTGTGCCCATTTCTCCATTTGTTGCAGCTCAACCACAATAGCAGCAGCTCTTGCATCTCCCTGACCTGATTCCCTGCATTTGAGCTAACACCACCTTTGCCTTCTCTATTTCATCTGCTCCACCAAGTTGCAACAACATGACCTGAGCTCACTGCCAATCAACACCATCTGGATAATTAAGCCATTGCCTGCAATTACATCTCAGCACAACACAACACCATTGATTCCACCAGCTGCAGTGCTAACTCCCATTACTGGCTCATTTAACACCGCACTTTATCCTGACACCACACAACCAACATCACCACAGTGTACAATCAATACAAGCAAGGCATCACAAGCTCATACAATTCCATGGCTCAGCTGGTGCTTCAACCTGCCATGCCAGCAACCACAACACCACCAGTATCATCTGAGTTGCACTTCACCATTATCAGATTATTCACACACAGCAGCATTCCAACTAATTATAACTCCACCTAGTGCTCCATTATGTTCGATGAGCGGCTGCCTGCGCCGGTGCCATTCTCAGGCTTAGTTCCATCATAACTCAGCTGCAACTCAATCCATATCAACATATTGAAAAACATCAATTCCCTCACTGCAGTCATAACCACCAACAATTTCCATCACCAGCTCTGCCATCTTCCACCAGCATCTTGTTCTTCTTGACTGCAACTTCTCAACCAGCCCTGCATCTCCACCTGCGCCATGTGCATTTCAGCTCATGCTGCAATTTCAACCACTTTGCAGACCACTAGCTTCAGTCCTAGCTTAATCTTCTTCCTTTCTTGCACTCAGCTCAACCACCTGAGCCACTTTATGAGCTCAAACCCATTCACCAGTTCGAATCCGCGACCTCACCAGCAGCTCACAGTTCCATCCCTAGTGTTCTTCCATTCAACTCAATACCACCTGCAAGTCAGGTTCAAACCAAACTCAACTGCAGCATCTTTCTTTCAGCTCCTGGCAAGCACAACCACCTGCAATTCCCCATCTGTGGTCAGCCTACACCGTCGCTGGATACTCTTCTTCTTCTGTCTCGACCACTTGAACAAGACCTTGCCATTCCATAGCACCACAGTAGCCAACAGCAGCTCCACCTGCCATCTCAGTTCAACTCCACTACATCCATTAATCCACAGACCCATCTCCGCCAATTCGCTGTATACTCCATAAATATACCACCAGCTTCACAGTTCAACCTGCAATCCATTTACCCTGTAACTCCATGGCATACATTTGCAGGTGCAACATCACCATCATTTCAACCACCCGGCAATCCCAGTAATTTCTTAGCTTCCTTGTTCACCTGCAATTGCTTCTTACACTTTCATCTAACGGTTTCCAATAGCCTCAGATCATCCTCAATTTCATCGTTCTTCACTAATTTCCATTGAAACTTTACTGGAATTTCACTACCCGTATTCACAGCCATAATAGGTCCAATCTCGAATTTGAGTTCAACCCATCTCTGTTCATCAATTCGTACCACCGCAGAAACATCCATTCCTTCCTTTCTGTGTTCATCACCTGAATCTTCAACCCAAGAACGAACTACAAAGAACCCTAAGTTCATCTCAGAATTAATTTACCAACAATCTTTGTAGTTTCCGATTCTTCGTCATCAGTCCGTGCAATTCCTCCTTCAATTTCAAATCTCGCCATCCTTGATTCCTTGCATCGACGCTTAAATCAACGGCTACAATAACTATCGATCTCAATCTTCTTTTCTCCTTCATCTCAAATTCAATTTGTGTTACGAGATCTCATCAGACAATCTTCCTTGTTCTTCCCTGTCTCTGTAATTCTCAAGAACCCATGACAACCACCACACTTATCTCTGATTTAAACTCCCGGATAAAACAGCTGCATTAACTTTTTTTCTCTCTGAATTTCAGACGACCTTGAAACACAGCCGCACAAAAATGATTGAGAAGGCATTTCTCTCAATTTTAGGTCTCAGTAACGATGAGAATTGATATTGGCACCCAGTACATTAGTATAAGGCCATCTTAGCTTGCTTGGCCTGTCAGTTTCAGATTACCGACAGCCCATTTGCTTTCTTTCCCAACTGTTAATTGTAGAGAACTGACAGTCGCCTCCTCGCGCCACTTAGCCTGCTCCCCTGTGAATTGACCTTTTGTCCTTTACGCTCCAAATGGACGTTCTCTCCTTCTTTTGCTCATAATGACTCTATTGTACCTGATAAGCTCAAAAGTAAACATAAGATACAAAATCTACAAGAAAAAATAGCAAAGAAAGCGTAACTACTAGATAGTAAATTAGGTGTTTTAGACACCTATCAGGCATGCATATGTTAGAAATCATTTGACAGGTGCGGCCTAGGTTGTCATCGCCAACAGCTGCGAGGGAGTCTTTGAAGATCTGAGACAGATGAGTCATGGGAGAAGTTGAAGAAGATGCATCGGGGAAGGGCAACTCATTTCCTTGAGGGCAAGGAATGAAGGAGTAGGAGAAGAGGTAGTAGAAGTAATCTTTCTCTTCTTGTTGGGATTATTCTTCTTGTTAATATTCTTCGAAGGAGCTTTGGAAGCAAGGACTTTGCCCTTGGACTTCGCACGAGTAGAAGCCTCCTCCTCGCCCCCAAAGGAATCTTCATTGTCAGAGTCCTCGATGTTTAGTCCGCTCACCTTCGCACACAGATAAAGATAAGAAACAGAGGCAACAATATTGTTAAAGAAAATCTAAAGGGTATTTCTTACTTCATCAGTGATCGAACGTAGCGCATTTAGTGTGCCTTATTTCCCTTGAGCTTTAAAATCTTTCTTCAACTTGGCAATCTGGAGGTGAGAAAATTAATGAATAAATGAGAGAAAGAAAGTAAATGGAATAAAGCTAATGAATGAGCGAAAACATACCACATCATCTCACTCAGGCCAATTGAATACCCAAGGGGAACAGAAGGAAAAGCCCTCAAGAAGAGGATTTACCGATTTATTAGCACCAAAACCAGTGATGTAAGAATCCTCAAGAATGACAGGATAAACGTCTCAGCGATTATCATTAGAGTAACATGCGGTATGATTAGACTTATCATTAAAATCAACATCTCGCATAATCTATTTATCCTCTGTGATACCATCTTTCCTGACCAGACGAACAACCCAGCAAGATGATTCATTCTTCATAATAGCAACCTTGTAATTTTCAAAGAAACTCTCAACTGTATAATCAGAAGGTTAAATTTTTAGCTCAGCATATGCGGGATTCCTGTATTCTTTAGGGTATAAAGATCCTAGTCCAGCTGCACGACGAGCGAACTCCAATATAATTCGAATATAATCCCCACTCAACTGGAAGATCGCACTCTGGAAATCAGCATGAGATAAAATTTAGTAAAATAGAGGAATTCGCGGGTTAAAGATAGGAATGAGGAGTCCATCGAGAAGCTGTCCTAGGGAAAGGATGATCTTTCGATCATTCCACTGATCAGTCTCAAACCATTTAGGGTTAAGTGTCAGGGTAGGTCCTGATGAAGGAGGAACGGATAATTTAAAAGCTTTATCTCTGAATTCAACTTCAAGCTTCTCAAATTCTTGAACCATTCTCCACCCTGGCTTATGTTCTATTGATTGCCCTAAAAGAAGGGGATTATAAACATCAAAACTGATTAAGATGATTAAAAAAGCAAAGTAACATGTGATGGGAGATTGAAGCAAAGAAAAGTGAGGAATCAAGATAGAATGGAAGAACAGCAGTAAGAAAAGTAAGTTGAAAAGGTCGAAGGAGGAGGAAAGAGAGTAAAAAAAAGAGAAAGAAAGTGAGAAGGGGATATATATAGGATTTTGTTCCCACCGATGAAAATTCGCTTTTATGAAAGCATTCATGGGTGAAAAGATGTGAAGAGACGGTTGCAGATATCAGTCATAACGTGTCCAATAATAAGACGAGGACAACAACACGTGGAGTAATTGAGACCGAGATCTCAGAATATTGTCAGTCAAAGAATATGGACAGTTGAGGGGGTGCGAAGGTCATCATGTAAAGGAGCGGAGGCGACTAAGAAAAAATTTCCCTCATCTCTCTTTCTTCAGCAAAGATCGCTAAGAGAAGAGGCAAAATGTAGGGGTTAAATACTGCACAACTAATAAATCACGCGAAGCAACTGAATTAGAAATGAGCGAATGGAATTCGCACATAGCATATCCTGAATGACGGAATCAGTGACGTCACAAAGTCACGGGTAAAATGTGGAACTTGTACGAAGTTGAGGAGCACGTGCGAAACGACCAGATACCTGGCTCCACTATGTAAAATCCCTTTATATAGGACCAGCCACCCTTGTGGTGAGAGAGAGGTCTTTTTGAGAGTTGAGATAGAACTTTAAGAGAGAGAAAGTTATTTGCTTCCCAAGTTAGGGTTTTACCTTTTTTGTATTGATTTCTAAACTTAATAAAAACCGTTTAAGTGTTCTTCACAATGGTTTCATAATTTACTATATAGATTGTTTAAGGGGCGTAGTAGTAGGATTTTCTACTACTACAAGCAGTTTTCTTTTTCATTTTTTGAAGGCATGCATAAATGTGATCTTATTAACGGAAGTAAAAGATTATTTTTAAGTTAAGAAGAAGATTGGACTTTGATATGCTCTTCTCTGCTCTTGCCTTTCGTAATCTTGGAAAGGTCAACTGAATCAAACAAATAAGTACGTAATCCCCTTTTTTTTTATTGTATTATTCTTTGCATATGAACTTATAATTATTATAAATGAGGAGGGATCCCCTCACACTTTTATTATCACACTATCTCACATGTTGAACGTCATTTTTGCGAATAAAACCAAACCGTAACGGATTTGAAGCTAATATTTTGGGGATATGTTCCTCTTACCAAGTTCTACATATCTACCAAAAATGAGCGTATTCCGAAACATATAACACCACCATCTATTACTTTGAAAATGAACCGTTGAAAATTAACGGATTTCTGGCCGTCGAAATTAAGACCGGTAGATTGTGAGGTTTTATATTTCGGAATGTGCTCATTTTTG
This sequence comes from Papaver armeniacum, assembly GCA_023531295.1. Lineage (NCBI taxonomy): Eukaryota > Viridiplantae > Streptophyta > Magnoliopsida > Ranunculales > Papaveraceae > Papaver > Papaver armeniacum. Next base: position 70,457 of record JAJJWW010016608.1, read on the forward strand.
GTAAGCATGTAGAACTTGGTAAGAGGAACATATCCCCAAAATATTAGCTTCAAATCCATTACGGTTTGATTTTTATTCGCAAAAATGACGCCCAACGTGTGAGATAGTGTGATGATAAAAGTGTGAGGGGATCCTTCCTCATTATAAATAGTATCATCTGAATTGGAATATAAAAAGACAATAGTTACATCAACAACTGGTAATCTAATACTCCTGTGAACACCAGTTGTTTGGTTTCACATTCAATTGATTAAAAGGACAAAGAAATAGATAAAATCATATGAGAATATAAATCAAGAGAAAAATGTAAGGTGCAGGGAAATAAAGAAACAATAACTCAAGGGATTTATGTGGTTCGGCATCGCCTACATCCACGGGGTAATGGTAGTAAAAGTTTTATTAAGTTTGGGTTTGATTACAGATGTCATGAAGCTCCATTAGAGATGGAGTTCAGTGAAAGTTTTTAGTAACGAAGGTAAAATGAAAGCAAACGAAGGTAAAGGAACGAATGTAGCAAACCAATCCAACTATTATTCCTCTCTTCAAAGGTAGTGGATATCTTACTCCTCCTTTTCTAGCTCCCAAAAGTTTGTCCCCTTCTCCTCCTTATCTTTCCTCTTTATAGGGAAAGTAGACACTAGTTTATTACTAAAATGACACCTGCTTAGATTCTAAACTAACTCAGAACTGATTCGGTGTATGTCGTTGTATGCTTGTATCCAGATTTAACTCATAATCGCCGTCCACGTGTTAAGGTATTTTTTGGTATATACAATTTGCCCCTTTTCTTGAGGGTTGTTGGTGAACAATCCTTGAGAAAAATCACTTTGCCTTGCGCTTCCATGCTTTTATGTGCTTCCTTCTTCTGGCTTCTATGTTCTTTGTGGAGGAATTTCGGTGAAGAATATACTACGTCGAAGTATTAATACTTTCCCCTATTCTTTAACGAAATTCTGAAATGCCCCGCCAACAAAAAGGACTCAAATGTATCTTACCCTTTCTCGTTGGAATTTGCCCTGTTGTGTCCGGTTATGTACTTGCCCCACACATGCTTCATGAAGAACTCCGTACATCATCGAGCAACAGCTTTATGTACGTGGTAGTAAGACTCTTCCGTGCAACAAAGGTATTTAAGACTGTCTTCATCATTGTTGGCGGGTGCGTTTTAATTGGTTTACTAGGTATCACCGGGGCCGGCTCAACCTCTCATGTTAGGCTTAAGTGGACATATTTTATTTCTTTGTAACAATACATTAAGAAACATTATAATTTAGTTAATGTATCCAAATTTCTTAAAAATACCATAACTTAGTTAGTTAATTATACAATTGATAACTTATATCATTCTAGGGTACCCAAAGATGAGTACTAATAGAATCCGTTTATATTTAGGCACAAAACGTCAATAAAAATGGATCTCGAAAAATATATGAATCACTTGATTTAATTTCATCAATATTTTTCACTGGTTAGTTTTAAATACAATAATCGTTGCTGAAGACCATAATCTATGTTGCATGGATGTGGATCCTTTTTTCGTCTCCGTAAACATTGTTCTCGGATATTTTTGTGGGAATCTTAAACATTGGATTTGTTGTAAGACCTCCGACCAAAAGAAATGAAGCAATCCCAAACGAAGCAGCAGTCAGAACTGTGTCCCCAGCTCGCGGGAAGCTTGACGCCATTGTGTTTTGTAGGAATATTTTACCGCATCCCTGCACTTACATTGAGAAAAAGTATTTTATCATCACCATATCCCACAGAACCAATCACGACATTGTACGCTGACGATTGACCAGAATTCAACTTCTTAATACTTCCCTTGACTTCGGAATCATGCACTGCGAGTTGAAGGTACTAATACTCCGACATGACTTGTCACCAACAACATCCATACTATTCAATTTTGGCATTTAAGTATCTTGAAATCTTCAAGAGACTTGCCAAATTCACGGAGTTGTTCATCCAAAATGAAGTACATACTCATCATTTGGCCTCTAAGATATTTCATGAGCAGTTTAAAATGTTGACCATCTCATATGTTTAGTCCAATGTTTTACAAACAAAATGACAGAATGAATTGGATACAATCACAAAGAAAAAGTTTCCTTAGATGGATTCCAACATCAATGGTTCCCCTTTAGACACTTAAAGCATTCCTCGTCATCTTCTAAAATTCTAAGCGCAATGCATGCTGCTTTGAATATCTTTGTGGAATTTTCGATACATGCGGTAGCTTATCCACGATTATTCTTAAGATACATGCGGTAATGTTCGGTTGATGCCCAAGCATCAACCAAGTACCCTTGAAATAGTGTTTTTTTGCTCTCAAGATGGTAGAATACTCGTTCGTACGCCGAAAATCATTTTGTGGCATGTTTTCATGTGCGCCGATCCAGCTGCTTCATATAAGGATTCCAACTCAAATCGTCGTATGGAAAATTCAGAACTTAATGCAGGGGAAATTAAGCATTGTATATTATGAAATACAATTAAATCGATTATCTGCCCTCAAATAAGGTATAATACATCGCTCGATAAGTACCTCGGAACCCTGGACGGGTAGTATAATCGAAACTTCATCTTCCATTGGAAAATTGTAGTGCCTTTCATCTGCAGGTTCTTTGTAGTGCAGGATAACTTAAACAACTTTTTTGGTGGGAATAACATTACTCAAAGTCTTGTGTGCCTGGGAATAATAGTGAAAAATACATTATGATGTGAGTGAGTATCTGAATTTTTCTGAGAACATCTTTATCCAACTGGGGATTTTGTTTCACATAGCCATCTAAAGCTTGATTAGGATCATACACAAACATCTCTAAATAGAATGGGTCTTCTCCCTAGCCGCATATTAACGCTCCATTCATGTGTCGAACTTCTCCGTGCATTGAAAATCCTTTTAAAGCATTACTCTCCCGAGATATCTTATGCAGTTTGCAATGAAGACCGGTAAAAGTATATGAAGATTGTATTCTTAGATGCAGTACCAGATCTCTCAGTGCCTAAGGGTTCAAGCAACATAGGTAGTATTGCTTTTATCTTGTGACAACATTTTCCAAATTTTAGGTTCTTTTTGGATTATGTGTACAACCTCACATCGATCCAATGCATCGCTCCCCGTAGTTAACATTTAATAATCCATTTTTCCAAGATATTGTGAAACAAATAAATATAAATCAACTTTCTGAGTTACAATGTTTTTTTTACCAACGTCATAATTCCCCATCTTCTGACATACCACAAAATTCATCTGAATTATCCAATGCAAAATCTTCGGCAGCAATTAATCAGTACACAATATCAGATATCTATAAAGTCCATGCCATATGCATATAGATGAACGTAAGAAAGTACAACGCTAAGGAATAGTTCAGGAGCGAGGCTACGTTTGACTATACATTGAACCCAAAGTACTAATAAATGAATCCATATTTGACATGCTAGCGTCAATAATCACATTTTTGTAATGCTTGGATTCATTAGTACATCGGTGTACTATCAAATAAATATCTTATATTTTTAGACATGTGAAGAGGAAATTAAGATTCCACACAGATAATTCATTCAGATTCTTACTGAGACTATGCCTTTGTTCAAATTGGTTGAATAACATGTACTTGTCCGGCTAGGATATGGAGCCTTTAATAAACACAACTATAATTTCTCAGGAATACATGAGCCAAGAATTCACTGCAATAATCACAATGGTAACATCCAGTTTTGGCAGTCAAAGTTAGTTCATGTTGTATACTTCTTCAGTAGATACATTTCTCTTACGGGGGGCTACCTTTCGACGATGTGCTTCTTTGAAGAACTTGTCAATTATAATATATTGACAAACAAAATATTTTAGATGCGTCGGTGGCAAGCCCAACAATAATCAAAATTTGGATATCAATTGCACAAATAAGAACACATCTATAACAAAACACAAAATTATACATTAACTTAGGGGGTGATTCATGTTGATTTGGATGATTTTTTTCTGCAAAATTAAGGTTCATTGAGCTGTCGTATCAGATACCCATTACTTACGATGAGCTATTGTTCTCTTTCTCTCTCTCTCCCAACGTTTCTATTGTCATATCGACCTTTTCCTACTGAAGTTAAGATAATCATGCTTTGGCGGCATACTAACTATTCAGAAGGGAAAAATATATTCGCATGGAAGATACAAACACATCAATTTTGGCAAAAAGATCGGCCAAAGTTTATGCCTTTCTTGTGTTGGTGCTGTTAAAGTGGTATGTCCTTTGCATATAAGTACATGTTTCTCTTGTAGAAATGAAAATTATAATACACCCTTGTGGGAAAAAAAAAAATTCTTCCCCAAAACATGTAAAAATACAACCTTAGGCCATTATCTGTTTTTCGGCCCAACATGGCATTATCTGTTTTCTGTCTTTCGGCCCAAAAACATGTGCATCCAAAAACATGTGCATGAGCAAACACATTCCTTGTAATTTTAGGACATATTGGATATTTTAAAATGTCTCAAATTACTTGGAGAGTCCCGAATTCTATAGTTCTTACTTACAAAAACTCAACATACATTAAAATAATATAGAAACATAAATCTGGTGTTTGAAAAAAACAATTTAAGAAAGTTTAAAAGATAAATACACATGGTCCAAAAAACTGAAAGAAAAACCAAACGGTGATGTTTTAGAAATCACATAATCTTCAAAAATGATGAAAAAAAAAAAGAGACTAAAACCCCACATTGTGCATCGCATTCGAGTCTATCATTAGCCCGATATCAACTGATTCTCTTTCGAAATAAAGTGATTCTCTTTCTGTCAACACTGATTAACATGTCAACTAAAATGAAGCCTAGGACTACTTAATCAAACATTATTGGAAAACTACCCATATTTGTTGTATTTTCCATGGTGACTAGATCTCCATAATTGAATAAACAAATGATTGATTCATGAAGTTGATAGTACACTGGGAAGGCTTGTGTAGCTAATGATATCATGAGTGCATTGGTGCTTCTAGAAAATGGTTAAGGGTTACGAAACTATTAGGAGGTCTACATTTATAGACTACGAAAAAAGTTAAATTCATACTCAACCCGTGTGCGACTTAAGTTCGGTATGATTGGCTAAGTCGTTGTTATCTTGAGCATCCTGTGATTGGCGAAGTAGTTATTATCTCGCCATCTTGCGGTATGAATCCTCAAAGCTCTGGATTGATAAATTGTATCCATTTGATATTGCTATAAGCGTATAGATGGTTTATCTGAGATGTACACATGTGATGGTATGGGGAAGGTGGTATCTCGCCATATTGAGGCATTTTTGTATGCAAATGTGTACGAACTCGGTACTATAAGGCTGCTTTCAAAAGAAGTAAAAAAAAATAACATAATTTCAGTCAGATGTGGTGGTATGAGCCGAGATGACATAATAAGACCATAAGATGGAAGTAACAAACATTGCAAGCACATTTCTTATAGTCGAGCTTATTTCAAGGAAGAAACGGGAACCATACAAAATAAAGATCAAATATCGTTTTTGGAAGTTTCATTGCCTAAAAAGTCTAGCAAGAAAGCAATGGGTTTTCTTGATTATTTCTAATTCCTATTTGTACGGGTGGTATCCCTTACAAAGAAACATATTTTACTCGTCTATTCTCGACTATTTTTATGGTAGAAATTGAGACCATACAACATAAAAGATCATTGATGATAAGTTTAACAGAATTAAAGTGGATGCAAGTATTGGTTGTAGTCGAAATGAATGAATGCCATCTTTAAACCAATAATTCACAAAAACAGAATTAAAAAAATTGGCTGAAAACCATAAAATTTTCACAAAGTTACATTAACATAATGGAGAACAACCTGTGATGTACACATATTTGGTGCTGCTATGCCTCAACTCTTAGGTGAGTCCCATTGGTTCTGACCACATTCTGTAGCAGCGGCTAGCTTACGTTCTCCTCCTAAGGTTGGTGGTGTTTCAACTGCACTTGATACCACTTTTATTTTGTTTTACTACTGCAGTCGGCGAACAAACATAATATCGATTATAGCAACAAAACTCATGCAAAACAAAACCAATGAATTATACTAACCGCTTGGTATAAACCTATGAGAAAATCAGGATTAGTAAAAGCTATCCTTCGCCACTTAGCACCGCTATCTATTTCCCCCAATTGAGTGAAGTTCAAAGTTTCTTTAAATCTTTGTCCAGACTTTCTTGAATGGAATGTCATGTTTTACTCAAAGAAAATCTCCAGATATGAGAGTCCAATACGTAAGAAAATACAAAAAGATTAACCTGTCTTTACCTGTTCAGGTTGTTGCAGATAGCAACTCCAAACTATGAAACCTTAGTTGTATAGCCTATTTGGCAGAATACCTTAGAGTACCTGATCCAGTACACTAAGAATCAATATATAAATTATTACGGCTTTATTGAAATGTCAATTAATTATAAATGTAGAATTTATCGGTTCCAAATTACTCATACCATTTAACCTTTTTAACGGAATCCAACAACGGAAAACTCATCATGAGAAGAGGACCATATTCTTCTGCAGAAACCCGAGTTTCCAGGTGTTTTGTTTGTACCTTCGTGCTTTCATACGAAAGCAGATTCAATTAGCAAGATATATCCGGATAAACGAACAATCTATTACCTTTACTTGAAGCTAGCCAAGCAACATATCAAACTGGAAGAGTAGTATTAGTTTTCCTAGTTTGAGTTGGGTTAGCATTAATACATCTAACATGATATGCTTTATAATGTAGGGAATCATAGATGTACAAATGCTAACCAAGTTCGAAAAGGAACGACATTTTCTTCCTCGGCAGTCATACATTGTGATAGTGTTGTGACTCATTTGTCTATATCAAAGACCACCATAATAAAAAATTATAAGAAAGCACAAACCTTACAAACCTCCTATTAATAAAGCAAATGCTTATGACAGTGTAAGTCCAACCTTAAGCCGATTCAACTTAATTACGATGTCCTTGTTTGAAAATTCCAAGTTTATTAACTGATTTTTTTTCTGAATCCTATATTGTCAGTGTGCAGTAACTTTCCACGAATAAAATTGCAATTGAAATTCATAGACTATAGTTTGAGTTAAGCAACATATAATATAGATATTATTAAAGTAAGAAAGAATTCCTGCACAAAATACTTGGAAGCTAACTTTGAATCGTGTCAAAATGGTGTGGTTAATTACTTCATTGTGTCGTTCTTTGACCAGTCTTTGTGGTGGCGGGCGACTGACAATTCGGTACATCCATTGGCGCTCATCCAGGGCCACTCACTAATTTTTTTTTAATCTCTCTTGATGTTCAATATTTATTTAAGGAAAATACATATCCTTTGCATAAATTAAATTTCAAAGACTTCAATAAAGCTTACCATGATTATCGTTGTCTGTGTTTCACCCAAATTAAGAAAGAAGAGATCAATATGGTAAACACGTAGCTAGAAACTTAAGCATAATAAAATTTTGTTACGCATTATGAATCTTGAGACTTCATTTTAACAACATTTTGATAACTTTATATAACCTGTCTCATTCTTAACGTAAAATTTGGCTGTAAAGAAAGATTTCTAACGTAGATCTAATATATTTAGTTGTATATGACCATAGGCACTGTAGTATTTATTAATATTCTGAACGATACAAATACGGTTCCCTCCAGTGGGAAGTCTGCCTGCTAATGAAGTTACTAAACATGGAGTCGAAAAACCTTACCATGATTGACATGTCTTTGCATTGCCCATCACTTTTGTCCCCATTTAGAATATATACCCACCATTAACCGTTTCAAGATAATTATTTAAGGAAGAATACATATCATTGTATAAATTAAAATTTAAAGACTTCAATAAAGCTTACCATGATTGATGTTGTCTGTGCTTCGCCTAAATTAAGAACGATGAAAAAAATCTGGTAAACACGTAGCTAGAAACTTGAGCATAATTAAATTCTTTTACCCTTTAGGAATCTTGAGTCTTCTTTTTACCAACATTTTGACAACTTTATATAATCATGTCTCCTTCCTTTCCTTGAACTTACAGCCTTAATGTCGTTCCCTCGGGTACACCTTCCGTCTCACAACTCTCAAATCCTTCTACTGCACCCTCCCATTTCTTTATCTGTAGCGTCTCTTAAGCTTCTTCATTTCTCTTTTTTACAATGCTACAACTTCGTCCTTTTCATCGAGACCCATAGTCGTTGCAAGACCGAACCTGCCAAAGATGAAAGTATAAAAATTAGGAAACAATAATTTTTCTTCGAATATTTTTACAATGCTACAACTTCGTCCTTTTCATCGAGACCCATACTCTTGCGAGACCTATTATTTACGAAGCAAATGAAGCTGCCAAAGATGAACGTATAAAAATTAGGAAACAATATTTTTCTTCGTATCAATTAAAGTAAAGTTAAGATTAACTGAAACGACAAAACCTTGTAATATCAGGTGAGTAAGGAGCACAAGGAGATATATTCTAATATAATGTTTTTGCCTATAAGTTTGAATGATCCAAAACATTGATCTATACATCTTTCTCCTAGTCATCAACATGGAGTCATGTAATCAATTTGTGCTTTAATCCTACTTGAAGAACCAACCTAAACTAAAATAGAGTACAACATGTGAATCAAAATACACGCCGTAAGCTTGTAAGACCATCTATACATCTTTCTCGTAGTCATCAACATGGAGTCATGGACTCAATTTGTACTTTAACCCTACTTGAAGAACCAACCTAAACTAAAATAGAGAACAACATGTGAATCAAAATACACGCCGTAAGCTTGCAAGACCAATAGGGAAAAAGCATAACATTTAAACAACAACTATCTGACTGACTATATTACCATTATCAAGGATGTGATAAAGTTCAAGAGCCATGAATTGGATTAAGCACCTTGTTCACGATTCTCTAGTGCATCCTTACTCTTACTATTCTAGTTTACCGGTTCTTCATGCAGTTCTGCTCCTTTGTTTCATATTATTTTTATATTCCATCCTCATACCCAGTATTGAAGGGAAAGCCCAAAGAAAGATAGAGTAAATCATAAATTTATCAATCATAACCAAACGTAAATCAATTAAAAAAAAAAAAAAACAACTAACCCCTAGAAGAAAAAAACAAATTTGAATTACCTAGAAATAATTCATGAATAGTTTATAAAAGTATAGAAATATTCTGCGAATAATTTCAGGGTTAACGGAGATCGAATTTCTAGTAGAACTTTTACAGCTTCTGTATAGATTGATGCGGAAATAATTAATAGGTTCCCTAAAACACCAGCATTATCACTCCAAACCAATAAAACACAGACGAAAAAAGGAAGAGTGTAAGTTTGGTCCACTGAAAAGCATAGCAACCCACACGGAAACAATTTTGATTCCTTGAAAAACAAATACACAAATAATCGATTTCAGAAGAAACATAATGAATCCGCAGCTATTATTCATATAGATCTTGAGTGATTAATCCGCACAATCAGATGGTTTTTTTTTAATAAGAATCTTCTTAGGGCTTGAACGCAGTTTCAGAAATCGCGGAAAATCTATATTAAGGTTTGTTGAATCTTTATACTTTTTTTTTTTTGGGTGGGAAGGATTTTTAGTTATATCTGGAGTCATATGTTTCGTAATTAAGAAACATAAATTGAGGGTTTATCAATACATAATTTGATTTATTTATTTATTTCTTTTCAACCAAAAAATCGATAGAATGGTGAAAAGAGATAAAAAAAATCCAGGGAATCACCAATTAATCGAAATCTTACTTCGGTGTAGATCAAAACAAAGGGGTTAGGGTACATTAGTTAGAGAAAAAAAAATAAGAAAAATAAAAGGAAAATGGTCAGGGTTTACCAAGTGAGAATCGTTTTTCACATATCTCTCTCGCCCTGCTATCTCTGAAGAATTATTCTGAATTTAAAGGCAGATGTGATGCCCACATAATTTAGCTGGCCGTGTCATATTATAGTGTGTTAGTTAGTCGGGTCACAGTAGCGTGTTTAATTAGTTGGATCATAGTAGTCGGATAGGGCAGGGTCCTACGGCCCCGACCGTGGAGAAAATTTAAAGGAAGATGTGGTGCCCACATAATTTAGTTGGTCATGTCATATTATAGTGTGTTAGTCGGGTCACAATAGCGTGTTTAATTAGTTGGATCATAATAACCCGATAGGGATGTGACCAAGAAAATTTAAAGGAAAATGTGGTGCCCACATAATTTAGTTGGTCGTATCATATTATAGTGTGTTGTTTAGTCGGATCACAGTAGTGTGTTTAACATTAGTTTTTTTTAATTGTAAAATTGAATTAGATTAAGAAATCAAATTATATTGTGAAATTTATTTATGATAAACCTAAGATTAGCCGTGCCTAGGATTAATAGCTTGGTTAGCTTTATCCCAGGCTGCAGCAATAATCCCTGTCACCCAAAATAATAAAATCTCAACCGTTGTTATAATATAGATTAGAAGTTTAGTGCAAATGTACTAATTCTTGTAGACGTTAAAGGTGTACAAATCCGCATTGTAATCAGAGTCATCCGCATTTTTTAGTTATATAATTTTAGTCCAAACGAACTATAGAGATTTCTATTTTTTAGTCTAGATTTTGCTCCAAAACAAACTAAATTATTTTGTTTGGAGTAACACTATCATGAGCATTCATCGTTACAATCAGTATAGCTATCGGTCCACTTCGATGAATAACCTTTTATTGTTTTGTTGATCGTGTCAAATATGCCAAGGCCTACAGCCGTGTCCCTTAAGCAAGTATGTGGGTTTAGGTTGTCGGGCTAAATAAGCCGGGATCATGGCTCTTGACCGGCATTTAGGTGAATCATTTTTAATTAGGAAATCTAATTACATCTGGATACTTTAGGAATCCAAATTTGATAAAGTAAATGAATTATATATTTTTATTTTATATTTTTATTTTATTTTGGTCGTACAGCCAAAGGCATTAGGTGGGATGGATTTTAATTTAGTGCATTTATTCATTGTCGGTGAAGGAAAAAAAGGCCCAATGCCACTTTGTTTTGTTTGCACGGCCATGCAAATCAAACAGGAGGCTCATACATTGGATCCGTCACTCAAATGCAGGTGGTAGGTGTC